>JAJOZX010001008.1:692500-732500 GCA_023014485.1 Bathynomus jamesi
TGATTCTTCAGGAGCAAGACGCACCATACGAGTAAGTTTGCGTTTCTCCCCAAGGCAGCACAAATATACCTGTATCAATCGAAGCTACATTCGTATTACCCCAGGCTTGTTTTACTCAAACTGGACTAAAGACCACAAATATTTTCAAGCGCAAACCTTCCATATACAGGCCTGTACGTTTTATTTATTTATTTTGTTTTATTTATTTGTTCGAAATGACTTGTAAACGAAGAAGCAGGTATCTTTGAATGTTTCTCAACATATTTGGCCTGATGGAGACATAAATAAGTGAACATTGCTTATGTTCCTATGATACGTGACTTTATGGACACCCTGTATATATATACATATGTGTATATATATATATATATAATATAATATATATATATATATATATATATATAGTGTGGTGAAAATATAAATTTTTCTGAAAAGCATACTGGGTTACCTCTCCAACAAAATGCGTTTAATTAGTTGGTTGGTACGCTTTACAAAATGAATGTTAACTCCAACAATGCAATATACATATTTTTGTTAAAAAAATAAAATAATTTTGGTATTATTCTTCGGTGATTGTGTACTCAAAGAAAACAACAACTTGTCTTTAAATGTTGATTCTTTGCAAGTTCGAAAATAGAGAATAAATTATGTGTTTTAAGAGCGCGTTAAGTATTTAATGTATTAAAAATGTGTAAAGTTAAAATGACCCTAGAGCGTAGTAAGAGGGAGTTTAAAAGTTTACATTTTTAATACGGTCAAATGTCATGTTTAGCCTTTATTGATATAAAGAGTTTATTAATTTTAATTTGAGTCGAGTTTCCGACTTGTTAAATTTGGTAAACTGGGATTTGTTCATGTGTTTTAAAAGCATTTGGTCGCCTTGTCAGATCACTAATATTGGTGAAGCTTGTAATCATTGTCATTCCCATAGTATTCAGTATTTCTATAGGGTGATTCACTCGCTGGTAGCCCCAGAGTATCGCTAATACGATACTCTGGCGCTACCAGAGCTACTGTTAAATCATTAATTTAATTGATATGAGCTGAGGATTAATTTAATGGAAATTTTAATAATCTGTCTGGTTTGTAGGCGATCAGTTCGATTCTTTTTGGGGGTTCGCTTCAGCCCTTCATCGAAGCTTCTCTCGGATACAATTATTTAGCCCCCTCCCCGAGTTACTGAAGCTTGTACAAATCCTAAGTTTCCTCATTTCATTTTGGTTTTAAGGTCGCCTCATTCCTGAGAGGTTTAGGTATTGTCTCTAGTTCTCTTACGCAACTCTTCTAATTATTTTGTATATTGTTTGTAAATTTGTTTACTAGGATAGAATAAATGTGTTTACATTTGCTTGTAATTTTCTCTTATCCAGTCACTTTACACGATCAATAGCTCAACCTCATTTCCTGGCCTGACAAGACTAATTTGAATCCGTTGAGGAAGCGATAACGAATATATATATATATATATATATATATATATATATATATATATATATATATTATATATATATATATATACAGGGGTTGGACAAACTAATATGAACACCTTCATAAATGGCGGTTTTTATTCTTAATATGGAGTTGGTCCTCCTTTAGCGGCAATAACAGCTGCAATGCGTCGGGGAATTGATTCATACAGCTTTTGGACAGTGGCTAGAGGAATCCTGAGCCATTCTTCGAGCAAACCCTGCTCCAGTTCCTCCAAAGACACCGGCGGTGGGAATCGGCTTCTGACCTGCTGCTCCAACTGACACCACAGATGCTCGATAATGTTAAGATTTGGGGATTGTGGAGGCCAATCCAAGCGTTCTACTTCACTAACATGCTCTTCAAACCAGTTTTTAACGACCCCAGCTGTGTGGATTGGTGCATTATCATCCTGGAAGACGGCGCCGCCATTGGGAAACAGCGTTTGGACCATGGGATGGACCTGGTCAGCCAATATTGACAGATAGACCTGGGCGTTAACCCTACCATGCAGTACTACAGCTGGGCCAAGAGTATTCCACGATATTGCTGCCCAAACCATCACAGATCCGCCTCCATGCTTAACGGTTGGGGTCAGGCAGTCGGGGTCATAAGCATCTTTAGGCTGTCTCCAGACGTAAACTTGACCGGAACATGGAAATAGCGTAAAGGAGGATTCGTCGGAGTAGACTACATTCTTCCACCGGTACATTGACCAATTCTTATGGTCATTACACCATTTTCTGCGCCGCTCAATGTTCATGTGCGAAAGGAAGGGTTTGGCAATTGCAGCCCTCCCATGGTATCCAGCTCCATGGAGCTCGCGACGTACAGTTCTGGTCGATACCGGGCTTGCAAGATGCTGGTTAAGCTCTGCAGTCACTTTTGGAGCTGTGGTCTTATGGTTCTTTGTCACAATGCGCTTTAGCACCCGGCGGTCTCGATCACACAGCTTCTTCTTGCGTCCACTATTGCATTTGTCGGTGCTTGTCTTTCCATGGTTTTGGTATGCAGACATGACCATAGAGACAGTTCCTCTGGATACATTGAACATCTGAGCGGTTTTCGTCACCGATGCACCAGCCATCCGCGCTCCGACAATTTGCCCTCTTTGGAAGTCTGACAGGTCTTTCATAACTGCTGATTCATAATTCACTCAGATCTGTAAAAACAACATGAGGGTTATAACATGACGTATACACTCTCTGTTACGCATTTAAATAGGTTTGCCAGTCATTTGACCGTTTACTTTGTGTCTGAGCTGTCCGTAAAGATAACCGGTGAAATCGGCGGGTGTTCATATTATTTTGTCTAACCCCTGTATATATGTAGCGAGGAATAATAGGACGAGGAGATGGCGCATGTTTATTGAAAGACGTTTCGGAAAATTCAGTTTCCATCATCAGTGCTAAAAATGTTAAAACAAATGTAAAAAAGAGAGTAAATATGATTAACAAAATTTAGAGAATAATAGCCTATATTTGTGTAATGATGATATTAATAATGTATTTATATTAAGTATTGAAAAATATATGAAATATAGAGAGGTAAAACAACACTTAAAATATACGAAGGTTAAAAAGGTGACAAATATTGAAAACAATATCTTACCGGTTATTATAAGGGTGATAAGCCGATTGTAAAAATGTTGAGATTGATTAAATGTTGACATATTCATATTAGAATTGTTGGAAAGCCGAAAGGAGTGATAGCAGATTTCTTTTCTATTAGTGAGGCAGGAGAAGTTATGTAGCTATGTTTAAGTTAGAAGCAAAACTATAGTCGTTGAGGGCTGGTTTCATACTAAGGATATATGACGCGTTCGGTGGAGAAGGGGCGAACGCCACAAAATTCGAAAAATGAGTTTTTTGTCGTATAATTATCCTTTAAAACCTTTGCTTTACCTATGCAAAAAATTAGATGTTAGTCTGCACCCTTTCACGGTAAAATTTAGGTTTTAATGTATCTCAGAGAAATTCACTCCGCATCATTGCTTCACATTGAACACATCTATCTACTTTCTGGTCACTCGACAATGCCCTGTGATGCTCAATTTGGCCAAATTGAACAAAATAAAAAATAATTACAGCAATATTATTTACACCAAAAAAGATTATGTTACGGCCATAACTACAGCCGTTTCGCAGCGCTTCCTAGTTGTAGAAATGAAACATGCTGATTTTCTCGATTTTGACGTCCTAAAAACGTGCATTGTCATTAGGAAATCAACAACTACTAAATTTACAGATGCAAGAAAGTTAATATTTGACTTTCAACACAAAGAAGGCTACGTAATATCTACTGCATACCGCACAACCCCAGATAATAGCCATCCCGTCAGACTGCAGAAAGGGAAAAAATCCTACAGTGTCAGTTTTCAATCTAGCCCAGCAGACACTGCAACCAAAGTATTCCCAATTGCTGCCAATAACTAAGGAAAAAATAAAAGATCTCAAAGAATTATCAGACCTAATGCCTGCAACTGCAGTGAACTATTATACAAGATTGTTAAAGGAACTGGAAGAAACCGAAACAGTTGAAGCAGGTAATACAACATTCGACGAAGAGGACCAAATAATGGATTACACCAGTTAACATCAGAAGCTATCAATAAATAATATTGTAAAATTTCTTGGCGTTTTATTATATCGACATATTACACAACAATATTTTACTCAAATATGTGTTCAAATTCATACAACATTTCAATAAGCCGGAAAAATACAAAGGTTTAAAGTTTACAAACTTTAACTGCATTTTGTGGCATAATTCGAAAATGTTGCGTTCGCCCCTTCTCCACCGAACGCGTCATATAGGGATTCGAGAATGCGGAGGTCGGTTGGTTGGTATGCTAGGTTGATAATTTTGAAGTTGGTGAAAAGCAGTGGCTGGTTTGTGGAGAGGGCAATGATCCCTTATTGCTGATTTGGACGGTTTATTTAAAGGTTGTGATGTTCTAGTAGAAATGCCGCGATGTTCGTCCACTCTTGTTTGATATTGGCGAATGGTGCTGCCCATATAATTCGCTTTGCAGTGAATACAGTTGAAACAGTAAGTAGTAGACGAGATAAGCGGCTAAAGGTTTTTTTTCTTTATGGTTGAAGTATGATTTAATGCTGTTGTTGTTGATGAATACAAATTAAAAGTTAATTTGAGGGTAGAGAGGGGTAAGTAGGTGGCGAAGTTCCGAGTGTATTTTGTAACTAATATAGTCGTAATAGGGAAAAGTGTGTGTGTGTGTATATATATATATATATATATATATATATATACACACACACACACATACACGAGATATCATATAATTTGCATAATCCAAATTTTACCCCCACATGATTCGAACCCGACACCGCTTGAACAGATGAATAGATGAATTAATGAATCACTTTCAAACTTCCTACATGAAGTGAAGCTCAATTAAAAATTGTAAAAAACTATCTTACTATCTTACTTTTAAGGCCGCACAGCAACCACGTAGCCTACATTAATAACACATATATCAATCGATAGAGCAGAAAAAGCTATGTAAACTTTTCAAAATATAAAAAAAAATATATAAAAACTTACAATAATTTGTTACATCTAAATGTTACATCTAAATAATTACAATAATTTACAATAATCGATAGAGATACGTGTTATTAATGTAGGATACGTGGTTGCTGCTGCGCGGCCTTAAAAGTAAGATTTACCATTCTATTTTTCAATTCTTAACAAAACTTGGCGTGACAATTTTGAACACGGTACGTTGTTGTTAGTCTAAAATCCAAAAAAATGTGTTTTAAATTAAGGTTTTATTTGTGGGGGAAGGACGAGTGTAGCGGGAATGATAAGAGGAATGTCTTGTTTTTTGAAAGACATTTAAAAAAAAAAAAATGAGAGAATTAATTACAGAAAAGAATATTTAATATTGATTCTTCCCCGTCGACCTCTTTCTCACGATTCTATTTTAGAATTATTTCGTGATCTGATTTTATTTATTTATTTTTTTTTTTATTAAATATAAAAGTTAACTTCCGTTTTCGTGAGTTACTTCGTTTCTTTCTCTTTTATATTCCCTTTTTATTCTTTTATATTTCCTTTTATTCCTTTTATATTCATCGTAGAATGTAAAAGTAACATTAGGAATAAAATTAAGGTCGCTTGAACCTTTATCAGTTAAATGAGAACTAGCTTATAATTAGATGCACTCGTCAAATTTTCTTTGTAATAAACGCTATTTTATATATATATATAATTATATATATATATATATATATATATATATATATTATATAATTAGAATGGCCGTTGCGCTTGCGCAGCAAATACCCCACGAAACAACCGAGGAGATTGCAGATGTTCCGTGCGTCGGTCTCTCTTCACTCTTCACACGTAGGTCAGGCTGGTGGCCAACACCTGACTTGATACTAGGTAGAGTTGCTGTTCTGAGCCCTCCATCTTGTATACCTAGGTACACCCGGCTCATCTGGAACCGTCCTGATATACATATATATATATATATATATATATGTGTGTGTGTGTGTGTGTGTGTGTGTGTGTGTGTGTTATAAATTTTTTTTTCCGTAAAGCAATACCGTACGTATATTGTACATAAATAAGACCAACTGGCACTTTATCCTACGAACAGCGATATGTATTCAATAGAAGTAATTCTGCCGATTCTAATTATATTTTTAATAAGACTTGAATTACATAAGTCAATTGCTGCACGTCTCTACAAATAAGATGTAATTATGCCATAACTTACAGCTCACTGTAAAAAAATTGCGTTTCATTTACTTCCAAATCTGAGAGTATATCTGATATTAAATGTACTTTCGAATTACGAAGTATTTGAAACATACGCGGAAAGTACCCTAGCTCCGAACGTACACCAAATCCTCGAGAATACATCTGACATTAAATATACTTTTAGAGTACTTTCTTTACAGGTAGTACATAGAAAGTACAACGCAGCATGAGAAACCACTGAAAATGTATAAATCGTTTATTTTGGGTTTAGTCCTGTCCCAACAATACCATATGAAGCCTAATTGAATTCTCTGAAACTTGATTTTTATACTAGAATTCATTTAATTCTAACTTAACCTCTTTTAGACCACTGGGTCGAATATGTACCCTTTCCAATACACGCACTCATAACTTAACCCCACAAAAACTTTGGTCGTTAAGGGGTTAATTACTATATATTTAATCATACATATTATATACTGTATAAAGAAATAAATGTTATAAGTTCTTCCAATTACCAGGTTCGAATCGACGACAGAAAGAGTTTCCACGAAATGTACAGTGTCCTTATTACCATATGTTTTTAAACTAATATTAATAATTCACTGGGCAACACGTATTTTATTGAATGATATCTGACACTTGATTCTAGGTAATTTGGGTGCGCTGAATACGAATTTCAACTCGGTTTGGCTCTATCAGGTCCTGATTCTTGTCGACAGCCTATGTGCCATTTTCCAGATTTTTCAAATTAGGACTAAAAAATTAAGTCATGTGTTAAATTTGTTTTCAAGTTTCATGAATACAAGCAGTTCAAACTACAGTAAAATTACATTATAACGATAGAAATGACTTAAAATAAAAAAACAAACAGATATGAAGCTTTCACTGTGGCAAAAATTTTCTTTGTAAGACTTTCTAGCGTATTTGCTTGTTGATGGCAGGTCTCTTTTCAAGCACCAGCAGTAATCAGCCATCATGTGGGAATCCCAGCGGCCTTGGTACCGTTCCTCCATAATTTGATATCTTGGTGGAATCTCTCCCCTTGTTCGTCACTTACATCACCTAAATTACTTGGAAATTGGTCAAGATGGCTATTCAAAAAATGCATTTTTATGCTCATATTGCAACCTAACTCTTTGTAGTCCCTTAAAAGTTTTTTACGATTTCTTCGTAGTTATCTGCCCTATAATTGCCTAAAAAGTTTTCTATCAAGTCCACGAATGAGAACCAGCCATTTTTTTCGCGTTCATTCATGACATTAGGAAAATTGCTGTCTTTAATCATTGTTCTTATTTGTGGACCGTCGAAAATTCCCGCCTTGATTTTTTCATAACTTAAACTTGGAAATTTTGAAGTTATGTATTTGAAACACTCGCCGTTCGTATCTAAAGCTTTTACATATTGTTTAATGAGGCCTAGTTTTATATGCAGAGGAGGAAATATGATTTTATCTCTGCTCACTAAAGGTGGATTAATTACGTTTTTTTCTCCGACAGTAAGTGATGTTCGTGCTGGCCAGATTTGTTTGAAATAATGTTCTTCCTTGGCTCTGCTGTCCCATAAGCAAAGGAAGCAGGGATATTTAGTATACCCTCCTTGTTGTCCTAGCAGAAAATTAACCATTTTTAAGTCAACACATATGATCCACTCGTGCTCCCTATATTTGATAAGATTTAAAACCTTTTCTATATGTTCATACTTTTCTTTTAATTTTGTTGAGTGCCCAATCGGTATCGAGCCGTATAGATTGCCATTATGCAACAACACACACTTAAGACTTCTTTTCGAACTGTCTAAAAACAAGCGCCAATCATTTGCATCGTAAGACTCAACCCCCATCTTCTTTAACAAACCAACTATGTCGCAGCAATATACTAAACTATCCTCTGTTCTAAAATATTTAACAAGTTCTTCTTCTTTTTTTCTGTAAAATGAAATGTATGTGTTTGAAGTAAGCAAGTTTTTCTCTTTAAGTCTTGAAGCTAAAATTTCCGCAGCCTTTTTTGGCAAATTTAGATCCCTTACAAGATCATTCAACTCGGCCTGGTTAAACTTTTGCGGATCGTTTTGACTTTCAAATACGCTGGGGTCAAAATCGGTGTCTGACTCCTCAAAGTGCATAACAATATTTCAGGAACATCTTCAACTAATTCTTGAGTTGGCAGACCCTTAAATTTTGGAATGGGGATCTCATTTGAATGTAGCACAGGTCGTATCGCGGTGTCGAAATTTGGGTACTCGATACGATGTTTATTTTTCTTAGTGAAGCCCGAAGTCTTGACAAAGCAAAGGTAGCAATCGGTCTCGTGGTTAGTAGGCTCTCGCCACACCTGATATGGAAAAAAAATTGTAAAGCGTTAACAAAAGCGACGAGAGACTTGTTTTTATGAATTTTATCAAAAGTTATCACCCAAACATTTAACATTTCTATGCGTTTCAACCTTATGCAATATTTGAGATTCTTATAAACATTTTCTGTAAATTTTGTTTATGTACCTAAGTTACAATTACATTTAGGTAAGTTACAGTATACTAGTGATTAAATTACGTAGTTTTATGAAATCATAAACTTACCATCGGAACTCCAAAAGGTATTTTGAATCCGAACCCTTCGTCCAATGTCGCAGTCTTCAATGCATATAGTGCAGGCTTTATGTGGAGCCCACGATTTATCTTGGTCCCCCAGTTTTATGCCAAAATAAGCTAAGTAAGCTTTTTTTACGAAGTCAGTTATATTGCTCGTTTGATGTGGAAGTGTAAAATTTCCACATATATAACAGAAGGAATCAGGGTTGTTTTTGCATTTGAACTTTCTAGTGCTTGATGACATATTGCTTGATTGTTCTGCCAATTTGTAAAGGTATTTAAAGCCCTTAATTCATATAAATTTAAGAAAATCTGAAATATAAACACAAAAATTAGTTTAAATAGGTACTTATTATGAAATAGGTACTTACAATCTATGAAATTAAACTAGAAACACGGATGAGTAGGTACAATATAAATTACGTCTAATTAAATCAACTATATTAAATCACGATGACAAAATTACTCACTAAATCATATGCCAATTCAAAATTATGTTAACGCCCAAACTTAATTAACTAACTCAACTGACTGACTGACTGACTGACTGATTGAATTGACTGATTAACTCTGGAAACGAGTCGCTTTTATATATTTTAGTTGTCCCTCTAGAATACTCTACAGAGAACAGGAACGCTCGAGAAAATTTTAGAATTCTATGATATTTTTAGCTTAATTTACTAATATTAAAATGGGTTAAAAATGACAAAATTAAAAATATTTTTAGGGTGTTACATATAAAAATATACATAATACAACAATACCATAACAATAGGTACAAATACCTAGATAAAAACCTAGTTGCATAATGTGTAACTGCAAAAAGACTTAGCGAGTATTGAGAAAAAAACCTTTTTATGAATACGACGAAAGAGGAGGGGTGTTGAGCAAAATCAGGACCTGATAGAGCAAAACCGAGTAAACATTCGTGCTCAGCGCACCCAAATTACCTAGAACTAACTGTCAAATCTAATTCAATAGAAAAAAAGTTGAAATTTGTTCCCCAGTGTAATGGATGGATGAATTTTTTAAATAAAGGTCATATTATGAATGTTTGTATGAAACTTTAATGTTTTGTAGCAGTCAGCCAAATGTCATGAATAGGGCATGGTTCAGATTAAGAAGTGAATCAGTTAATCATTGTTTCGAATTTAATCATTAATTAATCAAAAAATCTTTTTAGAAAATGATGGGAAATGATTAAAATTTTCCTCATAATTTCAGCATCATTTTACCTTAAATTTTGTAATTTTGGGTACTTGTGGGTTATCTGTCGCCGCTTTTTAATATACCTATTGGTTATCTGTTTCCACTTTTTACTTGTGGGTCATTTATTTTTTAGTTAGGTTAGGTTAGTGTGTGGTTAGGTTAGGTTAGGTTAGGTTAGGTTAGCCAACCTAGAGCAAACCAAGATCGGCGGCGAAGGAATAGTGGTTGAGATCGATGAGAGCCTGTTCACGAGGCGTAAAAACAATGCCGGACGCATTTTACCACAACAATGGATGTTCGGAGGAATTTGCCGTGAAACAAACGACTGCTTCATCGTTCAAGTTCCCAACCGCTCTGCTGCAACTCTCTTGGCTGCCATTGTGGAAAACATCGCCGAAGGTTCCATTATCTACTCCGACAGCTGGCGAGGATACACCATCTTAAGACCTACCTGGCCGAGTTCATGTGGAGGAGCAAGCTACCCGCTAGTGTCGACCCATTCGACGGCATCCTGGAGGCCATCGCCGCGTTCATGCCACCCGAATAATATGATTAATGTTTGTTATTTTGAGAAATAAAAATAATTTAAGAAAAAAATAGTATATTTTTGTAAAAATGGCAACATGATAACACACATCTGTATTTGTGAAAAAGTTGGAAAATTAAATTAAAAAGTGGCGACAGATAACCCACAAGTACCTAATTTTGTAATGTATCATTTGAATTTGGAACCTTTTTGCATGTATAAACTGTCTAATCCGCCCATGCCTAATTTGAACTAAAGCAAACTAAATGTTTGAGCAAAATGTTTTCTTCAGTCTTATCTCACGCAACAGAAACAATAAAGCTCTTTCTTACTCTTTTCAGAAGTATTTAATTCTTAATAATTCTTAATCAGTTAATCATTGATTAATTAGAAAATTTCATCCTTCATAATTTTTTCCTAAAAATTATTAATTAACCATGCCCTAGTCATGAATACAATATATGCATTAGTTAATTTCATTGATGTAATTAAGGGGTGTGCGATAACACACACAACATAGATTTTCATTTTATATTAAATATATATATGGCATTTTATATTTATAGCGTTCCTGTTGTCCGGGCGTACTGCTGAGTGGGCTTTTAGTTTCCTTATAGCTTGTTTGGTATCATCTGTTGTGAAGTCGGAGACCGTTATACTTTCTCCTCATAATTCTTTTTCAAAGAACGCATTTATGTCGCATATTAGTTTATCCATTTTGGGGATTTAACTTCTTGTTGACCATCGGTTGATAGATCTTTTTATATCTTTCAACAAAGTGGAGTTGAGTGTTTAAGTGAATCAATAATTCAATCTAAATTCTAAACTGATGTAATTTCGGCTTTGTGTATATTAGCATGAAATTTTACATTTTTTTTCTATTTCTTTCTTCTCTCTCTCTCTCTCTCTCTCTCTCTCTCTCTCTCTCTCTCTCTCTCTTTCTCTCTCTCTCTCTCTCTCTCTCTCTCTCTCTACAGCATTTTTATGGAAATAAAGGTTCGAAACTCTGCTAGAAATTTCCTACAACCTTTGCCATTTGTTATCCAATCCAACCCCGTGACCATCCCAATCCCCCAAAAAGCATCCCTCCTATTCTTAAAATATAACCAAAAAAAAAATCGGAATAAAATAAAAATATGAAATGCTCTTTTGGGTGTTGAAAATAAAGGGCGCCGGAACGCTGTTCTCCGATGCGTTTCGCCAGAAAGTCATATAATTATATAACCCTGGTTTGGTTAACCTTGGTTTTTCTTCCGCTCGAATTGTTCATTCTGACGAAGGTCAAACTTGTCACTCCACTTTAGACCTACAGTTTAAAGTAGAATCCGAACCACGCCCCATCACGGGGCCCGGACTCTATCTCACGACCTCCCGATTAGCAGCCCAGCGTCTTAACCACTAGGCTATCCAGGGTACCCATTTATCTACCAACCAGTTTTTAGTGTGGTAGCATGAACAGCTGGGTTTGCTGCGCGCCGCCTGCTCTCACCGGGTTTTGAATTCGGGGCCGGTGGATTTTCAGTCAGCGAAATATCTCAACACTGAGCCAAAACCATGGATTTCACCACATCATATACAGTATGTCCCACAAAAAAGTACACCCAACTTTAGATTGTACTAACTCCTCCAAAAATTGAGATATTTTGGATCTGTTTGTTTGATTTAATATAGCAAATTATTCTTTGTTAACTTTCAAATTTATTCATGTTCAAACGAATTAGTTGTTTAAGCATCTGCTTTTGACTGAAGGGTACAACAAAATGGATTGCGCAAAATTGGTCAATGAAAAAATAATGTGTGTGCTATCGATGTAATGAAAAGACAAATACATAATAATAGATACTTTAACATAATTTTAATAAGATACAAAGCAGATTTTTCTTTATTCCTTATTACAAAAGTTATGCTTAGTTTCGTTTTCTTTCAACATGACCGCCATTCCTATCGATACAAATCTGGAGTCGAGCTCTCATCTTCCCCATCACTCTTTTGATAAGATCTGGATTGTCTTTTAACAAGTTGATTTCAGCTGTGATGCGAGTCCTCAAATCATCTAAATTGATAGGTTGTGATGCAAATACTCTATTTTTCAAATGACCCCATAAAAAGTAATCACACGGGATCAAGTCAGGGCTTCTTGGAGGCCATTCAATGTCATGGCCTGTAGCAATTACTCTTTGGTGGAAGACTTCCTGCAAGCGTTCCTTCACAATAACTCTCCTGTGAGCAGGAGCTCCGTCTTGCACCCACCAAATACGATTAAATCGGTTTCCATAAGCAATACGTATTTGTGGAAGGATTTCTCGGTCTATCATTTCTAGGTAAGCTTCACCATTTAGATTACCATCGTAAAAGACCGGGACAATTAACGCTCCATTACCGCACAGTCCTACCCAGAGAGACAGTTTTTGTCTAGAGTTATTCTTTTCGTAGATATGATTTTCAGGTGGATGATTTTTTGGTGCATATTGACGGCAGATTTGTCTGTTCACTAGACCATTCATAAAAAAGGCCGCCTCATCTCCAACCACTAATTGTTCCGTGAATCTTTTTGGTTTTTCAAGAAACCAATGGCGGTCATGTTGAAAGAAAACGAAACTAAGCATAACTTTTGTAATAAGTAAGGAATAAAGAAAAATCTGCTTTGTATCTTATTAAAATTATGTTAAAGTATCTATTATTATGTATTTGTCTTTTCATTACATCGCTAGCACACACATTATTTTTTCATTGACCAATTTTGCGCAATCCATTTTGTTGTACCCTTCAGTTAAAAGCAGATGCTTAAACAACTAATTCGTTTAAACATGAATAAATTTGAACGTTAATAAAGAATAATTTGCTATATTAAATCAAACAAACAGATCCAAAATATCTCAATTTTTGGAGGAGTTAGTACAATCTAAAGTTGGGTGTACTTTTTTGTGGGACATACTGTATATATATATATATATATATATATATTAGGGTGGATCGATTTTACATTTTTTTTGATTTCCATATTCTAATAGAGACAAAAACTTGCGCATGCATGAGAAAATAGCCTCTGCAAAATCTTAGCTTAATAGGTAATCATCTTCTGCCCCCGGCAGAGCGATGAAAATCATATTTTAGTAGTCAAAAACGTATTTTTAAACCCTAGCCTAGAGTCATAAAATTTTGCGTGTGTGTTATTTCATGCCTAAGCAACGATATAAATGCTATGGGAAATATATAAATGCATTATTTAAGACAAAGAGCCGATCTGAAAATATGTATATTATACATATTTTCAGATCGGCTCTTTGTCTTAAATAATGCATTTATATATTTCCCATAGCATTTATATCGTTGCTTAGGCATGAAATAACACACACGCAAAATTTTATGACTCTAGGCTAGGGTTTAAAAATACGTTTTTGACTACTAAAATATGATTTTCATCGCTCTGCCGGGGGCAGAAGATGATTACCTATTAAGCTAAGATTTTGCAGAGGCTATTTTCTCATGAATGCGCAAGCTTTTGTCTCTATTAGAATATGGAAATCGAAAAACATGTAAAATCGATCCACCCTAATATCCTCTTATGGACTAAATATATAAGGAAAGGTTTAAAAAAATAACTGTTGTTTTTTTTATGTTTATTTGAGACTTAAAAGTGAAAAATGATGAATAAATTTTTATTAATTCGTCTAATTAGCAAAAAATGGGTGTGTGCCACATTTGGCACAACCGGCCATAATGGTAAAAAAGTTTTCTCATACACTAGTTGGTACCTTGGCAAAAACATTACTATTTATGATTTACTTTGTATGAAAATCATAAAAACAATTACCTTTTATATTGAGACATAAATGTATGTCACATTTTTTACATTTGATTGTACTTTTCCTTTGGCAAGCAGGATTTTTACATCTCTGACGGTCAAAGATGATAGGCCAATGACCATATCCATCATTCCTGACACTTTCATTAGGTATAGGTTTACACGACCCTTTTCGTTTTTTTTCTGCAAAAAGTGAGTCCACTGACTCTGAGCGTGGACGTCCACGTTTTTGCCTGTTAAGATTTTTACCTTGCATGCATAAACTTTCTGCTACTTGCGTTCGGAATTCCAAAAGATCAATTCGCTTTTTTGCTGGAACATCAAAAGACTGACAATCTCTACAGTAAAGTAACCAACAATTAACAATAACCATGTCAATGAAGTGGAAGAATAATCTATGATAAAACTTCTTTGACCTTATTTCAGTACGGTAATATGAGATCAAGCCATCAAGAAGATCTACCTCCCCCATATGCTTATTATACATTTCACCATCTGTGGGCATGACACCTCTACATATTCCTTTTGTTTTCTGTCATATCTACGAACATTTTGAGCAGTATGACCACTACCAACAGTGCCTGCAAGAGTCACACACTTGTTGTCATGCCACTTCAGTACCCGAATTTCAGCTCCTTGAATTGTTGCCTCCTTTTCTTCATAAGACCCTCGGCCTCGCTTTTTCAGCTCCCCATCACTAACTATCTTACAGTTCCCTAGTCTGTTTGACCTTACAGTTCCTAATGAATATATTCCTTTGTCATGTAATGCTGACAAAAGTTTTAGAGAGGTAAACCAGTTGTCAAAGACAAGACAGTGACAGTTGTGATTAGGAATAATTTCTGCCAGCCTCATTACAATGTTGAAGAAGCCCCCAAATCAATCGAGTTAGCCAATGGTTCAATCTTTCCTGTGTAGATTTCAAAGTTGTGGACTAATCCAGTGCTATCACTGAGAACAAAGATTTTATATCCCCACTTGTAAGGCTTACTGGGGATATATGTTTGAGGGATGAGCGTCCCTTGAATGGCACGATTTGCTCATCTATACATAGCATCTGTGGTTTAGGAAAACTTTGGAATTTGGGTAATAAACATTCTATTAGTGGTCTAATTTTGAAAAGCCTATCTTTATTTCTGTCATTAGGTTCGGGCATATTGGTGTTGTCATTGAAATGCAAGCAGCTTTTAATTTTTTCCACCGGTCCCTTGAAAAATACTCAGAAATATGGGGAATTCTAGTAAAAGAATTCCAATACATCCGTGTACGTGGTAAATTTATGACTGACATGTACATGACTGTTCCTAAAAATTGTTCAAGTTCTTGCCTTGTAAGTTTTAATGGACTATCTGGGTTTACCTGAACAGCAAATAAATTTGATTGCTCAACTATAAAATCCAAAGTATTGTCTTCAAAAAAGTATCTAAAATACTGTATAGGAGTTTGAATGGAGATGCATGGCTGAATGTCACCTTGAAATTTCGGTATTTCACGAGCAGAAGTTCCAGTCCTAATGGTTTTCCATATAATAGGTCTTGCAGAGCGTCTTTTTCTGCTGGAGTAGGCGTAACATTCTCTTCATCTGCAATACGATACATACAAACGGTAATAGTAAGTAAAGAATAACACATCTGTATAATATAAATAAAATAGAACAAACGATCAAATAGTAAAAAAAATCATCAATCAAAAAGTATTACAGGCCTACATCCTTACTGCTGTAAGCAAATAAATAAAATAGAACAAACAATCAAATAGTAAAAAAAATCATCAATCAAAAAGTATTACAGGCCTACATCCTTACTGCTGTAAGCAAATAAATAAAATAGAACAAACAATCAAATAGTAAAAAAATCATCAATCAAAAAGTATTACAGGCCTACATCCTTACTGCTGTAAGCAAATAAATAAAATAGAACAAACGATCAAATAGTAAAAAAAATCATCAATCAAAAAGTATTACAGGCCTACATCCTTACTGCTGTAAGCAAATCTTATAAGAATTTGGAAATAGGCTTATTTCTTATAAAAAATTTTTTATTTCAGTATATATTTTATCATATAATGTACCTATTACACATATCATTACACATACACTATAGTGAGAAGATATATACTTTCATTTTGTATGCTATCATACCTGTACTGCTTTCGGTAGAATCAATGCATTCTTCATTCACTGAAGCTACAGGTGAGAACTCTTCATCACTATTGCTAACCTCATCTTGATCACTTCCTTCTGGAATTGGAAAAACCACATGCTTTTGTTCGTTCCTTGCAGGTCTTTTGTAAAACTGCGCTGATTCCATCTGAAGCATAGAATTTTTTTATATAAATATAGGCCTATATAGTAAATATATAATCTGATATATAAAATAATGTATAATAAAAATATATAAATATGATATAAATAACCTAACGCATAGATAATGTATAAAAGCTCAAAAGAGTAGGCTAATAAATCAAGAATTAGTAGGCTAATAAATCAAGACTTGAAAAACATGGCTGCCATTTATATTGCCTCCATTTCCTGATGTGCCAATTTTGGCACAAGCATATTACTAAAAAATCTACCATTCAATAAATGTTCTCAATGAAAATATGCTACAAATTCATTATAACAACGTAAATAATCATTTACAAATGTTAACAATCATAACTTACCTGTAAAGATTGGAAAAATTACACAAGAAAGTAGCACAGGTTGAATCAGGAACACAACTGCATCTTCCGTGAATGAAAACCATGGGTACTAACAAAAAAAACTGCCAAATGTCGTTAGATTTGCCTTCAGTCGAAATGCGCTCGTGCCAAATACGGGTCATTCGTCAAAAGTAGCAAAAAATGAATCATATTTCATATAGAGCACATAATTCAGTTCGTGCCAAAAATGGCACGGTCGTCGTTAAGAGGATATATACTGTATAAAGCTCACGTATTCGTTCCGAATCAAGAATTCACTGTTGTACTTTCGGGATTCTTCGACATTTTAACTGTTCCTGAAACAAAGTCCCTCATGTACTTTCCATATGCTTTCTTACCGAATCTAAGTGACTATTGTATTTTCCATCTACTTTTCCTAACGTTTCTATAATAGAATTTAGAAAGTAGACAAAGAACATTTTTCAGAGTGTATATCAGTGAAGGGTATGATTCCACTCGATGTACGAGTAATTCTCATTTTATTTGGCGTCCAAGAGTGAATACTCAGCGAATGAAAATCTCAGAGGCCCAATTCTCAAACTGATCCGTCCCCATTTTAGTACATTCTCATCCACGGCTTTCTCAATCTAGCCCAGGTTAGGTTAAGTTAAGACAATGTTAGGTTAGGTTAAATTAAGTTAGGTTAGAAAATATTAGCCATTCTCTTTTGGCGTCTTTACCGTGAATACGAATAAGAGAGACATTGTTTCTCAAACAAATAAACTATTTTCTCAAACGTAGATTTGGATTTCCCACTACTGTAGATGCATTTTCACTCGCAAACAACTTATGGAAATAACATAGAGTGGGAAGTAATCCAGTTACGTTTATTCAAACTTTGTCTGGTTCTGTTTGGAATTCATGTTGAAATTTACAATCAAGCGGTTTGTTCCATAAATTCCTCGATATTCTTTCGTAAACGGATGACAGCAAATCTTTAATGTTGATAAAAGCCAATATTTCATTCTATAAAGTATTCGTCCAATTTTCTTATTGATGAGTTTTCGGTAATAGCTTTTCTATTTTCAAGTATGAAATATAGCTCCAAAGCGCAATATTTCTTATGGGTTTACTCTCACTGACCGTTATTCCCATTCGATTTCACGCCCAAGAATGGGAAAGTGTGAAAGTGAGAATCTCGAACGAGGCAATTTTTAAATCGGTCTATTGCCAATTCATGTCATTTTCATTCTCATTCACGGCCTTTCCCACTTTGGTCGGGGTTAGGTTACGATTGGTTAGGGTAAGTTATGAGTGGTTAAAATACGATAAGTTAGGTTAGGTTACGATTGGTTAGGGTAAGTTATGAGTGGTTAGAATACGATAAGTTAGGTTAGGTTACGATTGGTTAGGGTAAGTTATGAGTGGTTAGAATACGATAAGTTAGGTTCTGATTGGTTAGGATAATGTTAGGTTAGGTTCTGATTGGTTAGGATAATGTTAGGTTAGGTTCTGATTGGTTAAAATAAGTTAGGTTAGGAAATATTAAACATCCCCACTCAGCGACATTTCAGAGACGAAAACATTGTTTCCCAAATCAAGACACGCTTTTCTCAAATGTGGATTTTTTCACTTTTTGTACATTCTCACTTGTGGACCACGAATGAGAATGGAAATGACATTGACTGCCCAGTAATCTTATGAAGTAAAGCATACTAATGAAAGGGTTTATTTCCCATTCAAGGTCATTCCATTCTCATCCTCGGTCCGCAAATGAAAATGTACGAAGTGAAAAAAATCCTCATTTGAGAAATGTCGTCAATCCATGCCCATTCGCTGTAAAGGCGTCAAATACGAATGGCTAATATTTCCTAACCTAATTTAATTTAATTTAATCTAACATTAACCTAACCTAACCTATCGTAACTTAACCTAAGTTAACCTAACCTGGACCAAAGTGCAAAGCCGAGAGTGAAAATGGTATGAACTGGAAATAGACCGATCCGAAAATACCTCATTTGAAATTCTCATTCTCGGCTTTCCCACTCTTGATTGCGGAATGAAATGGGAATGACATAAAAGGTTGTACAAGAAGGTTATACAAGAAGGTTATACAAGAAGGTGGTAATTAATGGAATATTAGTAAAAAAAACGAAGGTTTCTGAAACAGATAGTGAAACTATCTGAAAATACAATGAAACTGGGACCAATGATGACAAGAGGAAACTCGGAAGACAATCAAAACTATCAGAGCAACAACTGCAGAACTGCCGGAAAGAACTAGTGTCGGAGTTGACTCGTTCACTATACACTCAGACGGAAATTGCATGAGGAAGCTCTGAAAAGGAGCGCCAGAGTTGGTTTTTGCAAATGTTAATTTCTAATGTTTGTGTCGGTTGTTGTTGAGGAATTCTTTACTGAAACGCATTCTTTTAGGCCTTCCTGACAATTAGCGTCTAACTGAAGATGTAAATTATGTAATTTAAACTCTTAGTGCAATGAACGCACTTTGTTAAGAGGAAAAATTGGAACGGGGGATTTAACAAAAATCTGGGAACCAGTTTGACTCGAACCAGCGTCCGGCCCCATACACGTTTACTAATATACTGATCTAATTCTTTCCACGCAAAAAAGTGGCATTCATATTTATACTCGTAAATGGCTTCACGGTGCTAAGTTGAACATTTTCACTCATAAGTATTCATAGAGAGAAATATTTCCGTTATATTCCTCCTTATCTTTTGTACTATGCATAAGATAGTTGTGAAAAGTTTACTTGAAAAGTTTTAAGACAGTACTTTATTAATAATTACTACTCTTCTAATCTTTTTGATAACCAATTAAAGAAATTTTTAAATAACACTTTTAATACTAAACTCCCCATAACCACAATACAAAAAGAAACCAGATATATTAAATTACCTTTTTATGGTTATTCATCATTACGTATTCGAAATGAAGTATCCAAACTACTTAAGTCTAGTTATCCTCAAATAAATTTTAGATTCGCCCTCGTGAACCCACTTAAATTATCAAATTTTTTAAAGTTCAAAGACAAATTCCCCAAAACTGTATGCCCTAATGTTGTTTATAAATACATGTGCTACAACTGTAAGGCTGCGTATATCGGCAGTACTCAACTCCAACTGGAGGTACGCCTTTCTCAACATTTGGGCTTATCAGTCCATACCAATCGTCCCCTCAGCCTCAGTAGCCCACCACAATCCGCAATTAGAAACCATAGTAATGATGACAACCATCCCCTTCACAAAACTCAGTTCGAAATTCTAACAAGAACTAATAAATAACCTTACAGAACTCCGAATTTTAGAATCTTTGTACATCTATAGAAACAAACCCTCCATTAA
This sequence comes from Bathynomus jamesi, assembly GCA_023014485.1. NCBI lineage: Eukaryota > Metazoa > Arthropoda > Malacostraca > Isopoda > Cirolanidae > Bathynomus > Bathynomus jamesi. The sequence goes on from JAJOZX010001008.1 coordinate 712,842, forward strand.
CAACAATAGTTCATCTCATAAATTACAGCTCTTCTAACTAACCAACCAACCTACTTTCATAGATATATCATACCTTCCAATGTAACTGACATTCATCCAGTTTTCTTTCAGTATCTGCCGAATATGGAGGTTGACGTAATCATTGTGTATTTACCAGTTGAGGTAATTTTAATTTAATTTAATTTAATTTTAATGATTTTAATTTTCTTTTGTATTGATTTAATTTTAATTATTTATTCTTATTTCTGTTTTAAGGTTTTAAGATTTATAATTCACTGATGATGACAAAAGATTAGTCGAAACGTCTGAAGTACAAAAAATAAACGAAAATTTTGCTGTTGTGTTGGTGCTTCTTTTCATATATATATACAGGGCGGGCCGTAAGTTTCCATACATAGGAAAATTTAAACGTTTGTTTTTATGTTTCAGATACCCTAAGAATATGCGTTTGTAAGATCTTGTTTACTGATGAAGCAAATTTTTACGTCAATGGAGAGGTTAATCGGCAAAACATACGTTATTGGAGTAATGCTAACCCTAACTGGCTGAGTCCGACGAAGATGCAAGGTGCCGGTAAAGTGATGGTGTGGGCGGGATATGGGGTGACAGAATTATTGGACCAATTTTTGTCAGTGGAAATCTTAATGCCGAAAGGTATCTCAACATGTTGCAAGAAGAGATTTTCCCATCCCTGCTAAACGAGGAAGGTAACTTCCCAGTTTACTTCCAGCAAGATGGAGCTCCACCTCATTATGGTCTTCACGTGCGTCGGTATTTGGATCAGCAGTTTCCGGATGCTTGGATTGGTCGGCGTGGTCCTGTGGAGTGGCCTCCCAGATCCCCAGATCTCACCCCCTTGATTTCTATCTTTGGGGGCACTTGAAGGCCATGGTGTATCAGGAAAAGATACGAGACATAAATCATCTAAAGGAACGTATCACCAACGCCATTACAAGCATAACGTCAACTGTGCTAATGCGTGTTCATCAACAGTGGGGAACACGTATTGAAATGTGTTTTCAAAACAATGGCAACCATGTAGAGCATATTATATAAATAAAAATGGTTGTCCATAAAAAAATGTTTATTTTTCCTATGTATGGAAACTTACGGCCCACCCTGTATATATTATATATTGTCGCCTTAGCTTGACTTTAGAATCTTAATATGAGACTGTTGGAATTGAGTTGAGAGATGTAAAACTAGTAAACTTATGTTCTCAAACTTGTCTGTTATATGTGTCGACTGAGCAGCATATGTGCCTGTCTGCTCACATCAGACGAAAGAGAATGGAATGCGGAAAATCAGATAAGTGATTGGCTGAAGGGATTTTTTTTTAAAGAAACGAGCTAAGGTCTAAAATGTAATGTAATTATATATATTCTCTCTCTCTCTCTTTCTCTCTCTCTCTCTCTCTCTCTCTATATATATATATATATATATATATATATATTTCTTCTCTCTTCTCTCTCTCTCTCTCTCTCTCTCTCTCTCTCTCTCTATATATATATTATTATATATATATATATATATATATATATATATTTTAACTGCAAACACGCAGTATAATTAACGTAAAGAACGACGCTTGTATAGGAGAATATTCCGCGCAAGATGAGGAGAGAGAACGAAACAAATGAAAAAATGAGGTAACCACCCGGGAATCGAACCCGGGATCTTCCGATTGCCGGTCAGATATGATAACCATTACACCACGGGCCTCACTCGAACAAATGCCGTAATTCTCCTACATACACGCAGAAACCAATGCCCCAAGAGGGCACCTCCCGCTTGCCGTACATTATATACATTTTAACTGCAAACACGCTGTATAATTAACGTAAAGAACGACGCTTGTATCGGAAGATCCCGGGTTCGATTCCCGGGTGGTTACCTCATTTTTTCATTTGTTTCGTTCTCTCTCCTCATCTTGCGCGGAATATTCTCCTATACAAGCGTCGTTCTTTACGTTAATTATACTGCGTGTTTGCAGTTAAAATGTATATAATGTACGGCAAGCGGGAGGTGCTCTCTTGGGGCATTGGTTTCTGCGCGTATGTAGGAGAATTACGGCATTTGTTCGAGTGAGGCCCGTGGTGTAATGGTTATCATATCTGACCGGCAATCGGAAGATCCCGGGTTCGATTCCCGGGTGGTTACCTCATTTTTTCATTTGTTTCGTTCTCTCTCCTCATCTTGCGCGGAATATTCTCCTATACAAGCGTCGTTCTTTACGTTGATATATACTGTATATATATATATATATATATATATATACACACTTGATATGTCAAAATGAATATATGAATAAGAATATAAGGCTTATATATATATATATATATATATATATATATATATATACTATATAAGCCTTATATTCTTATTCATATATTCATTTTGACATATCAAGTCCAAAATCTTATGACACGAGTTTGGATAAAATTTTGATTTGCTTTCTATTTTATAATTGGTTAACTATTTCTGTTTAAACAACTTAATCATTTTCGTAGACTTAGCTTAATAATGTAATCTCGTTCATTTTTTTGTATATGTTAACCCCTCCGTCTATGGCCCTGGGGTGGTTCGGAGTCGACGGGGGTTCTGGTTAGGAGGCAGCAACGGATCTGTTACTTGCAGTAGTTTCTTCTATACTACTCTCCGAGTTCTTCTTTAGTGGCTCGGAGGATTCTGAGAGGCTTATTAAATTCTTTGGGGTTTCTCCCCGATTCTTCTTGTAACTTATCGGGAGATTCTAATGACTAAGTTTTCTGAAGAGAGCACGGCTCGAAGGAGAAGATAAAGACTTTTTCTTACTGTGTTTTACTCCTAAACTGTTACAGGTAATGCTCAGCCTCGTAGTTGGAATCAGAACAAAATATGGAAGAAATTTGTGGGGTTTATATACCCCGATTCTACTAACATCATCATTATTAAATGTTGAAGAGGCTGTATTATTTTTGCACAATATTTGAAAATAAAGTAAATCTTTTAGCTGTGTAAGGTTTAAACGAATAAACAAGATATTTGAAGGTGAAGCCATATTTTTATCTTAAATTGCGTATTTTCAGATCTGATGTTATCACGATCTGCCAAGTTAACTAAAAGTGGAAATTGAACTATGCATCTTTACACTAAAATATGCATATGAGTAAAAATTAAAGGTTTAAGATTTACAATTAAATGCTTAGGCAAGACATGACTTCATCTTTTATAATGAAGAAAGAATGTATACAAAACATGACATGGCAAAAGTTACTCAGGATTCATTATTAAGCTAAATCTAAAAAAATGATTGAGTTTTTAAAAAACAACAGGTCATCAATTATTTGGCAACGTAGAAAGCACATCAAAATTTATTCCAACAGAAAAATAATAATAAAAAAAATAACAACAGTATTGCCGATTCTACATTCCTTATGGCGACATAATGTCGGGTCGGACATTGAGTACATTGTAATTTTGGTCTACTGTAACTATGATTATAATTATCAATTCATTTATTATCGTTAACTACAATTTCATTAAAGTACATTGACTACGTCATTTAGTACATTACATCATTAAGTACAGTTTCATTAAAGTACATTACATTATATTAAATTAAAAGTATTACAGTTAATTATAATTAAACAGTTACTATAACTTTGTTTTGTTACAGTGTTTCATATTAATAGACAAATGAGATGTTAGAAATATAATACAAAGTACATGGGCACATACGGTATGGATGAATATGGTTGAATAATAATATTTATACTACATAACATATAAATAATGACTTCTATAGAGTGTACAGTTTTTATTATGATGTTAAAGAATTTTCATACATTGAATACTAGAGATATGATGAAGGGAAATTAATGACGGGAAAATGTGACGTCATAGTTATTGAATTTGACTAAGAAGTACAACTACGGGTTCCAATCCTGTTACATGCAATGTGTATGCATAATCTAGGGTCGAGGGTGAGATGCAAGACAATCATAATTAATTATAATAACTTCTATAACAAAAATGAAAAATGGAAAATGGATACGACTAAACCATAGAAATGGGAGATCGTAAGGTTATGACACAAACAAAAATAGGAAGCTACAAATAAATTTTTTATCCAAAACTCGCTTAGGCGATTTTGGTTTCTTATGTAAAAATGAATATGGATTAGTCATTGTTCATTTTTACATATACATTCTTTCTTCGTTGTAAAAGATGAAGTCATGTCTTGCTTAACGTTTAATTTTTAATCTTAAGCCTTTAATTTTCGTCATGTGCCTGTTTGTTTGTAATTCATGATGGGAAGGCATATTTCAATTCCATTTTTAGTTAACTCGGCAGATCATGATAACATCAGGGCTGTCAATATACGGTTTAAATAGAATATGGATTCCTCTTGCTTAGCAGTTTACACATTGCTTCAGCAAAATTATTTGTTTTGTCTTTAAATGTTTTGTAAAGTAAATCAGTCTATTGAAAATAATAATAATAAAAAAAAACCAGCATTAAATAATAATGACGTCAGTAGGAAGTTTAGTATAAAAGCCCATAAAATTTCTCCAGTGTTCATTCTGACTAGACTTAGAAGCTGAGCGTTACCTGTAACATTTTAGCAGTAAAATATAGTAAGAAATATCTTTGTCTTCTCCTTCGAGCCTTGCTCTCTTCAAAGAATTTAGTCTTAAATAGAGAGAAGTAATTTCCCGATACGTTATAAGAAGAATCGAGGAACTTACAGTAGAGAGAACTTAGTCTTAAATAGAGAAAAATAATTTCCCGATACGTTATAAGAAGTCGGAGAGTAGTATAGAAGAAAACTACTGCGATTCCCTATACGGTATCAGCTACTCCAGAGTAACAAATCCGTTGCTGCCACCTAACCAGAACCCCCGTCAACTTCGAACCGACCAAGGCCATAGACGGAGGGGGTTAATATATATATATCAGTGGCGACTGGCGTATAGGAGCGATGGAGCGGTCGCTCCCCCTTGCTTGAAACGATAAATATTAATTTAACAGATAAAAAATATATTAATTTTAAGATATTAAAATAAATATTCTTGAAATATATTTTAAAAATTCATGTGGCATATCATGATTCATGAGGCATTTTGAGTAAGCCTTCATACAGTACATAATATTCTAAACTTATAGCATAGCTTCAAATAGCGTACTGCTGTTTGAATACAAAATAATATTGCAGCCGAATGGAGCGATAGATTTTTCGCTCAAGTAAATATAAATTATATTTTACTGTTGTAATGAAAATATAAGTACAATCGCGAATTTTTTTTATAATAACTTTATTTTTACTAATAGTTACTTCAGTAATAATGATATAAGCCATTTATATGTATTTTATTAAAATTATTACTTATTTGTAATTAACTAGAATTGTACGTCTGGCATAGCCGCATATGTTAATACAAATACAGTACTCTTGTGAGCGGCAGTTGGATTCGCACTAGCCTATTGTGAGTCTGTGTTGTCGTACAGTGGTACATTATTATAGTCAAATTTATTATAGTCAAATTTATTCAACAATTATTTTTATATTTTATTAAAATATTTTTTAATACAAATTTATGGCTTCTTTTGACATATAAGTACCGTACGGAAGCACCATGTGATTGTTTATGTACTACAATTCTAAAAATTATAAATTTTATGAAATCGCACCCCCATACATTTATACCACGAGTCGCCACTGATATATATATATATATATATATATCTATATATATATATATGGGTGGCCCAAAAAAAAGTTCTCATTTTTCAACTAGTCATATCTCAGTAACCCGTGGACGTATATAGACTATATTTTAACACAATTTACACCAAAGCCTTGTCTCACTATGGTTAAAATTTGAAAACGATATCATTTATGCTTTTCTCACAATTTAGAAAATAAAAACTCGTGTCAAAAAAACAAATATCGATTGTAGTCTATGCTCGGCCTTTTGGCGAATTTTAGGCCATGCGTAGGCTTCGCCCGTTTCAGAGTTTACGAGCTTACAGACTACATATCCTTCAGTCCTTCCGTCGCAATCATGACGTTGTCAGAAGAAGATTGTGCTCTCATTAAAGCTTGCTACATTGACAAAGGATGGAAGAGTGGAAGATTACTCCGAGAGTTTCCAGGGAGAGGTTGGAAGAGACGTACACTAGACAAACTGTTAAAGAAGCTTCGCGATACAGGAACACCACAGGAAACCAGGAAGTGGCAGGCCAAAAACAGCAACAACACCAGAAAACGTGATTACATAAATGATTAAAATCTGCTCTCAAGAAAATGAACCAGGGACTCATTTATCGCAACGGACAATTGCCAAAAATCTGAGTATTGGTAGTAGTTCTGTGCAACGTGTAGTAAAATCGCTGAACCTAAAACCATTCAAAAGGATTCCCACATCTAGAAAAAACGAAAATGTGAAGGATAAAAGAAAAACAAGGTGCAGACAGTTGCTTAATAAATTTTCAGTTGATGGTGTTAAGAAGATAGTGTTCACGGATGAGAAGGATTTTACACTAGAAATTCCACGAAATCCTCAAAATGACGTTGTCTACGGACGTGGTCGAAAACGCGATATTCCGGTGAATAGACTGTATCATGAGACATCGCGATTTTCAAAAAAAGTGATGATATCTGCAAGCGTTTCTTGGAACGGTAAAACTAATGTTCATTTTATTGATACCGAAACGACGAAAGTGAATTCCGTAAATTACATGGAACTTTTAAACACAAAGTTGTTGCCAGACTGCCGTCGTCTCTATCCAGAAAATGATTTTGTTTTCAACAAGATGGGGCACCGTCACATACAAGCAAGGCCACACAGGCATTTCTGAATGATAATACGCGCAAATTCATTATGAAGAATGAGTGGCCACTCAAAGCCCGGACTGTAACCCAATGGATTATTCGATTTGGGAGTTGCTGAAAGAGAAAGTTTATCGTGGCAGCGCGAAAAATTTACTGAACGTGAATTAAAGGACAAAATACTACAATCATGGCAGGAAATTGACAATAATGAGGTGCACGAAGCATCTCTGTGTAGAAGAAGAGACTCCGATTAGTTTGTCAACAGGACGGTGGTCCAATCGATCATTTAATTGGCTAAAATAAATAAATATTCATGATATTTGTTTTTTTGACACGAGTTTTTATTTTCTAAATTGTGAGAAAAGCATAAATGATATCGTTTTCAAATTTTAACCATAGTGAGACAAGGCTTTGTTGTAAATTGTGTTAAAATATCGTCTATATAGGTCCACGGGTTACTGAGATATGACTAGTTGAAAAATGAGAACTTTTTTTTGGGCCACCCGATATATATATATATATATATATATATATATATATTTTAATCGCATTTTTACTGAAATTGCTGATGAATTATGTACATTTTAATATCTGTGATGGATAGTTTCTTGGGTTTTCATTCATGTAATTACAAAACATGAGTTTTTTTTCCATTTTCTCAGGTGGTGCTGCAACGTTCTTTAATGATGAATTTAATATGAGTGCCACACAGTGTGAACAACAAATTTTTGGGCCGTTATTTGCGTGGAATGAGATTAGTACTAAATGACGCGTACTTTGAGATCTGTGGGCACATAACTCGTACTTCAGATAAGTTAGTTCAACTTCATAATTGATTTAGTCACAAACAAATTTTGAATTCACGAAATAAATTCGGAAGATAAGAGCGGCGTGCACTTTTGTTTCCTTTTACCGTGACAGACGAGACCCATTAGCAGAGAATAAAAGTTGTTGGGCACAAATAGACTGAACAGAAAAAGCGAAAGGACTCGAATAAGCTTTCGAAAGAGCAACGAATTCATTTAAAAAAGCTCAATCAAAAATTGTAGGAAAAACAAAGACAAACTGATGTCGGAAGGAAAAAAAAGTTACAAAGTTTTGGATACACGAAATAAAAGGAATGATTTTTTTTTTTTTTTTAAGAGAATGATTCAGATTTGAAAAACTATATGAAACCAACTAATAAATGACTTTTCTTACGTGTTTCCACAAGGTTTTTGAGAAAATCTGTGTATATTGAAAACTAACTCATGTTTTGTGAGCGTTTACATGATAAATTTAGTTGTTCTCAAGATAAGGATACAGGATAATGGTACACTCACTCAGGTAGGGTGGGTTGAAAAAATTTAATTTAATGAAACATGCTGAAAAAGATGCCCGAGTAGTCACTGATTAAGGAATAAGTCATATCTTTTAGAAATATTAATTTCGGAGCTGGCAACTGAAAAAATAAATTGCGAACAAAGGCCACAAAAGATCCTTTTTAGCATGTTTCCTTAAATTAGTTTTTCGCCTCACAGGTATGAGGATCTCAACACTAAACTCAATTAATGCCAATGTCTATCAAAAAGCCATTAATAAACATTGTTTTTGCTTATTTCAAAATGTAGGACGCATATGAGGGGTCGCGCGTCTTAAGGTACCTAAGCGCCACCACAGGCAAAAACGTGTTTTTGATGGATATCATTATTTTCACCCTTCCTCTATCGCATGGTTTGGGTTATAATGACCTTACGACACTAGAAGTATGGTTGAAAACCTTATGAAGCGAACTACTTTTTTCACCTCATTCTGTGCCAGAAATCGCACCCAAAGTTCGGCATAATAAGAAAATCAAAAAATTAAAAAAATATATATATAAAATATAAAATATGAAAATCTATTCCAAAAACTCATCAACATCTTCATTAGCATACTTAGAACTCTAATTTAGCCGAAAATGAACGTTCTAGCTCAATTAATAACAGAGATACTATTGCCAGAATATTGCTGAACTTTGGAGGCGATTTCTGGCGAATTTTAATTTTGGCGCTTAGGTACCTTAAGACGCGGGACCCCTCATATATGTTTGACCTATCATGTGTATTTGTGTGCCTATATGTGTATTTGTGACCTATCATTTGTTTGACCTATCATGTATTTCCTGATTCAACATTTTATTTTCTTTTGTTTCAGATTAATAGCATAGCTTGCAATGGCCTCTTCTGGTATAACAAGAGAAAAAGTGAAGCATTCTGTTTTCGGAACGCCAGCAGAGCTTCCTGGCAACCAACTACCAACTTGTGAGGATGTATTCAAAGCTTATCTTAAACATAAGCTCATTACTGCAACATTTAGCTGAAATTATTGCGGAAGAAGTGAATGATATATATATATATATATATATATATATATATATATATATATATACAGGGCCGGATTAAGACCTTTAGAGGCCCTAAGCACTTAAAAGATTTTGGTGCCCCATATATATGTAATTCAAAATATAAACAAAAATAAACCATAAAATAAAATTTTATTTTTTGAAATGAAACAAAACTTACAGTAAGATGGAAAATAATGTTTATTTTTGTATACTTCCACTTCATTTATATTTGAAAAGTTTTCTCCTACTTTTTTTAATTGCAAAGTCTTTGATCAGATCCTCAAAACTAATCTTACGTAACACATCTGCTTCTATACTTAGTAGAGATAAGGCATCCAGCCTGCCTTGTTGCATAGCTGTTCTGTTGGTATTTTTAATATACTTCAACTGAGAAAATGAACGCTCAGCTGAGCAATTTGTGACCATTAATGTTAAAAATATACGAAAGGCAATTTCTACATTTGGGAAGGCACACTCAATATTGTCTTCTACAATTATTTTATAAAGTTCAGCATGACTGAATCTTGTTTTTACATTTACTATAGCACACGAAAATATTTAATCTATATGTATTTTTAATATGGCGCTCAAAGATTTGATATAAACAAAATAATAACGCAAAGCGTAAAGTGTGTGATTACAACGAAATATATTTATTCTCTCAAAAGGGTTGTTGTTCACTACAAATTCAAACAATGAAAAAAAATAAATACTATATATGAATATATATAATTCAGTTTTCAACAGCTTATAGGCTATAAGCCGCGATTATAATAGTATAATAAATCCATGGTAAATCCGACAATGGAAAATTTCTGTGGTACCCCCCTTCCCTTGATGCCCTAAGCACGGGCTTATTTTGCTTAATGGTTAATCCGGCCCTGTATATATATATATATATATATATCTGTGCTTCCATTCCAACAATCGACTTCAAAAGCATAGTAATTAAGGTAAAGAGATTAATTGAGAAGGGACAAGAACTTAGAAAATATCCCATGCGTAAAAGATCTTCCAGCACTTATGAAAGTAAATATGATTCCTTCAGAAATTTATTTGACATATGTTGCTGCAAGTGCTATGCCTCCGGTTCTCATAAAAGAAGTGAGTGTAAATGTGCTAAGGCGGAGAAAATCCCGAATGATGAAGGGGAGTTCTGGATTGATCAACATACTGAACAAAAAATGATTATAGGTAAGTTGGACAAAGTGAGAACTTCAAAACTACAACAAATGGAAAACAGAAAGCATAAAAGACAATTCTTTAAAGATAAACAAAAGAGTTTTGTTCAGGAAATGCAGTTGAATCCTTGTGATATTGGTGAGATCAGCTCTGAAAGTGAAAAAGGTCATCAAAATGAAGATTTCGAATTGAGCGATTACAAGTTAGATACAGAAGCTAGCACTTCTCACGATCGACACCAATATCCATAACTATGCAAGGTAGTTGATCGCTGCGAAATAAGCAACCGTGATGCTTCTTTAATTGCTAATGCTCTCTCAAAAGATCTTAATCTATTATCTGAAAATAATACGATTGATCCCAGTAAACTACGTCGTCAAAGAACCTTGTACAGAAGCATAGAAAGAAAGAAACATGAAGAACAGAATAAAGGAATAGTTTGCCTTGGATTTGATGGAAAAATTGATAAAACTCTTTCAAAAGTGGGAGGAATGCCAGCGGACTTTGAATGAAAACCACTATGTGTTAGTTTCATTTCCAGTAAAACGGGCAAACGACAGGACCTAAAAGTTCACATGGCAAAATCGGCAAGGATCTGAACTTTGATCCAAAGAACAGACCAATTGCAAAATTTCCACCTCTCGCTGGAAAAGTGATGGACTTACCAGAAGAAGTGCTAGCAGATCTCAGCAGTGACCAGCAATACCTCCATAAGGCGTGTTTGTCAATTCAAAATGATCATGATAGAGGTTCAGCTATCAAATTGTTAGAAACTGTCTCAATCAGAGACACTTCAAAGGACTGCTTATTTTATACTGAATTTCTATGCTTCTGCATGGTTCTATATCAAAGCAAACTGGTCTTGCCAGGATGGAGCCAAAAACTTTTTCATTATGATTGAGCTCTATCAAACACTACATACAATCGACCAAGACATTATTCGTCTTGTGTTACAAAACAACTGTTACTTTTGTCATTCTGAAAATATCCTTTTCTACAGATCTACAGAAGCTAAGGCTAACAAAGATCCTAAGATCCACTCTAAGGTTAGCCCGAGAGAGAGGAAAGAGGAGGGGTTAAAAGAGGAGAATAAGTGGTTAAGGAAGTAGCAAAACCTATCATTCTTGGGTTAAAATTCATTCAGAAAAAGAGAAAGAAAGACTCCCCATCATCATCCGCCGGCCACTGTCGACAAGTCGGAAAAATAGTCGAAGAGAATACTTCCAGCTGTTGCAGACCGGTCCTCCACTCCATAGGGAGGTAGAGAATGCAGCCCACTCTGCCGGAAAGGGGTGAAAGATGAAAGGAAGTAAAATAAGAACGCATTACAAACAAGCAACACATTCTTAACTCAAGGAACAGCACACTCTTAACTCAAAGCAACACATACCTCCAGCAGTTGCAGACCGCTCCTCCACTCCATAGGGAGGTAGAGGATGCAGCCCACTCTGCCGGAAAGGGGTGGAAGATAAAAAAAAAAGTAAAATAAGAACGCATTACAAACCGTGCAACACATTCTTAACTTAAACACTATCATACCATGCAAACTACAGACATGCAATGAAGAGAGTTACAGACATGCAAATAAGGAAAAAAAAAGTATAAAGAACAACAAAAAGTGGGTTAGTTTACGCTACGAGCTACATCTAAGTTCGTGTTAGTCAAATTTTTTTTTTTTGCTGGCATAACACGCTGGCATGTCACAAGCTGGCATTAGTCGTCAACAGACTCATCCCCGATCACCACCCCGAGAGCTCCTGTTACCAATTGTTTTATTATTATAGTAAACAACGTTAATATTTTTAAAATGCCTATCTAAACGGTTCTTAAGCACATTAACGCTGGTAGAGTTCACGACTGACGCGGGAAGATTATTCCATTTATCAGTTACTTTAAACGTAAAGAAGTTTTTAGCGATATTAGTAATGAAACGTCTGCTACGCAACTTAAATCCGTTATTACGAATATTGCTATTATCGAAAGTGAACAGTTTATCAAAATTTACGTTATCAATTTTATTAACGATTTTGAAAACTTCAATAAGCTCCCCCCTTACTCTCCTAGTTTCCAGTGAATGCAAGTCTAACTCTTTTATCCTATCTTCATAAGGCTTGTTGCGCAATGACGGAATTAGTTTCGTGGCGCGATGCTGAACCCTTTCTAACCTATCAATATCATCACGCAAATACGGGCACCAAAACTGAACGGCATATTCTAAATGGGGCCTGACTAGGGACTTGTAAAGGGTCAATATAATATTCTTCGATTTAAATTCGAAATTACGCGCTATGAAGCCTAACATCCTATTAGCTTTTGCGCAAGTCTCCAGGCACTGGTTCCTAACTTTTAAATCCTTAGATACGCGTACGCCTTCATAAGGCTTGTTGCGCAATGACGGAATTAGTTTCGTGGCACGACGCTGAACCCTTTCTAACCTATTAATATCCTCACGCAAATACGGGCACCAAAACTGAACGGCATATTCTAAATGGGGCCTGACTAGGGACTTGTAAAGGGTCAATATAATATTCTTCGATTTAAATTCGAAATTACGCGCTATGAAGCCTAACATCCTATTAGCTTTTGCGCAAGACTCTAGGCACTGGTTCCTAACTTTTAAATCCTTAGATACGCGTACGCCTAAATCTACTTCCTCGTCAACGCTCGCTAACTCTCTATCATCCATCGTGTACGTGTAATTATTGTTACGAGAACCTATATGCAAAACTTTACATTTGTCTACGTTAAATTGCATCTGCCACTTATCCGTCCACTCCATAATCCTATTTACATCGTCTCGGAGCCTATTTCTATCGTCCTCGTTAACAACCTTACCGCCTATTTTAGTATCGTCCGCGAACTTTGACACGTTACTCGTCAATCCTACATCTATGTCGTTAATGTAAATTACGAATAGCAATGGGCCTAACACTGAACCCTGTGGGACACCGCTACCTATATCCAACCACCCCGATTCACTACCATTAACAACGACCCTCTGTCTCCTCGCACGAAGCCATTCCTCTAACCAGTTAGCTACCTGACCGCGTATACCGTGCGCTTTAACCTTCGCAATTAATCTTCTATGTGGAACTGTATCGAACGCCTTTTTAAAATCTAAATAAATAACGTTAGCCGCTCTATGCCTATCGTATTCGCGCACTATTTCGTTATAAAATTCTAACAAATTAGTTAAACAAGATCTATGGCGTCGAAACCCATGCTGACTACTATTAATCAAATCGCGACTTTCTAAGTGATCGATGATACGATCCCTAACTTAGGAAAAGTTTACCGACAATTGACGTTAAACTAATGGGCCTATAATTGGTAGCTACTGTGCGGTCGCCTTTTTTAAAAATGGGCGTGACGTTAGCTAATTTGAAGTCTTCAGGAATAATCCCCGTTTCGAGTGACTGATTAAAAATCTTCGTTAAGGGGCCTACGATAACGTCTTTCAAATCTTTCAAATGTCTGGGATAAAACGCGTCAGGGCTTGGAGCCTTGCTGACATTTAGCCTATCGATATAATGCGCAATCTCACCCTCGTAAACAGTCATTTCATCCAAAATAGTCTCGCTACTAAATGGAACGATATCGTCCACGTCGGGGACATTATTTACGTCTTCTACGGTAAAAACTGTCGCAAAAAAGTTATTGAAAATACTCGCCATCGCCTGAGCATCGGAAGCCAAAGCGCCGTTAACGTCCACTAGATTGCCTATGTTATCTTTTATCGGCTTCCGATTATTGACGTATTCAAAAAACTTTTTTGGATTATGTTTACTATCCGTAGCTGTAGGTATCTCTAAATTACGCTTAGCATTCCTAACTGATCTTTTAACCTGACGTCTAAGCTCGATATATCTATTAAAGTTAGCTGCCGTGCCATTGCGCTTATTAAGTCTATACGCTCCGTTACGCTCGTTTATGAACTCGCCTATTTCCCTAGTCCACCACTTGGGCCTCCCATGATTTCTAGCGCGCTTGGGCCTACGAGGAATAAACTCCCTTTCGATATTCATAAAACTTTATTTAAACGCCTCCCAATGCAAATTTGTGTCATTACCCATAAATAAGTTATCCCAGTCCACTACTCTCATCCTATCCGCAAAACTATCAAAATTGGCCCTACGAAAATCAGGGATTTCTATTACGTTACTATCCTTAGTGTTTTCTATCAATAGCTTAAACCTAAGAATTTGATGATCACTACATCCTAAACTCTCGCCTACTTCTAAACCTTCGACTATATTTTCGCCGTTCGTCATCACCACGTCTAAAATATTGTCACTGCGCGTTGGTTCGGTAACCATCTGTCGTAAAAAATTATCTTCCATGAACTCAACCAGTCTCAAACCCTCCTCATTACCAGTAAAAGTCTCGTAATTAACATTAGGGCAGTTAAAGTCTCCGACAATTATACTATTCCGATTATCAATAAAGTTACCAAGAAGTGAGTAAAATCTAGTATCAGTGTCGAGGGGTTGAATGGAAGGTCTATAAACAACAACAAAATTAAAACTAATACTACGTGCCCTAACTTCAACGCATATCGCATTAATTGATGCCTGAAAATCTATTTTAACCTCGATAGCCCTAAGGGAATTACGAATGTACAGCAAAACGCCGCCACCAATCCTATGTAACCTATCATTAGTAAAGAGTTTAAAACCCGGTGTATATCAAGTTCCCCCAACAAGTCCCGAGTCACGGTATTTAACCACGATATCGCTGACAAGAATAAGAATATTCGGAAGCTAGCAGTCGGAAAAGTGCTACAAACGAAAAGGAGTGTTATACCGGGTGAAATTCGAATGTTTGACAAGAAATCCATCAGGCTCAACTTCTCAGCTTCAACCTACATGGATATGATTGATTGGAACGAAATGGATATTACTGTTCCTTCCTTACTCTCTGATGTTATAAGTAGCACTGATGACTGCCAGAAGCCGCTAATTCTTGACACATACCCGTGTCATTCCCAGGCAGTTGAAAGAAATGTGAAGGAAATCTCCTCTGCAAGTGAAAAAGTCTACGGACATGACGCCCGACATGGAATGGTTATTCTCAGCAAGAAATCTCGGCTAGAGAACCCAAAAAGGAAAACAAAGTCAGATTTTAAGTGAATCAACAAGAGGATAGCAGTTACAATTTATATAATTTAGTGATGAACACATGTTTCGGTTTATAAAAGGAAATATTGTTATAATTTTTAACCAAACTAAATTTGCTTCAAAATTTTGGCTTTTCTTCAAAACTGAGGTCAAAATTGCGAGAATGCACATATTCATAGGCTAATAAAAGATGTTTTTATGATAGGTGGGTACTAAAGCACCTTTTCAGCCATGTTTCATACTGACAACTTGAGTGCGATATATTTTCGCCCCGCTCTATGACCAAGTACTGGCATCCATGAATGTAACTAAGATAGCAGAAACGTTCTTCCGCATTTGCACTTATGGCTGACTGTATTAGTCTCACGACTCACCACTGCTTATATATGAAGAGGAAAAGGTGTCCGAACTGGAAACAGAAGACTCGAAATGAGAAGGAACATCCAAGGAACTTATTTACTCACAGTGTGGGGTTGAGTGTGCCCTGAGGGTTACTTGAACCAAAGTAGAAACAGAGTAAGCGGCCAACTCAACTCCACCCAATGCCAGTGGCCTGAAGCAAACCACCACCATACCATTCAGAGTCCGCCACAGTAACCAGTAAGCTATCGGGCGTCCTAATGAAGCCCCCCTTCCTGCGGAAATACAGTTGAATATTCCATATTTCGAGTATATTAAACTTTATAGTAGAAAGCTCATTTTTAATTTAATATATTAAATAATTAAGTTTGAAGCTGAAAAATCAATTGGAACCATAAAAATTCGTGCAAGTAAAATTAAAGGAATTAAAATATAAGAGAATTTTTTTAAAAATTTATATAATTTCTTATATTTTTCTTTAGTTAAGATGTAAGTTATTTAAGAGAATTTTAGAGAATTACCATGATAACTATTTATTGAAGAAGATAAATTAAGAAGAATACTTAAAGTGAAAGAGGAGGAAGAAAACACTGCATAGTCTTGGGCCTATCTTTTCTCTTCTCTTGCGTATGTATGGCTGGTATGCATTTGAAGAGGACTCCGTTGCGTACATGCCACCAAAGCTATGGGATTATTTTAAGCGAGTGACCTTTAAACTGCAGTTGATAACATTCCACAAACCGTCAATGACAATAATTTCCTTTTAGTTGATGGTAAATTGCGACACTTTTGCGCAACATACAAAACTGCAATCCCTTTCTGATGCATAGTTTACGCAATGTAACACATTGCGGATAAACACCAAATAAGTATACTATTTCAAATGAAAAAGATGAGAACGAGACAGAAAAGAAATATTTCTGAGTTCATTGTAGAGTCGCGGAAAAAAATTCGCCGAAGAAAAATTCATTGGAAAATGCTATAACTTAAAAAAACAACAACTTTCCGCTATTCCTTCGATTTTTTATGATTGTGTATCAAGTATATTAGCATTCAGAGGCACGCCCCTTTACACAAAAATATAAATAAATAAAAACTAAAATAATAATAAGTTATCCCCACGCCATTTCCCTGCTCTCTGCATGGTTGATATTACAAATCACTCGGGAAGGGAGGAGGGAATAAAACAGTGGTTTTTAACCTTTTTAGGCCGCTACCCAAATTCTGGTCACGGGCTAGCTCGGCGACCACATGCTTTCAAACAGTTCACTCGTAATAAATAATAAAATAAATAATAATGGTAAAATGATTAGGGATAACATAAATAAATGATAAATGACAATGTAATGACCCAATCAAAATAGTTTGGCGACCAAATTTTGGGTCGCGACCTAGGGGTTAAGAACCTTTGGAATAAAAGTTAAAATTTATATTTAAAAATTTCATGTGCTGTATCAGCGAAATAAAGCTGATATGCTTTAGTCTTCTGATTGCTTTAGTTCAATATGCTTTAGTCTTCTGATTGCTTTAGTCCAATATGCTTTAGTCTTCTGATTGTTTGCACCTTTGCTTTTATTAATAAAGAAAAATAATTCATAAGTTATATAGTCATGGTTTGTTCCTCACTCCAAACCCTTCTTGTTCTCTTTCTCCAAAATTGCAAGTTTCCCGGATAAAAAACCAATGTATTTAATACCTAAACTATTTATATGGAGATACCTTACCTTATGATATTTTATGATTTTTCGAAAGCTGGTTCAGGAGCGACCAGCGATCGACCTCTCTGCAGCATCCCGCCTCATTTGCGGGATTTGGTGGAGAAAGGAATTGGCTTCCGCTCTCCTCCTGTCCCTGATCGCATGGCTGATCAGGGACTGTGCACAAGAACCTGTTCAGCTGGTTCTTGAAATTATTCAGGTTGGCCGGAGGTTCATCAGTTCTTTGGGCAGGACACTAAGGACTATAAATATTTTCTACAGCAGGACACTGATCATGTTCCCTTTCAGCAACATTGTAGTTTACATTATAAGAAATCAAACGTAACAAAATACATCTTCGTTGAAACGTGGCAGGAGTGGTTTAGCACTTGAAAATTTATATTTTATTTTTGTTACCGCCGTTGTTAAGATATTAAAAGCAACGAAGGCTGCAAGAAAGTTTTAGCTATAATACAGTTATACTATTGGAAGAGAATTACTTAAAATACTGCATGCTAAAGCGGTAGTGTATATATATATATATATATATATATATATATATATAAAGAACGACGCTTGTGTAGAAGAGCGTCCGCACAGGATGAGGAGGGAGAACGAGTTCGTTCTCCCTCCTCATCTTGTGCGGACGCTCTTCTACACAAGCGTCGTTCTTTACATTAATTATACTGTGTGTTGTTTGCAGTTAAAATGTATATAAGCACACCGGACAAAAAATTAGTCACCCCTAATAGCACCGATAGTAGGAAGTTCAAGGTCACACAGAGGGCGCTGATGTAGCATTGGTAAGTGACAAGTAGCGGTGACGTAGCACACAGGATCAGATCTGTTTCGTGAGGTGGTGAAGAACAAAGTGTGTGTTGGATATAGTCTGCAAAATGGTCGTGAGGCAGACGTTACTCAGTGGCAAAAAGGAGCCATCGTGTTTGGCAGAGCCCACGGACACAAAATGTCTGAAGTAGCCCAATTTGTTGGTGTGTCAACGCGTACTGTCCAGCGAGTTTACAAAGAGTGGTGTAGTTCGCAATCAACTGAAAATCGACGGCGTAACTGTGGCCGGAAAACAATTCTCGACAATAGGGATCGCCGCCATGTTTCTCGTCTAATAACTGCAAATCGTTTTCAAACCAGAGAAAAATTGCTCCAAGAAACCAATGAGCTTCTCCAGCGACCAATTTCCGAACGGACATTGCGACGAGAACTGCATGCGATGGACATCTGGAGCAGGGTACCACGGAAGAGGCCGCTGTTAACAGCAAGTCACAAATTGGCACGTTATAAATGGGCTCAGAGGCACAAAAACTGGACTGCGGCAGATTGGAAACGTGTAATTTGGTCCGATGAGTCCCGTTTTTGTTTGTTCTCCAATGATGGGAGGCGACGAGTACATCGCAGGTCCAATGAAGCCTTTAATCCTGAATGCGTCGAAGGTGTTGTCCAGGCTGGAAACAAAAAGTGAAGCGCAGGAATAGACACCCACGGACTCTGGCGGAACTTCGGGACCGGCTGATGAACGAGTGGCAGCAAATCGATGTTCAGTACATGCACAACCTCGTAGAGTCTCTGCCTCGCCGGATTCGTGCGGTTATCAAGGCCAGAGGCGCCGTCACACGTTATTAGGTACATTCTGAGAGGGGTGACTAATTTTTTGTCCGGTGTGCTTATGTACGGCATGAGAAGGTGCGCCCCCGGGGAGTAGTATAGCCGCAAAAGGGGAGAGTGCAGGAATGTTGCAGGTTATTATGTAATGTTGCAAAGGGGGGTGGGGGTTGTTGCAAAGGGGGGAAGGGGCTGTTGCAAAGGGGGTGGGGGTTGTTGCAAAGGGGGTGGGGGTTGTTGCAAAGGGTGATGTTGTAAAGGGGATGTTGCAAAGGGGGATGTTGCAAAGGGGATGTTGCAAAGGGGGATGTTGCAAAGGGGGGTGGGGGGAAACTTGGAGGCGGCGTTATCCCCCAAGAGAAAGGAGGAGGAGGAGAGAAAGGAGGAGAGGTGTTCACCTGGCAGGAGTCAAGTGCACATTAAGACTTCCAGCCTGGCTGGCGTTGTTTTATAGGCTCCTAATCAGCCAGAATCAGCCAGTTGGCTGAGCCAAGGTGAGAGAGA
>JAJOZX010001008.1:735000-770000 GCA_023014485.1 Bathynomus jamesi
TATATATATATATATAGAAAGAGAGCGAGAGTTTTGTTCAATAAATAATAATCGAAAAAAACTGCACGATTTTCTATGTAGCAATACTAATTAACTCTTTCTCGCCTACGGCGTTACAAGAACGTGCACTCGCTCGTAAATTAGACCTCCAGTTTAACATGGGTTCAGAAATACATCTCGTCGATGGGGTTCGTTGCTTACTCTACCACATGGACTTTTATATGTAAGAGACCTAACCTAACCTACGAAATACATCTCGTCAGGGCCGATCCTAGAGCCATATATAGCAATGGAAATGAGCGCGATGTGTCGTTAAATACGTGATTTAAAATAACAGGACCATTTTACCCGAGGCAGTAGTATATCCGAAAAACATCGTAATGCACGATTTTTTCTATGTAGCAATAATAATTAACTCTTTCAAATACGTGATTTAAAATAACAGGACCATTTGACCCGAGGCAGTAGTATATCCGAAAAACATCGTAATGCACGATTTTTTCTATGTAGCAATAATGATTAACTCTTTCAAATACGTGATTTAAAATAACAGGATCATTTAACCCGAGGCAGTAGTATGCCCGAAAAACATCGTATAACCTAACTATAATTTACAACTATAGTTTACCTTGACTTTCATATGCTTCTATCCTGTTTTATTAATAAAGATTTTTAACTTTTAATAACGTATGAATAAAGATTTTTAACATTTAATTTTATTTTAGTATTTATTCATGCCACGCCGCCTTAGACCACAGCTTAACGTTGAAACCGAATGTTCTTTTTAAAATATAATTAGGATATAATTTCTTTATTATAAAATAAGTTAACAATTATGTTAACAAACAATACTAATAATTTGTAAGTAAAAAATATAATATAAGGGACTACCATAGAAATGTAAGTGCCTATAATTCGATTTTATATATATGTTACTCGTCCGGTCTCGTTATAGCGGATTGGTACACGTCATAGCTCCACCCAGCTACATCGGCAGCCAATCACTACGACATCTGGTCTTTTGGGCGGAGCTTGGCGAATGTGCATATAAAAGGGGATATTTTCAGTTGGGAGTAACAGTAGCTATTTTCGCATCAGTGAATAATCAACCATGGACCTGTACGTCTCCCCAGACTTGTATGAAGAACGTGATACTGCAGCATTAACCACAATTAGTCTTTTCAATGCGGCTGATTGTGGCGAACTATTTTCGACGCAAACCGTAGAAGATATTTGCAGTGACGCTCCTTACAATCCGACGCAAGGGACTACCATAGAAATGTAAGTGTCCATAATTAGAATTTTATATATATATATAGGAGAGTTGTAGTATTTCGTCAAATAGATACTAGTCAAAAATGTCAATCAATGTTATTTCCCCATCATGCTAAAATCGAAATTGGTAATCGAACCAAAGATATCTTCACATAATGGGGATCTGTCTGTCTGTCTCTGTATATGTTTTCCTTTAAGGTCCGATGAGGATTTGACACGTGTTATACAATCTTTTGAAGGGAATATGGATGATATACTGATCAGTCAGCAGTGTCACACATCCTCCACCATGGACCTGTACGTCTCCCCAGACTTGTATGAAGAACGTGATACTGCAGCATTAACCACAATTAGTCTTTTCAATGCGGCTGATTGTGGCGAACTATTTTCGACGCAAACCGTAGAAGATATTTGCAGTGACGCTCCTTACAATCCGACGCAAGGGACTACCATAGAAATGTAAGTGTCCATAATTCGATTTTATATATATATACGGAGAGTTGTAGTATTTCGTCAAATACTAGTCAAAAATGTCAATCAATGTTATTTCCCCATTATGCTAAAATCGAAATTTTTATGGCGTTCACTCCTCGAACCAAAGATATCTTCACATAATGGGGATCTGTCTGTCTGTATACTCTGTATATGTTTTCCTTTAAGGTCCGATGAGGATTTGACACGAGTTATACAATCTTTTGAAGGGAATACGGATGATATACTAATCAGTCAACAATGTCAAATAATGTAAGTGTTTTTCGATCTTTTTGGGATAAGAACAATATATTTTCATAAATTTATTAAATGAAAGAAATCAGTACAATAAACGAATATACAAATATACGAACAAAAACATTATAATATACAACGAGTACGTACAATTGGAAAACGGTTTTTTATCTGTCTGCATACCATTTCATCGTTTCGGTGAGTGTGACACGGGTCAAATAAATTTAAAAAATTTATAAATTCTTTATCATTTGACATATGCATGAGAAATGAGACACAGTACATTCCGCAAACATTAGTAAAATATCCCTGCATACGAAATGGGTTCCATACAACTTCGGGAATATGTAACTGAGCGAGAAATTTTACAATAATAGGGTCACTCCAGGGTTGAGTACCGAGTGAATCAAAATAGTACAGGCGCTGTCTATTTTTAAAATAGACCGCGATCCAGTGAATCCCTTCATTACCGATGATGTCTGTGTTCACAATAAGACTACCGCATTCTCGCGTACTTGGCAAACTCAATGTTTCATTCTTCGCAAACACGCCGATAAATTTGGAACGTGTGACTCGCTCCATTACTTTCTGAAGTGTATTAGCATCCATTTTAAAAGTCAGTGATAACGCTTCTAAATCTATCTACTTCTATTAGGGCTTGCGATTCGAGATATACTAGTACACTAATAGGAGCGTCTATAGGCTTGGCGAATTCCAGCCGCACTGAGATGTTACCGCTCTGCTGTGGTGTTAAATGGGTATTTACGCTAGCAGATAAGTCAGGTGTAATGTCAAACGGATAAAGGTTAAATTGATCAATGAATTCTTCCTGCGTTACCCCATTACCAAGCTCATCACAATCACCTGCAATATGGGTCAGATTACTATAGGCTCTGGCACAAAGAGGTAACACAGCGTCTGATGAATAGTCCGTACCCATTGTTCCACCCAAAGCAGTGCCATTAACGTATAGAGTTATATTTTTAAGTCCGAAATTCTCGAATTTAAAGGCACTCTTTTTATATTTTCCATTCACCGAAGCGTGGTCCTGCATGCCGATTAATATCCTTTTAGGAAGATTTCCCAGGGCAATGTTTTCTATCTGCTTCGATGCCAACCCTGCAGGAACCGTATATAGTTTGATCTGCACTCTGTTAATAGGATATTTCACTGTAGCGTTTAGTAAATTTTTCTCAATTTCTAGTTGTTTTGGTGAACTTAATTTCACTCGCCGTACGCGGAGGTATGTGTCCATAATGTGAACCACAACGGACTTTGCGCCCTCTTCTTGATTCGCATCCAGATTTAAGCAGATCTCAGGACTCGTGCGGGTGAGCTTTATTTTCATATCCACCCCGTTCACAAGCAACTTCTCCTGGAAAGTGAAATCTGTGTGCAACCGTCCAAAACACTCGTATATTTTCTTTTTAGAATTTTTAAATTTGTCCTTTATACTATTTTCATCTTTAGTTTGATAATATCCCTCCGCACTTAAAAAGGTAGCCTTCGCTTCTTTGGAAAAGTTGAGGACATTTTCCAAATAGGCTCGTAGATGATAGTACCCCGTGCCTGCCGATATGTTGGTCTGATTTAAATATACGTCACACTGGTTGAATATGGCGTGCAGAAAGTTTGTTTCAGGGTATACAGCATATTTGTCATCGCAGGCCGTTCCATCAGAATGGGCTATACGTAGCTTAGCGTACATGTGCACACAGCTTGGATCAAAAAAGTAAGGACCTGAGCTGGGTATCACGAATTCTATAGGTGCACTCGGGGAACTAATTGTGTTTAAAGGGTTAATTGTAATAAAGTCACTGTGCTCAATAGAAACTTGGGTTGGCGGGAGCTCAAAAAAGGACAGCTCCGACTTACAGCATTGTGAACTACATGGGTGGATGAAGCGTGCCATGGCGAAATAGTGACTCCTCTCTCGACAAGTGGTAAACAAACTATGATTCATGAGATCAATATCCTTAGCTTATATCAGTCAAAAAAGTGGTCAACCATAGGTTTCATTCGCTTACAGCATTTCTTTTTTGATAGCCTTTTACGTTTAATACCACGTGACCCCTTCTTCTTCTTCCGGGGAGCCCTCCTCTCTTCTTCCCGCCACCACGCATTTTTCTCTTTGCATCTTTGATGATTTCGTTCCGTGTACGCTTTAAATGTTTTTTTAGGGCTTCTTTAGGTTTAGCCCCGGCCAATATGTCTTCTGCAGTGTTAAGGCCTGATTGTAGCGCTTTCCTTCCAAGGTATCTGGCACCCCTCTTCAGCAAAGGAACAGCCGTACGTAGTATGGATGAAAAAATGGATCCAAGTCCACTACCGCGCTGGTATCGCATCCCTCGATAGACGGTGAAAGGCTTTCTATCCATTATAACTCAGTGCGTCGAAAGTGTAGCTTCACTGTTAAGCTCCCGTTACCGAATGGGAAGTTTTCGCCCTCAATCGTTCTTATATATATTGTGATATTGGTTATTAAATTAGTTGCGACATTCACATAATGGGGTCTGTCATATGTAATACTCAAACTCCTTCCTCTATGGTTGGGGATGTGAGCAATGCGCAGCAGGCGTGCCTGGGTATCCCCAACAAACTGGTGCTCCACTATATTACTGTAAATATAGCACATGTCTGGGGACCTTTCAGCCAATTTCTCCATCTTCAATTGATACATTAATCTGGACAAGTTATACTGTGTCTCGTGAAATGTGTCTCTTTGGAAGGCTGCGCTATATCGGCCGTTGGTTAGAATTTTGAACTTTCTATGTTCTTTAAGACATCTGTTAGTCTTTGATTTTAGGATTAGTGTATGTGCAGGGTTGTTTACGATTTCATATACTAAATCATTCGTAAGGTTTGAGTTTCTTAAACTTACGTTTAAGCCTCTCACAACATCCTCGGCCGAACCATATTGACCCGGCCCTAGTCTTACTTCTGTACTGTAATACCGTGCAATCTTAGTCCAAGCGATGCGCATAGTTTCATCCATAGCTACCCCAGCTTTTTCACACTCGTCAATGTCTCTAAGAATCGTAAAAACGGTTTCTTCATGTTCAATATTTAAAAAGACGGTGTCCAGCTGAATTTCGCATATCCCCACCTCATACGAATCACGACCCAATTCAATGTGCCCATGGAGTTCTGTTACAAAGTTGGCTAGCGTGTTGTTAGGGTGTACAGACAGGGACGAGGAGGACGGGAGTGTGACGTAGAAATGGTTAGGAGCCATGTTGCATACTATTTAAGCTTCATTATTGCATCAGCTTTTATATAGGTGTTGAAGCTTTCTGGGTACCCTAGCCATTTCACCAGGTACATTTTTCTCCTTCCTGAACCTTTGCTTCCTAAAATTTTCTCAATTTTAAACACATTTTTTTCTAAATTAAACGCAACTTTCTGCAATTCCTCGCGGTAAAAGCCTCCTGAGATTTCTTCCCCATTCAAATCTTCAATGTAATACATCATTATCACACCTTTAGGTCTCACAGCCCTAACTTTAAAAATCTCGCGTGTCCATCCTTGCTCAAAACCCTTTGCGAATTTATTCCCCGAACGCGACAGCCTTACATAATCATTGGTTTTGAAGCGCACAGAGTGGTGGTGGTGGTGGTGGTGGTGGTCCATCTCTTCTCGGGAGCGTACCTCTTTCTAAAACTTCGTTAGGTGTTGCCCCAATCGTGCGATGGTGTGAGCGGTTGTAGGATGATGCCAATGGTTCCAGAATGTCTAGAAATCTGTATGTGTTTTTATGTGTAAAATAACGGTGCATGCGTTCCTTTATGGTGCGCTGAACTCTTTCAGCTAAAGAAGCCTTATGTATAGAATTGGTTGTGTAATAGCTGATATTAAACTCTGTCAACATATTCTGAAAAGCACGGCCTATAAACTCCTTCCCCATATCCGTACAAAAATAGCCAGGAACCCTGTTTTCTTTTAACATTAGCGTTTTGGTGGCTTTAGCAACTGTTTCAGGTGATTTATTTTTCAGAGGAACTAGCCACAGATATCTAGAGAATACGTCTATTATGAATAGAATGTAGCGGTAACCATCGTTATACACAGAATATCTTTGCATGTCTGTTAAATCTGCTTGCCAAATAGAATCAATCGAGGAAGCCGTTGTCTTGGCT
This sequence comes from Bathynomus jamesi, assembly GCA_023014485.1. Taxonomy (NCBI): domain Eukaryota; kingdom Metazoa; phylum Arthropoda; class Malacostraca; order Isopoda; family Cirolanidae; genus Bathynomus; species Bathynomus jamesi. The sequence continues at coordinate 741,138 of JAJOZX010001008.1, forward strand.
GTTTTAAACCTTTTTCTCACAGGCTTATGAAGCGTATAAGCGTCCTGCTCCCTCAAAAATCTTTCAACATTTTTTTCCTACTCCGTAAACGTGCAGTCTATCTACGCCGCCGTAAGAGGATGGGGTAGAAATGTCATAATAACGTTTAGTTAATACGTTAGCCATTTGCGTATTTTAGAGGCAGGTGGGTAGGGTTGGTTTAACCTCTTCTTTCTCCTCTTGAAAGGTGTTACCGCAGGGGGTGACGGCGTCTTCAATTGTGCCACAGACGTTGCGTGTTCCAAGTCTTTTAACCTGTTCAGATTTCCTATCAACGTTTTAGGGACATTTATTTGTTGTAGTCTTGCTTTAATATGCTTCCATCCTGATGGTGATGGCCTATCCCACTTTCTCACCAGATCATGGACAATGTCTACGATATTCGATCCCTGTACCTTTGATCCTTCCACAATGATCTCCCCTGTATCGGTCCATTGTATGGCGGGATCCTCATTCAATAGATTATAAAGACTTAAGCCTTTACTCCTCAATGTAAGTGGGAGGGTATTTTTTAATACATGTTCGATATGTTGTGTGGCTAATCTTTTTGGTTGATCAGCTGTATCGTCGGGTACAGGTCCTATGTCGCCATCGTCCCCCGTGCTGTGCCTAATAACCACAGGAATCTCCGTAGGGCTCTTATAATTTTCGTACTCGTGAAGAAATTTCTGCAGAGCTTCTTGGTATAAGATTCTTTTCTCATCAGGTGTTTTTTCACTGTTTAATAGGGCTAACAATTCGCTTTCCATTCTTTTAAGTCTGCTTTTACGGGGATCTAGATCCGTGTCTCTTTGCAGTGAAGCGTACACCTCGTGGGGAATCACTACCACTTTCTTCATTATATTAATCTAGTCAGTAAAGGGCCCAAAACTGAAAATAAGATGGGGAGAAATGACCCTCCTGTTTGCACAATAACTCGTTTTTTCTTCGCTACAGTTTGACTTTTACGAGCGAGTGTACGTATTATGTTCTTGTAGCGGCGTAGGCGAGCCTTCTGATGGGTTTTCATTGATACATTGCAATTTATAACGTTAAGACAGATTTCACAGATGCATTTTAAAAAGTCGGCGTCGATATTTTTAATAAACATCTGCTGCATTGCCCGGGGCAGTCGATGATAGATTTTTATTAATTCATGGTATTTCTTTAGTCTCTTTGTCATTCTGGAATATACACCGTTTCAGGCTCGTTTGGAAATATATTCGTTCGCAGAAGCACTCTAAACGTGTTTCGCGGATGAAGGTCGCAAAGCAAATATCCGTAACGCGTGCTTGTAGCTTCTTTATAAACTTCCAAAAACTCCTTACGCTGATTCGGGAACATTTGATTGGCTAATACCCCAATTTGTGATACATCTCTACGTTGCGCGAATAAGACTAGATATTGCGTATTTAACGACACATCGCGCATGTATCTATTTTTGAAAAATAGATTCTGATTGATGAAGAACACGCTTATGTTAAGATGGTGGGAGTATACTGTAAATGTCTCGGCAAACGTTTTATCCATCTCCAACATGAGATCGTCAATTACAATGATTGTATGTTCAGTTCCCTTTAGCGAATTAACGTCATATACACCTTTGTGGAACAAAATATCATCTTGGTACTCGTTGAACACTGATTGATACGTCGAATAGCACCATATAACTTTATGCACAAATTTCGAGAACATCTCGCCCTTTTCTTTAATGATTTTAAGCATAAACACAGTTTTACCACATCCTGTAGGTCCAGATATAATACATGTGGATGGGCTCGTGAATCTGAATTTTTCTACAGAGTCCATTTCTAACACGTCACACTCCTAAGTGGGTCATTTACAAAATATTACAAATTTTGAGTGCTGATCCTTATATTTCTTCTCCCACAGAACCGACGATGAGGTAGAGCACCTATCATTACGGATGACGATGACAGTGTAGTTGTGATCTCCTCCCCTGAACCCTCACCAGCGATACAGGTTGCACGTCCAAAGCGGAGGTATGAGAACCCCACATCAGGTATAAAGCGACCGAAATACGTACCTGTTGCAGCAGACCCCCAACCCTCAACCTCTTACGCAACAACCTCCCCAGCAGCAGCACCTAATATACCCCCTTATTCCGCCCCCCGTTCTGTTAAGTCTACAATAATAGATCCCCAACCCTCCTACGCAACAGGGCCCCCATCAGCAGCGCCTAATATACCACTAATTCCGCCCCCCGTTCTGTTGAGGATGTTATTACGTTCGAGTTAGTGCGATCCGCAGCCCCCACCCCCGCCTTGACTAGAAATCGGTATAGAGTCAGGGTCGACCCTAGAGTCTGTATAGCAATGGAATTGAGCGCGGGATACGCAGGGTAGTACAGCATATTATAGAGTTTGCTCTTCAGAATCGCGACGAGCGTGAGGTCAGGACGAGTCTGTCCTTTGGGTTCGGGTCAGATGACGGTGATGTAGACGATTATTGGGTGATAGTACCGTTTAGACGTTTGGCTGCTGAAGATGTAGAATATATATTAGGGCGTATAATGCAAGCCGTCCAAAGTAGTATAGCCTTCAATATGGACAACTTCACGGTAAATATTGACCGTGTATTCCGTGTTGCGGGTCATAGTGCCATACCGTACACTCTTAACTTCAATTCTCCAACTATTTACCGAAGGCATATAAACGTCGATCGTGGTTGCGGCTTTATAGCAGTACTCTTAGCACGTATGTTTACTGTACAAAATACACGGACTCAAAAAATTTGGCTGCCTACGATCGTTGAGCGTGCCCGTAAACTAGCTGTAGACTGTGAACTTGAATTTGACTGTAATATGGGTCCTGAAGAGCTGAGAAAGGTAGAACAGGAAATGAATGTGCGCATAGTTATATTTGGTTTGGATGATCGCCGCCGGACTGTGTATGTTTTTAAAAGCTGTGTGAGAGATCGTACAAGGCCCCTACTTATTTTAGGATTGTCAGGAACAACGTATCTCCCCATCCGTAATATAAGGGGGCTTTACGCGAGTTATGACAAAAGTCGAAAATATGGGAGACATCATGATTTGTGTAAGGGGTGCCTCGAGTTTGCGGATGATATAGTGAGACATTGTAAAGAATGTCACATGGTATGTGAGCAGTGTAAAAGCACCAAATGTGAAAGCCGTGTAGTTGAGAAGAGAGACTGTGATGTGTGTAGACGCACATTTTTCAATAATAGCTGCTTTGATCTCCATAAATCAATTGGTACGTGCAGGAAAATGAGAATCTGTGAATGTGGTATGTTTCACACAATGGATAATTGGGGAAAATTTAAGCACAAGTGCGACGTAATTCACTGTCCTACATGCCAGGAGGAATATAAGGCGGATGGAGTAAAGCATGTGTGTTATATGAAAGATGCTAAGCCTAAAAATAACCCTTGTATAACTGTGTACTACGATATAGAAACATATACGAACGCTGAAACCAAAGAGGTAATTCCACATTTACTTGTGAGCCAGACCATCTGTGATGAGTGTATGGGTATCGAATGTGACGAGTGCCCCAAATGCGGTAAACGGACAAACGTTTTTAAAACGAATGTCGGCGATAGTCCTGTGAAACTATTTGTGTCCTATATTGTCAAGTTAGCCGACAAGTTCAAAAAAATGACTGTGTATATTCTCGCCCATAACGGGGCAAAGTTTGACACGCAGTTCCTTTATAAGGAGTTGCTTGAACACGAATCCTCTGAGATATTTACAGGTGATCCATTGAAAAGAGGCAACAAATTAATACAGATGCAGATAAGAGGCAATGTACAATTTAAAGATACTTTATTATTCACACCTTGTAAATTAGCAAAGCTACCCAAGGTGATGGGAGTAGCAGCTGAAGTTTCCAAAGGATACTTCCCATACACTTTCCTCACCAGCGAGACTTTAAACTACGTAGGCCCACCACCCCCCAAACATTATTTTGACTGCATGGATGAACGTGAAGACTTTGATCGATACTACGACAGTTTTAATGAAAGTAACCCTTATAATATAGCTGATGAATGTGAGCGTTATTGCGTGAATGATGTGCGCGTGCTTAGAGTATGTTTCCAGGCCTTTAGAAGTATGTACATAGCCCGTTTCAAATGCGATCCACTGCAAGTCGCAACCACCATCGCATCATTATGTTTTACGGTGTTCAAGAATAACTTCATGCCTAAAGACACCTTAGCCATTATTCACCGAAACAACCCCCGCAGTTACGGACACAAGGCTATTTACTGGCTCATACACCTGCAGCAACAAACAGGTGTATACATAAAGCACGCCCGCAACACGGGTGAAGTACCCATTAAGATTAATGGACGTGTTTTTTGGGTTGATGGGTTAAGTGAAAACCGTGTCACTGGTGTGAAGACTGTGTACTCCTTTAACGGTTGCTGGTGGCATGGATGCCCCCGTCCTGAGTGCGGAGTCACCGGAGATATCAACGGTAGGTCTCCTGCCGACTGTCTTGCATCGACCCGCACCCGCGATCAACTTATAGGATCACAGTTCACTCACAAAGTCTTGTGGGAGCATGAATATGATGCACGGATGGAGACAGACGATGTATACCGTGAGGAAATAAAAACGATCAAGCGTTCAATGGTGCTGGATCCTCTCAAATGTGGTGATAGCTTGTTTGGAGGACGTACAAATCCTTTCAGACTATACTTCCCACCTACGGAGGGCGTGAAGCTCCATTACTACGATTTCTGTTCTTTATACCCATACGTGATGAAGAGCAATCCGTACCCCGTGGGCGCTCCTGAGAAACTGGTGGGGCCTAGCCTACCATCCATCAATGAATTTTCAAAAAATTTGAATGATCATTACTTTGGGCTCTCTTTCGTAGACGTACTCCCCCCACGCAATTTATGGATGCCGATCTTACCTGTCGTTATCGACGACAAGCTCATGTTTCCCCTGTGCGTGAAGTGCGCGGAAGAGGATAACGGCGAATGTAACCATATACCCCACCAGCGTAAGATCAGAGGCGTATATACAAGTCCTGAGCTGGCCCTAGCCGTACGCCATGGTTATAGAATACTGAAGATACACGAGGTGTGGAGGTTTCAGAAGCTCCCCAACCTTTTCACACCATATATAAACGCCTTTTTGAAGGATAAGGTTGAAGCATCAGGGTATCCGCGAGGAGTTGATACCGAAGATGAAAAGTCTGCCTATATTCAACGTTACCGCGACCGCGAAGGTATACAACTTGATCGTGTCCAAATTGTAAAGAATCCTGGCAAGCGCTTTAGTGCAAATTGTGTCTAAACAGTCTATGGGGAAAATTTGCGCAGAATACCGGCAGAGGGAACATTCATTTGGCACAAAGTTATAGCGATGTCTGGGATTATGCCAATGCCCCCGATAAAGAGGTCATGGAGATCGTGAATGTAGGTAATACTTACGTAATAAAGTACAACAACACTGAATTTGCCACAGATACCTCAAGGGTTACAAACATACCTGTGGCGAGCTTCACAACAGCCTACGCCCGTATAAAACTTTGGGGTCTATTGCATTCTCTTGGGCGGAGAGTATTGTATGCCGATACAGATAGCGTGATATTCACAGAGAGGGAGGGTGATTACATGCCCGCTATTGGGGAGTTCCTCGGCGAGCTCACTGATGAGATCAAGGATGAGTATGGGGACGACGCATACGCCGACTCTTTTATCTCAACAGGACCTAAGACTTATGGGGTACGGGTCAGGGTAGGGGATGAAATGAAATATATCGTGAAGGCAAAGGGTATTACGCTCAACCATGCGAATCGGGAGGTTGTTAACTTTGAGTCGTTGAAGGATCTAGTATGTTTGGAACCTCACCAACTAATTGTAGGCACCCACAATTTTCGGGCGCAGAAGCTGGGAGGCGTGAAGGAACTTAGGGGTACGATGGTGTGCCGTAACACCTATAGGAAACGTTACCAGTTACCTGGCACCTATGATACCGTACCCTTTGGATACCAATGATGCTTCTAACTCACACGTCTTGTATATAATCGTATCTATTTGTAAATAATATATATATATAACTTGAATATCTCGAATCGTATTTGTAAATATATGAATATCTCAATAAATCAAATAGCGTTTCACTTTCTCCTTTGTGTGTGTGTGTGTGTGTGTGTGTGTGTGTGTGTGTGTAGGTGAAAGTTCTAAGCTCCGCCCACTGCGTGAGTCATGCTACTATCTGGGAGTCCCTGCGTGGTCAGTCGACCGCAGTAAGCCCGAGAGATCAGACGTGTATTCAGATCAGACGTATATTGAAATGGCTACCTTTAATATTGCTTGCACAACGTTTATGAAATGGTATTCAGTAAAGTGTGAGGATGTGGTGGATACCGAAAAACTTCCTATTCCCCCCTCCTATGCCTCTTTTAAACCACATTGGATTGTGCGAAGTTCCAAGATGTACAAATACTCTACGGATGTTCTGGTGAGACTGTTGAAGGCTTTCGTTGCACAGACGATGTGCTGAAGTATGCTGCAGGGCTAAACTTTATAAAGTCTCACATACACCGTGAAGTAAAAGAAACAACGCGTGCAGAAGAGAAGCAGCAGGTATGGATAATGAGCCTTGTGGATGGGTGGTGTGACAAGCGGTATTACGTCATGCTACACCATGTCGATTACTCATACCCTACGTCTGAAAATGTGAATCTCGTGATCATGGACAATCTTAGGTGTTTTTATCACTATATTAACGTATATCATGATGAGGTTCATAGTGAGGTTGTGGCTAGTGCCATGCGTGAGTTTTTAACAGATTTTAGAGACGAGTATCGTTTGATGGGTAGAAAGGAAAAATATGAGCATATGTTCCTCTCAAATAGTGCGCCGGAGTGTGGAGATGATTAGCGCCTAGTTCTTATCCAAAGTGCGTAGGCTGGTAGTGACGAAACGGAAAAACAAATATGTGCAACAATTCGAGTCGTACGAACATGCCCATTCACGTATCATCGAGTCAGCCGCCCGTCGAACCGTTCCTGCCTGTGCCTCACACGGCTCATAGTTATCTCAGAGCTTGAACCGAGTAGACGTGCGCTCCTCGAATACGATGGAACTTCCTTTGAGCAGCATTCTCAACGCCTCGTACGATGTGTCCGTGACGAAATCGTTGCGCGTGTTCAGGCGTAATTCCGGTACCATTAGCTATGTACTGGAAACGGAATGTAGACCGACAAACAAACGGGTTTATTTAAGTATCGAGGAGATGAATAGAATCTTTGTGATAGTTGATAAGTGGTGTGAAGATCGTTATAAAATACCTGCTAACGTAGGTACAAGAAGAGAGCAGATTAGTGACGCGCCCTCATACGCCGTTGTATGTACGTTGTGTATAAATAACGATCGGCCGTGCATTGATATAAGGCTGATGTGGAAGAATGCTTCTGATAATAACGCTCTTATTCCTACGCGAAACCGTTTCATCCTCGACAGAATGTTTGAAATCGTCGGATTCCGTAAACTGAAACCTATATTAGACGCGCGTGTTACGGATATGCTTTATTTTGATACAGTTCTTGAATACGCATACACTGCTCTGCTCGATGGGTTTACCGAGTGTAGGACTGGTGAGAATGGTCTAGTGCTGGATGTTTATTTAAAAAGTTTAGACTCTTTGAAATACCATGAACTTTGGTACAAAGCAATTGATCGGTACAAGGCTGAGCTCACCTACACCGTTCACCCTGAAGAACTATTTCTTTATATAACGCGCAGTTGCCGTAACGATTTAGAAGATTATTTCAATTGCCGTTATGTTGAGTGAAGAGTTCACGATTGAAAAGCTCGAGTCGGTAGAAATAAACCCTCGATTGGAAAAGCATTCTTATAAACTTGTTTAATAATGTAGCTAACGATGAACTCTTTGTGCGTGCTTTTGATTGTATTCTAGACGTATTTAAAGATGACTTGCCAACCGGTTGTAAAGTGGGGACAAAAATAGTACTGAACGATATGAAAGCCATTCATATCGAATACAGGTTTCCCTATACTTTAAGCGGTGAAATATTATTAAGCCGCATAGACTGCGTAATGCAGAGCAATAATGATGTAATTGTAAACTCGATTAAGACCGATTTTAGTATTTTGAAAAAAAAGTGAATTGTATATATATATTTTGCTTGACGATTATACGCATATTTCTATTGATTTGTGTTATTATATATATATATATATTTTGCTTGATATTTCTCCTGTACTGTTATGTACATATTGAAGTGTATATGAAATGTATATTTTATTTTATATATCACCATAATGTGTGTGTGTGTGTGTATATTTCTCCTGTACTGTTATGTACATATTGAAATGTATATGAAATGTATATTATTTGAAATGTATATTTATTTTATATATAATTATGTGTATATATTTCTGTTATGTACATATTGAAATGTATATGAAATGTATATTTTATTTTATATATATATATATACCATAATTGTGTGTATATATTTCTGTTATACGCATATTCCTCAAATGTATATGAAATGTATATTTTATTTTATATATATATATATCCATAATTGTGTGTATATATTTCTGTTATACGCATATTCCTCAAATGTATATTTATTTTCTATATATTTATAATAAAAAGAATGATGCAATGTTGTTTATTGTTATGCCTTCTACTACCGGTATTCTGTATACAACAGGTATCTGGCAATATTTAAGCCTTCTAAGCCAACTGGCTGATTAGGAGTCTATAATAGTGTATACAATGGTATCTGGCAACTCTGTCTTCGGAATACATGGAGCTATCTGGCAACTCAGCCAACTGGCTGATTAGGCGTATATAATAATAATGTATGCAATAATACTGCTAAAAAGAGGTATCTGACAACCAGCCAACTGGCTGATTAGGAGTCTATAATAATAATGTATGCAATAATACTGCTAAAAAGAGGTATCTGACAACCAGCCAACTGGCTGATTAGGAGTCTATAATAGTGTATACAATGGAATACATGGCGCTATCTGGCAACTCAGCCAACTGGCTGATTAGGCGTATATAATAATAATGTATGCAATAATACTGCTAAAAAGAGGTATCTGACAACCAGCCAACTGGCTGATTAGGAGTCTATAATAATGTATACAATGGTATCGCGGTATCTGGCAACTCAAGCCATTTACGCCAACTGGCTGATTAGGAGCCTATAAAACAACGCCAACTCGGCTGGAAGTCTTAATGTGCACTTGGCTCCTGCCAGGTGAACACCTCTCCTCCTTTCTCTCCTCCTCCTCCTTTCTCTTGGGGGATAACGCCGCCTCCAAGTTTCCCCCCACCCCCCTTTGCAACACCCCCCTTTGCAACAACCCCCTTTGCAACAAACCCCCCCCTTTGCAACAACACCCACCCCCTTTGCAACATTACATAATAACCTGCAACATTCCTGCACTCTCCCCTTTTGCGGCTATACTACTCCGGGGCATTCGATTCCGCTCGTATGTAGGAGAATTACGAGATCTGACTGATCGGGGACCTTGGTGCAGTGGTTAGCATATCCGACCGGCAATTGGATGATCCCGGGTTCGATTCCTGGGAGGTGCCTCATTTTCATTTGCTCGTTCTCCCTCCTCATCTTGTGTGGACACTCTTCTACACAAGCGTCGTTCTTTGCATTAATTATACTGTGTTGTTTGCAGTTAAAAAAAAATAATATATATATATATATATATATATATATATATATATATATATATATATATAATATATATATAAAATTAATTGTATTTGTAAGAAAATGCGACACGACATACACTTATTAATAACCCCACAAATTTTTAGCACCACCGCGCCCCCATTCTTTCCTCCATGAATATCGTTGAGATCATAAAGTTAGTCTTCCTGAAATATTTCGATATATATTTGCATGACAGACTATCTTTCCGGCAACATGTTAAAAATATAAGTAATAAACTCTGAAAATTCTCATTTATTATAACAATATTACATTCTGTACCCACAAATTCACTTAAAACGCCATGCTCTTATCTAGTCTATCCAAACCTCACGCGTAACATTACTGCAGATTGCAGTGCATGTAACTATATCATTAACCCTTTAATCATAAACCAAAGGAGAATTATTAGAAAAATCAATAAAAATGATAATTATGGTCATACATCAGAAATGGTTAAGCAACTGCGTATTTTAAAATTCAAATACATATTTGAAGTACAAATGTGTTCCCTAATGTTCAGAGTTAAAAAACAATTAGCCCCTAATATATTAATCAAGAATATAATGAACAATCGGATACGTCACCATCATCAAAGAAGTTAATGAGGACAGTGAACATATCTCAAAAGGCAAATTATACGCTTCAGTGTAGGAGTAATTCTTACACTTATTTAATGATGGAATTATGAAATAAGCCACCGAGTAATATTAATAAGGAGGGGGCACGAAACTGACATAGGAATCAGCCCAACTAATGCGGTACATTGCGCTAACAAGAGGGATTTAATTACCAGCACCCCCGGGAGTCGAATCCCCGACGTCGGTGTCTTCACTTCGGTTGCAGGCAAGCAGTGTTACCCACTGAGCCTCAGGCGCTGGTTAATCTACAGAATGAATCAAAATCAATCGATGCTTACTGAACTTTCGTAAAGTAATTAAACTTAACAAATTGTTGTTCCTTCTGCGTGTTGTAAACTTTATACTTGGGGTGTGACAGCCCTCCGGTCCCGAGTCGTGGGATTCTAGAGAAATTGGCTGCCAATTCCTTTAGGTTCTCTCTCTTTCGGGAGGGCGGGTGAAGGCTGTTGTACAAACCTGTCCCGTGGGTTATTAGGACCCCTTCCCATCCCACTCTGTCCTTTTAGCTTAGGTTAGGGATGTTCTCCTCTGACTGCAAAAAAAAAGAAAAACTTTTAGTATTGTCTTTTTCTCTACTGTTACGATTAGGACGCTACTGCTATCTCATGCGTGGGAAGAGAGGCTTTGAACCTCTATAAATAACACCATTTAACTTCAGTTGTAGGTAAATATTTAGAGGGGATAATAGCGAGTAGGATTGTTGACCATTTGGATTCCTACAAGCTACTTGGGGACTCCAACATGGGTTTAGACGGCATAGGTCATGTCTCACCATCATGCTCGAGTTTTCTACGTCATGTTGAGTGAGTATGATAAGAGTAGGGCGATTGATTAGAAGGCCTTTGATAAGGTACCTCACCGCCGGCTAATGGCCGAAGTGCGCGCGCTGGGTATTGGTGGGGAAGTAGGTAGGTGGATTGGAAACTGGCGAAAAATGCCACAAAGTTAATCCCTTTCGTTAGGCATATGGGCTACAATCGACGCTTACGTGACGCGGGTTCAAAGATGTCGATTTTAGAAGCATGTTTAGTTCAAATGATAACCCAACTCGCAACAATGGTTAGAAGTTGGATTTGAAACGATTTAGGACTAGTATATGTAGAAATTACTTTAACACGTTGATAGTTTAAGATTAAAACATAAGAAAACTCTGCAGGAGTTCGCTTGCACGGTGTCTCTGTGAGCAAGGTAAATATAGAGCTATTTATATATTCTCCACTTTCCTGTAAAATTTCCTTGGCTACTTTCCGGGGTCAAGGTATTTTCTTCAACCTTTTTCCGTACCTGCCTCTGGCAGGGAGGGAGCGGAGGGTGGTGAGAGAGCCTTCTACTTTTCTATCCAGTTTTCTTACTACTGCTAGGATAGTTGAAAGAAAAATAAACTTTTAATAACAGGAACAGTTCCTCGGTGGATCAGTTCAAGAAAAGGTTAGACCAAATCTTGCACACTATTTGAGAGTGTAGAAAATTTTCCCTGGCACCCGTTGCCATTGGTACTCCTCGGTATAGGCCGCAAGGCCTTTTGAGGTACTTCTTTTCCTTGTAACTCTCTCTCTCTCTCGCTATAATATATATATATATAATAATATATAATATAATATATATATATATATACATTCAACTGCAAAGAACACGCAGTATAAATAACGTAAAGAACGACGCTTGTATAGGAGATATTCCGCGCAAGACGAGAGAGAGAGAACGAAACAAATGAAAAAATGAGGTAACCACCCGGGAATCGAACCTGGGATCTTCCGATTGCCGGTCAGATGCGTTTCTGCGAGTATGTAGAAGAATTACGGCATTTGGAAGAGTGAGGCCCATGGTGTAATGGTATCGCATCTGACCGGCAATCGGAAGATCCCGGGTTCGATTCCCGGGTGGTTACCTCATTTTTTCATTTGTTTCGTTCTCTCTCTCTCGTCTTGCGCGGAATATCTCCTATACAAGCGTCGTTCTTTACGTTATATATATATATTATATAGAACCAGCTGGACAGATTCCTCTGCGAAGTCCCTGACCAGCCATGCGTGGCTGACTACGAGGGTAGGAGGAGATCAGACAGCAATTCTCTCTCTCACCAAATCTTAGGATCGCCAGTCCGGAATACATGGATGCCGAATTGGAAAAAATCAACGGTATAGGAAGTGATCTGTGCTACCCACCTGCGTTTATGGAATCTTGTCTCAACAAGGCAAAACGAACCTATTTTAGTACTTCCACTTTCCCCAGGCTTTTTAGGCATTGCTAATGTACTTAAACTTTTGAATATTAATGTAGTGTTTTCATATAATAATATTGTGAAAAATATCATAGTTAAAAATAGCCCTACAATAACTTAGGCATTATCTGTAAAATAGGTTGTAAACAATGTGATTCCTTTTACATTGGTCAGACGGAAAAGGATTTGCACACGCGTGTAAAACAGCATCAATATTCCGTTAGAACAGGACAATCGTTCAGTGCCCTTTTTGTCCATGTGTCAGAGTTATCCCACTGTATTGGTTAGAATAATGCTTCAGTTTTGTTTCACTCTAGCAACATTGTTAATAGAAATATTCTTGAGTCTGCTATTATCCAACTTACAAATAACTTTAACATGAGCCAAGGTCTTTTTCCACTTGATCCTGTTGTATTGAATTCGTTCAGAACGGATTTAGACAATAAGGGCAGAGTGCTAAAACTTTGGTAGTTTTCCCTTATAAATTTGTATGCTCCTCTTACAATTTTTATTTTTATGTTTTTAAAAAAAAGTTTTTGTGACCTATATATAATTCAAGCATTATCTATAAAATTGGTTGTAAACAATCCATTTGATCCTGTTGTTTTGAATTTGTTCAGAACAGATTTAGACAAGAAGGTCAAAGTGCTAAAATGTGGTAGTTTCTCCTTACAAATTTGTATGCTCCTCTCACAATTTTTATTGCTATATTTATTATATATATATATATATATATTTTTTTTTTGGTGACCTATATATAGTCTCGAACTCTTTATTTACTTCAGTGTTCCTGAGAATGTCATTAGACGAAAGCGCTTGAGCGCCATTCTGTGTTTCCTTTCCTTCGTGGTTTTTTCATCATTATTATCCTCAGTGTTCCTGAGGATGTCATTAGACGAAAGCGCTTGAGCACCCCTTTGTGTTTCTTTTCCCTTCGTGGTTATTCATCATATATATATATATATATATATATAATATTATATATATATATATATATATATATATACATGTCGAACTAAAAAAAGATACTTAAAAGAATAATAATATGCTAATAATAGTGAAAATAAAAAAATAAAAAATTACAATGATAAGAATACTTTTAATAATTAATAATTAATAATAAAATTAGTAATTATCATTCTCAATATATCCCTGTTGCTGTTGGGCATTCGGGAAATGAGTATCATTAATTATTATTATTATTATTTTATTATTAATTACATTATTAATTATTATTAATAATATGATACAGGAAGAGTGTGAAACGAGTGATTTCGTGTAATTACTGTTTCACTAGGGAATTCAGGAAGTTAGGTTAGGTGAAATTCTTAAGTATTTCAGTATATATATATATATATATATATATATATATATATATATGTGTTGCAGTAAGGTTGTGAAACGAGAGATTTCATGAAATCTCTGAAATTTTCAGTAATTTCGGGTAATTGCTGTTTCACTCAGGGATTTCAGGAAGTTACTGAAATACTAAAGAATATCACCTAACCTAACTTCCTGAATTCCCTAAGTGAAACAGTAATTACGCGAAATCACTCGTTTCACACTCTTCCTGTACCATATATTACACAGGTCAACAAAAAAAAAAAAAATTTTTTCGTTGCCAAGGAAATTCGTACGAATTTAGGGTATTTTGGGGTTGCTGAATTCCAAAATGAAAGTAGTTTTTCCGATTTGGCTCTAGTTCTTGAGATAATGAATACCCTCAATTAATAGGAAACGTAACCATAACGCGTGCATATGGGAAACTACCGGAACATTCTAGATGGTGAGACACGCGAATATTCTGTGTTTACTCCGCGATCATTCTAGAATATCCCCCTCCGTATATAAGTCATCGGCCATCCAACCAGTAAGTAGGCTCCGCCTGAACATTAAATTTTTTGCATTTTACGCGTTTTCAATGGGGTACCAATTATCTCATAAATTAGAGCCAATCTAGCAAAACCGATGTCATATTCGGAATCAGCACCACAAAGTTACCCCAAAATCACTCTAATATGATTGGCAATAAAATGAGTGTTGACCAGCGTTATTAACAATAATTAATAATTAATAATATAATTAATAATAATAATAATAATAATAATAATAACACTGGGCAACACGTATTTTATTGAATGATATCTGACACTTGATTCTAGGTAATTTGGGTGCGCTGAATACGAATTTCAACTCGATTTGGCTCTATCAGGTCCTGATTCTTGTCGACAGCCTATGTGCCATTTTCCAGATTTTTCAAATTAGGACTAAAAAATTAAGTCATGTGTTAAATTTTTTTTTCAAGTTTCATGAATACAAGCAGTTCAAACTACAGTAAAATTACATTATAACGAGAGAAATTGACTTAAAAAAAAAAAACAAACAGATATGAAGCTTTCACTGTGGCAAAAATTTCTTTTGTAAGACTTTCTAGCGTATTTGCTTGTTGATGGCAGGTCTCTTTCAAGCACCAGCAGTAATCAGCCATCATGTGGGAATCCCAGCGGCCTTGTACCGTTCCTCCATAATTTTTATATCTTGGTGGAATCTCTCCCTTGTTCGTCACTTACATCACCTAAATTACTTGGAAATTGGTCAAGATGGCTATTCAAAAAATGAATTTTTATGCTCATATTGCAACCTAACTCTTTGTAGTCCCTTAAAGTTTTTTTACGATTTCTTCGTAGTTATCTGCCCTATAATTGCCTAAAAAGTTTTCTATCAAGTCCACGAATGAGAACCAGCCATTTTTTCGCGTTCATTCATGACATTAGGAAAATTGCTGTCTTTAATCATGTTCTTATTTGTGGACCGTCGAAAATTCCCGCCTGATTTTTTCATAACTTAAACTTGGAAATTTTGAAGTTATGTATTTGAAACATCGCCGTTCGTATCTAAAGCTTTTACATATTGTTTAATGAGGCCTAGTTTATATGCAGAGGAGGAAATATGATTTTATCTCTGCTCACTAAAGGTGGATTAATTACGTTTTTTTCTCCGACAGTAAGTGATGTTCGTGCTGGCCAGATTTGTTTGAAATAATGTTTCTTCCTTGGCTCTGCTGTCCCATAAGCAAGGAAGCAGGGATATTTAGTATAACCCTCCTTGTTGTCCTAGCAGAAATTAACCATTTTTAAGTCAACACATATGATCCACTCGTGCTCCCTATTGATAAGATTTAAAACCTTTTCTATATGTCATACTTTTCTTTTAATTTGTTGAGTGCCCAATCGGTATCGAGCCGTATAGATTGCCATTATGCAACAACACACACTTAAGACTTCTTTTCGAACTGTCTAAAAAACAAGCGCCAATCATTGCATCGTAAGACTCAACCCCCATCTTCTTTAACAAAAACCAACTATGTCGCAGCAATATACTAAACTATCCTCGTTCTAAAATATTTAACAAGTTCTTCTTCTCTTTTTCTGTAAAATGAAATGTATGTGTTTGAAGTAAGCAAGTTTTTCTCTTTAAGTCTGAAGCTAAAATTTCCGCAGCCTTTTTAGGCAAATTTAGATCCCTTACAAGATCATTCAACTCGGCCTGGTTAAACTTTTGCGGATCGTTTTGACTTTCAAATACGCTGGGGTCAAATCGGTGTCTGACTCCTCAAGTGCAATAAAATATTCAGGAACATCTTCAACTAATTCTTGAGTTGGCAGACCTAAATTTGGAATGGGGATCTCATTTGAATGTAGCAACAGGTCGTATCGCGGTTGTCGAAATTTGGGTACTCGATACAATGTATTTTTATTAGTGAAGCCCGAAGTCTTGACAAAGCAAAGGTAGCAATCGGTCTCGTGGTTAGTGCTCTCGCCACACCTGATATGGAAAAAAAATTGTAAAGCGTTAACAAAAGCGACGAGAGACTTGTTTTTTATGAATTTTTACAAAGGTTATCACCCAAAACATTTAACATTTCTATGTGTTGTTTCAACCTTATGCAATATTTTGAGATTCTTATAAACATTTTCTGTAAATTTTGTTTATGTACTAAGTTACAATTACATTAGGTAAGTTACAGTATACTAGTGATTAAATACGTAGTTTTATGAAATCATAAACTTACCATCGGAACTCCAAAAGGTATTTTTGAATCCGAACCCTTCGTCCAATGTCGCAGTCTTTCAAGCATATAGTGCAGGCTTTATGTGGAGCCCACGATTTATCTTGGTCCCCCAGTTTTATGCCAAAATAAGCTAAGTAAGCTCTTTTTACGAAGTCAGTTATATTTGCTCGTTGATGTGGAAGTGTAAAATTTCCACATATATACAGAAGGAATCAGGGTTGTTTTGCATTTGAACTTTCTAGTGCTTGATGACATATTGCTTGATTGTTCTGCCAATTTGTAAAGGTATTTAAAGCCCTTAATTCATATAAATTTAAGAAAATCTGAAATATAAACACAAAAATTAGTTTAAATAGGTACTTATTATGAAATAGGTACTTACAATCTATGAAATTAAACTAGAAACACGGATGAGTAGGTACAATATAAATTACGTCTAATTAAATCAACTATATTAAATCACGATGACAAAATTACTCACTAAATCATATGCCAATTCAAAATTATGTTAATGCCCAAACTTAATTAACTAACTCAACTGACTGACTGACTGACTGACTGATTGAATTGACTGATTAACTCTGGAAACGAGTCGCTTTTATATATTTAGTTGTCCCTCTAGAATACTCTACAGAGAACAGGAACGCTCGAGAAAATTTTAGAATTCTATGGTATTTTTAGCTTAATTTACTAATATTAAAATGGGTTAAAAATGACAAAATTAAAAATATTTTTAGGGTGTTACATATAAAAATATACATAATACAACAATACCATAACAATAGGTACAAATACCTAGATAAAAACCTAGTTGCATAATGTGTAACTGCAAAAAGACTTAGCGAGTATTGAGAAAAAAACCTTTTTATGAATACGACGAAAGGGAGGGGGTGTTGAGCAAAATCAGGACCTGATAGAGCAAAACCGAGTAAACATTCGTGCTCAGCGCACCCAAATTACCTAGAACTAACTGTCAAATCTAATTCAATAGACAAAAAGTTGAAATTTGTTCCCCAGTGTAATTAATGACACTCCTTTCCCGAATATCCAACGAGTAAATATTGAGAATGATAATTACTAATTTTATTATTAATTAATTAATTATTAAAAGTATTCTTATCATTGTAATTATTTTTTTTATTATTTTCACTATAATTATTATTATTCTTTTAAATATATTTTTCTAGGTCGACATTTTGTTTTTTGCACACACAGTTTGTACATGTAAGTTTCTGCATGTAGGCCCCTATATACAGGGTGAGCGAAAAGTTCCTATGCACCTATCCACTTCCAACACAGTGCAGGTACAGGTTCACTACACTTCTTGCAGGTGCACAGGGACTTTTCGTTCACGCTGTATAATGTTATATAATGTTTCAGACCTGCAAAGACCCTAGGATCCACTCATGGCTGGTCTACCCAACCGTGTTTGTAATTGTGTATTGCGCATGTCCTCCGTGGTGGCGGAGGGGACCTACAATTTTACGTGGGTTCCGAGTCATATGTATGTATATACGAATTAATTTTCCCATTATAATTAGTGCTTTAATAATATTATATTGTTATAGTGTGTTATATTAACGCTAAAACGGGTTACTATAATTTTAATTGCTATACGTGGAATTTAATATACACATATACTGTCAAATTTAAGCATACAAAGATATCAATTGCCCGAATGCGATTATGCGTGACACCCTTTTATAATGTTAACCCTTTTCTAATTTTATTATTGAACTGTAATGTTTAAAACATATTACAGTTGATCGTAGTCTGTACAGTAAGTTCCCTTCAAGCTTTAAGTTTTTACCTAAAAATAATTATACTTAAATAATAGCGAATCAGGCGAGTTTGTCTAAAACAATTCGTCTAAAATACAATTTGTCTAAATCAATTTGTCTAAAACAATTTGTCTAAAATAGTTTGTCTAAAATCAATTTGTCTAACAATTTGTCTAAAATACAATTTGTCTAAAAATAATTTGTCTAAAATACAATTTGTCTAAACAAACAATTTAATATAATATGGCATACAAATTGTTGCCTGATGTACAATGCTATTTATTACTTGCCACGCCCCATCTTAAAAGGTTACCTCTTGTGCGGAATAGTACATCGAAATCAGTTATCCCGGAACCCATAACCCGGTTAGGTTAGGTTAGGTTAGGTTAGGTATATTATGAAATAAAATCAACCCATTTTCAATCTTTTCATCCTCACTCCAAATTTATCAAGCAGACAAATGCATTTCTAGTTATCTTCAGTTATTAGTCAAATTGTATTTTAGACAAATTATTTTTAGACAAACTATTTTAGAAAACTATTTCGATGTATTATTCCGCACAAGAGGTAACCTTTTAAGATGGGCGTGGCAAGTAATAAATAGCATTGTACATCAGGCAACAATTTGTATGCCATATATATTAAATTGTTTGTTTAGACAAATTGTATTTAGACAAATTATTTTAGACAAATTGTATTTTAGACAAATTGTTATTAGACAAATTGATTTTAGACAAACTATTTTAGACAAATTGTTTTAGACAAATTGATTTAGACAAATTGTATTTTAGACGAATTGTTTTAGACAAATTCTCCTAGACGCATAAAATTGCACCCATTACAAACTCTTTGTAGTTTCATCATTGCGCGCACGGACACACACATCCACGCGCACGGACACACACACGGACACACACACACACACACACACACACACACACATATATATATATATATATATATATTGAAGAAAGAAGCAAATTTGGGGTCTTTAACTTAAACTCCAAGACTATAAATTGGGAAGCAATCAGATCGCACATGGCCCAAATAGAGTGGAGAACAGTTTTAGAGAATAAAACAACTGAAGAAATGCTAACAACCTTGGAAGAAAAAACAAATTCCGCAAAAGAAAGAGACTGGAGGCGAAGTTAGGCAACTGCGGAGATAATGGCAGGAAATAATACAAGAAAAACTGGAGGGTATCGATAGGGAAATACAAGCCCTGATTAAGGACCATACAGAGAGGGAACAGGAAAATGCGGTAGAAGCAATAAAGGAAAATCCAAAATACTTCTATAGCTATGCGAAAAGGAAAACAAAAACGCGCGCTGCTATTGGGCCCTTAAGGAAGAGAAATAATGAACTAACCGACGATCCAAAAGAAATATCTGAAACATTGAGAGCCCAGTATGAATCAGTTTTCAGTACCCCAAAAAGTGACAAAGCGATACCTGACACAGATGCATTCTTCGAAGAGAAACTGCAAGGAGAGTGTATAACAGACTTTGATTTTACCCCAGAAGATGTAGCGAGAGCTATAGGAAAATGAAACCGCATTCAGCTGAAGGTCCGGACAATTGGAACGTAGTATTGATTAAAAACTGTAAAAATGAAATAGCTACACCTTTATACTGGATATGGAGAAGATCCCTAGACACTGGGGAAATATCGAGCATCTTGAAAAGAGCAAACATTATAAAGGAGGGGATAGATCTCAAGCAAAGAACTAAAGACCAGTGTCATTGACGTCCCACCTCACCAACGTATTTGAAAGAATAGTTAGAGATAGACTTTATGATTTCTTGGAAACACTGGAAAGATTCAACAAAAATCAGCACGGATTCCGATCAGGTAGATCATGCCTATCACAACTAATAGAACACTACAACAATATCCTAGATGCACTTGAAGGCAATGAAAACTATGTTATATACACGGATTTTGCTAAAGCTTTCGACAAATGTGATCTCGGTATAATAGCACATAAAATTAAATATGTGGGACTAACAGGAAAAGTGGGAAAATGGAACTACAACTTCCTCAGAAAACGTCTACAGGTCGTCAAAATTCAAGGTGTATTATCATCAGAATCAGAAGTACGCAGCTCAGTACCACAAGGTACAGCACTGGTCCCACTCCTGTTCATTATCATGCTAACAGACATAGACAGTGGAGTAAACAACAACAGTATAGTAACATCCTTTGCAGACGATACAAAAATCAGCAGAAAAATCAGCGATGTAAATGAAGTGGAGGCCTTGCAGAGGGACACGAACAAAATATACAAATGGTCAGAAGACAAAAATATGTCATCTAACACCGAGAAAATTAAGCTCTTGAGATATGGTAGAAATGAGGAACTTAAACAGACTGCATATTATGCTCCAGATAGAGAGGAAATTCAGAGAAGCACGAAAGCGATCGATCTGGGGGTAATAATGACAGATGATGCGAAATTCGAAACAAAAAATCAGATAGCGATAAATAAAGCAAAAAGATTCGAGGGACAGGTACTAAGAACGTTCAAAAGAAGGGACAGGACAGTAATGATTCCCCTGCTAAAAAAACTGATTATACCAAAACTTGAATACTGCTCAGTTTTGACGTCCCCATATAAAAAGGAAGAAACTAATAAACTAGAAGAAACGCAAAGACATTTCACAACAAAGATTTATGGCTGCAAAGAACTCAACTACTGGGAAAGACTACGTAAACTAAATCTGTACTCCCTGGAAAGAAGAGAGAGGTACACCATAATCTACATATGGAAAATGATCGAAAAACGGTACCAAACCTAAAACTAAACCCAATTACCATTCAAAGAAAATTGGAGAATAGGAAAGGCAGAATGTGTAATGTTCCCAAATTAAAGGCCTGACAAGGGGCCTCCTCAATAATGAAGGAAAATAGCTTGTTTGTCAGGGCGCCAAGACTTTTCAACCAGCTTCCAAAGGACCTCGAAACGTTACAGGGGTTAAAGTTGAAGTCTTCAAGAGAAGACTAGATGCCTGGCTCAGGACGGTACCAGATGAGCCGGGTGTACCTGCCTATGTACGGTGGAGAGCGCAAGAAAGCAACTCGCTCCTCCACCAAGCCAGACCTAGAGGCAGGGCCACCAGCTTGACCTCCGAGTGAGGACCTTCTATGTTGCTAAGCTGGTATCATGTTTACATAAGGTTTAATAAGCAAATTTTTGTTATTAACATTTATTAACATGATGCTAAAAGACAAACAAGTGGGCCATGGCCCACCGGTTGGGAACCAGTGCTCTAAGCACTTAGAATTATCACTCATAGTCACTACCACAGTATTTTGTTATAACACTATACTACAATAACCATTGGTCGTTTGACAGGAAATTGAGGGATATTTATTTCAGTAGTACAAAAACGCACAGAATAGCGCACCCCAAGAGATATATATATATACACACACACACACACACACACACACACACACACACATATATATTCTATATAATATATATATATATATATATATATAATATTTGGAGTGAGACGTTGAAATGCTGAATTTTCCACCACCGGGAGGTCACATTTATGGTAGTAACCACATGAACAATAGCCAGCAAGTTCAAAACACCTGTGGAACATTGTTAAGGCAAAATGTCATGCAGTTCCTTCACGGCGTGAAGGCTTTTGTTCACTTCATTCCTGCAAAATGTCAAGTCATCATACATCCTCGCGGTAGTCACATTCATAAAAAGTGAGCAAGAAAATGCAGGTTCTAAAGTGTTTGTGTATATATATATATATTACTTTAAATTTGTCATAAACTCTACGAAAATGTCATTACATAATCTGTATGCAGAATATTTTACATAATTTTTATATTTATAATTTTCTATAAGATGCAGTACATGAATTGTATGTGTACATACAGTCCACCGTACTGTACGTAACATTGTTTATTATCGTCCACGCTCCTTAGTGCGTGGAGAAATCTTTTTTGACTTCGACGAGCACTCCGGGGACGGCTCTTATGAAGGCTATAACTTTTTAAAAAAGAAACTACATCACACGCACTCTACACCACAAGAGAGAGCACCTGGTCACGAATAATTTGATGAAAACATCGACCAAATTCGTCTGCTACAAAAAAGTTTAGAACAAAGTTTATGTGGCCAGAATGTTGTTCAGCTGAATAAGCCGTTTGTCCGCGCGGCGCTGGGCAGAGCTTGTCGTGCGTCGAGAGTTCTAAGCTCTGCTCAACGGAGCTAGTTTACAATTTGTGTTGTTTGTAGCATACTAAATAATTTTGTGCATCTAGTCAAACCACGTTTGTACAAGATTTTATATTCTTTTGTGAAATCAAGGAAAAGCTAGTCAGTCCATAAATTTACAAAAATACCATGCCCATAACATTTTTGAGCTTCACAAACAAAGTCAGTAAGACCTAATTTGTGAAGCTGCACTCAAAATGTAAGTGGTTCGTGATCTTAAAGTAAATGTTAAGTTCTCACTGGCTTATAAACTTCTACTCAAAAGGTAGGATAAGCGCTAATTTTTTGCAAAATCTGTATTTAAAACAAAAAGGCTTTTCCAACAACAATCATAGACTAGTCTGAAAAATGCGTCTTGCAAAAGGCAAATCTTTTTTGTGTGCGTAATAATAAACCTTAAAAAGAACAGGACAAGAATAACACAAAAAACATTTGGCGTTAAAAATTCAAAGTTAAAAAACAAAAAATATTTAGCAGCAGCTTTTAGAAAGAATATATATATATTATATCAGAAAGAGTATATATATTAAAATATACATAGAAAAACCAATGCGAAAGAGCATATATGCAAAACTCTTTCAGTATATATTAACGTCTCATGGCTGAGTGGATAAGGTGGCAACTAGCAAAATTGGAATCTTCAGTGGCACTGGTTCGACTCTCACTCTATTTCTAATTTATTTAATCCTAAAACTTAAGTTGCTGTTAGTATGTTATTCTTGATTAACATAAAATGATATGCATGTAATTACATTTGGTTAATGAAAATAAAATGAAATGTTATTTAAACGACATTTCCTCCAATAGATCTCGCCACCCACTTCGATTGAATTAATTTTAAGGAATAAGTTCCTCGAAAATTATTTAATCAAACATCGAAGTTTGATGAAGGAAAACAGCTTGGTTGTCAGGGGGGCCAAGACTTTTTAACCATCTTCCAAAGGACCTCAGAAACGTTACAGGGGTCAAAGTTGAAGTCTTCAAGAGAAGACTAGATGCCTGGCTCAGGACGGTACCAGATGAGCCGGGTGTACGGTGCGGTGAGGAGCGCAGTGAGGAGCGCAAGAGAACAACTCGCTCCTCCATCAAGCCAGGCCTAGAGGCGGGGCCACCAGCTTGACCTTCGTGTGAAGAGACCAACACACGGAACCTGAACGAGATTAACGAGAAGGTATATATATATATATATGGTACACACATGGTATATATATATATATATATAAAGAAAACGACGCTTGTGTAGAAGAGTGTTCCGCACAAGATGAGGAGGGAGAACGGGCAAATGAAAAATGAGGTACCTCTCAGGAATCGAACCCGGGATCATCCAATTGCCGGTCGGATATGTTAACCACTACACCAAGGACCGCGATTAGTCAGTACTCATAATTCTCCTACATACGAGCGGAATCAAATGCCCTGACGGGGCACCTTCGCATGCCGTACATATATACATTTTAACTGCAAACAACACACAGTATAATTAATGTAAAGAACGACGCTTGTGTAGAAGAGTGTTCCGCACAAGATGAGGAGTGCGGAACACACTTCTACACAAGCGTCGTTCTTTACATTAATTATACTGTGTGTTGTTTGCAGTTAAAGTGTGTGTGTGTATATATAGATACACAGTATATGGGATGAATTTCACAATTAAACACGAGAATGAATGAATGATGCAAACCACAAGGAAAAAGAAAATGATTCACAAGGCCTTTCGTGTATTCAGAAGTACATTCCCTGACGAGGTGTACTTCTGAATACACGAAAGACTTTGGAATCATTTTTGTTTTTCCTGGTGGGTTTGCATCATATATATATATTATATATATATATATATATATATATATATATATTTATTTATTTTTATCTTTTACTAATTCTATTGAACGATTTATAATTGCTCCAAGATTAAAATAACTTTTTCAATTCATTAATAATGAATGACTGATAAGTACTGATTTTGGGTTAAGTAAATTAGTTATAAGTTTATTTACAATTGTACTTTACAGTTTACACAGTTTGAAGAAAAATTAAAAAAAGTAAAAAATTACTAAGTATTATTTTTTTAAATTTTATTCTTGTTTGCCAAAAGAAATATAAAAGTTCTAAATAATAATAATAATAATAATAATAATAATATAATAATAATAATAATAATTTCAGGGCCTTATTAAATTTTAATTTTCTGTGAAATTTTTTCCGAAATTGAAAATGTAATTAAGCTAAATTTCAGGTTTCAATTATGGCACTGAGTTTGGTCACGCAATATAGAGATCGGTTGGGTGACTTCTCGCGCAATTAATATGAAATTATTTAATTAAATGAACTCTTAACTTCATGTAGGATTAAATTTTTGTCTATGGAAGATTTCTCTGAAACAAATCACAAACTTGGAATCAGAATTAAGAAAAAGAGTCGTAATAAAGACGCGTTCTATGGCAGTCGTATAGCTCATAAAAACCACCCAACTGAATATAATCTTTAAACAAGTCATAAACTCGAGCTCGCTGGCAGTGGTAAGTCATAAAGTCAACCAACTATAAGTTGAAGTTAAATAATTTATAAGGTTGAGATAGCTCCTACAAGCTCGATGAGTTACATCAGTAATTCAGGAAAAGTCATTTTGGTTTTGGTTGTGAGAGATCAGCGACGAAGCGCATGCAGCATCGGAATTTTGGCTTTATAATCTTATAAATAGGACTCAAAGTCTAGCTTGCATGCAGCATTAAAGGATGTCAGATGTTAACCAACTTCAATCTTCAGACACAAAAATAACTATTGAAACGTCAAGAACACTGACTCTTACGCAAACCGATATAAGGTTAAGTTTACAATGTATACGTGAAAGAAGTTGCTAGTCTCCTAACTTAGAGACGGAAAATGACTGCTACTCTGAATTGTTGCAACTCAGAGGAGCAGAGTTAAACCACAGATGTGAACTATCTGTGGTTAGACTGTCAAGAATTCCTATATTCGATTTCTTTTAGATATACTTTCACGACAAACCTTCAAAACTGAAGAAAAGTCCTAGAAATCTAATGTCAAGAGAAAGTTACGTCAAAGAGGCAGAAGTGACGTGTCAACGCAACGCAACCTTCCAGACAATACAAAGATGTATCTTGCGTGAAATGAGGCCATGACGCGATACTCTGAGACGACGCGACGCTTTGATTACAAGTATGTGTTCTTAACCCTTTATCGCCCGGAGGTCTTTCCCGAGACTGAATAAAATCGTTTGGCGTTAGCCAGAGCAAAATCAGTAATGTAACAGGAAAGAAAGAAAAACAGTATAAGAGAAGTCTAAAGATAGAGGTCCCTCTTTACAACCGAAGAACGAAGCTTAATTGAGCGTCATACAAATGACCATTATATCAGGTTTTGTAATCATTTTTACGGAACAAAACGCTAAAAATTTTATGTATCATTCAGGACGGTACCAGATGAGCCGGGTGTACCTTACGGTGGAGAGCGCAAGAGAGCAACTCGCTCTCCCACCAAGCCAGGACTAGAGGCGGGGTCACCAGCTTAACCTTCTGAGTGAAGAAAGACCGACGCACGGAACCCTAACGAGGTTAACGAGGTATATTTGAAAACAAAAGTACTCGACGCAAGACACTAATATCATAGTAATAATACTAATTGAAAATATGGGGTAACCGAACAAAGTCGATCTGCACAATATCAACACGTATGAAGTCGATACTAAAAATTTAGTTTAAATTAGGTCAGGTTAGGTTCAGTTAGATTAGGTTAGGTTAGGTTACACTATACCCAGTTAGGTTAGGTTAGGTTACACTATACCCAGTTAGGTTAGGTTAGGTTACACTATACCTAGTTAGGTTAGGTCTGGTTAGGTTAGGTCAGTCATTTTTATCGAAAATCTGAAATTAGTTTGAAATATACTCGCATAAAGTCGAACGTCGACATTATGAAATTCGATCTTGTTCATGTAACGTCTGGAATCGATAAACTGATAAAACTGAAAAATATTAGAATTGGAACTGATAAAAAAACCGAAATCGTAAAAACATGAAAAAACAACTCGAAATCAAAACTAAAACAAGATGAAATGAAAAACTGAAAACTGTTATCGAAATAGAAGTAAATATTTTAATTTTATTTACGTCCTACTAATTTTATTTACGTCCTACTAATTTTATTTACAATAACCAGAACATATAAAATAGAAGGATGAGTTAGAGAATAAGCAAAAAAAATAAAATCTGAAAAATATTTTTACAAATTTTCTCTAATGCGAAATTTTTGAATAGGCCTAATAGGTTAATTGATAGGAAATTCCTCCCTATACAAGCTTTTATTGATAAACCCCTTATGAAAACGATAGAATCACCCCATAAAGTAAAAAATTAATGCAGACCCTTTTACACACTCAAGGATTATTTTTATGACTGGCAGGCGAAAGGTCATTTTTATCATTTTAACAACTGGCTACTTTTATATGACGATGCGAGTCAGGTCATAACGAGGTCTATATGAGTACTAAATATTTCAGTAGCCATAATATCGATATGAATCTGATATTGAAAAAAAAATTGAACCTAAAAAAAATTCTAAAACGAAAATCGAAATCGGAAATGATATTTCATTTCGATACAAGCTCAAATCGAAAATTTAACTGAATTTTTTTTCAGTTCCTATCCCTGAATTATATATATATATATATATATATATATATATATATATATATATATATATATGCACTTAAATCACAAAATAAACTGACCTTATTAATAAGCAAACAACCACAGGGAAAAGGAAACAAAGTCCGAGCGCTTTCGTGTGTGTATATATATATATATATATATATATATACACACACACACACACACACAGAGTGCTTCAAGTCGATCCTAGAAATACTAAATACGAAAATATCAAATTACCAAATATAAACTACAAATTCCGCCAATTTCCATATTTCTAGGGTCGACCTGAAACACCCTGTGTATATATATATATATTTGGGCCAATGTTCATATTGAAAATGCATACTCCCAGGGTGCCTAACTTTTGGGCCATCCTGTATATATATATATATATATATTATATACAGTATATATACACACACACAGTATATTCAGACTACTTAAATGATAGGGGTGTTATATACACAGTTATAGTAAAGTTATAATTTGATAAATTTCATAATTAAAAAGAAAGTGTCTATTTCTCGCTTCACGAGATCTAAAAACAAAATTTTCAAGTCACGAAAATCGAAATTTGGCGTCAATTTAAAAGTTAAAATTAATCAATAATGCGGTTAGATGTTAGAGAGAATGTTAGACGTTAGACTATGTTAGACGTTAGAGAGTATGTTAGATATTATATATATTCTTCAGAAGGTGCGAAGGGAAATAAAGGACAAGTTTTTATGCAAAAATGTTTCATTAATAACGCATAAACAGTGGCGAAACTACCGAGGGTGCAGGCGGTCCAATGCACCGGGGCCCACAGCCTTGGGGGCCCATCATAGATTTGTTTATATATAAAAATTGTACTTATAAAGCAAATACAAATCTAAAGATTAGCTAATAAGAATAAATATAAAAAGTAAATATCAGTGTTGCCATGTTGAAAATAGAGAAAATAAAATTGCAAGAGAATTAAATTTAGAGGAAATGGCGACCACTTTTGCTGAAATGAAAACCAGAAAAGTTGACTTCAAATAAACGGTGAGTGTCTAAAGTTTTAGAAATATTTATCAACACGCATTGTGACGTGTTTTTTTTTTTTTTTTAGGGGGCCCCATGTGAATATTTTGCACCAGGGCCCACAACAACCTAGTTTCGCCACTGCACCTAAACTAACAAACTACAATACTTCATATGAAACGTGTTAAAACATGTTAAAACATGTTTCTATTTCTTTCATTACTTGGATAGCTTTTTATAATATATATATATATATATATATATATATATAATGCTTTGAAACTGACTGCAAGTAACAAACAGTCTGAGCGTGTTCTTACCTGGTATGCTAGAAATGAAAGTCGCCCTTGTCCTCACCACTCTATAGAAATGGATGCTCACTTCTTTAGGAGAGATTCCTGCATAAGCGAGCACCCCTCCTCTTGGCAACTTTCATTTATAAAGTGCCAGCTGAGAACATTGCTGGACCATTTTTTTACCTGTAGTTTGGAAGCAT
>JAJOZX010001008.1:772500-780000 GCA_023014485.1 Bathynomus jamesi
AATATTGCACAGGTTTCTTTGGGCTGTTCTCAATTTCATTTCTAGAAATTAATTCAGTAATTTATAACTGAAATGAAGATATGTACTTCATTGACGGTTGAGTTCAATTTGCACAAAACTGTTATTGTGGACATGAATTAGATTTTACTCGTACGAGGCAGGACTTTTGGACTACCCCCTGATGGTCTAAAAGTCCTGCTTCATTGGGGTATTGTTAGAATATATTCTATGCGGTATTAACTTAACTCCAGGTTTTCATTTCCACTAAAATGAGGCAGGCCTTCTGGGCCACCCTGTATATTATCAGCGTCCCCCAGCTCAGGGGGTAACGCCGTTTCTTTAAAGCCAAGATATAAGGAATAAAATAAAATAGTAAAATAGTAAATAAAAGAGTAAATTTCATTTAATATATTTTCCCATTCAAAATTAGGCAAAGCGAAAATTAATGTTTAAAAAAAAGAAAGAAATATAAGTTTATCGTAACCTCGCTTTGGAAGCGAGGAAAGGAAACACAGAATGGTGCTCAAGCGCTTTCGTCTAATGACATCCTCAGGAACACTGAAGTACATAAAGAGTTACAGCCTATATATAGGTTACAGAAAAAGAATAAATATATACATATATATATACAATAAACGGAGAAATAAAAATAATAAAAATTAAAAAATTAAAGGATTGTGGGAGGAGCATACAAATTTGTAAGGAAAAACTATCGATTTTTAGCACAAGATCAAATGAATTGTTTCCAACCAATGTTATAAAAAAAATATATATATATAAAAATTTATACTGGAAATCTACCCGGGTTTTAGCACTCTGCCCTTCTTCGTTAAGGTTCGATGTATATAAAAATAAATTGAAAAATAAAAGTTATTAGAGTAGCATACAAGTTTACCAAAGATTTAGCGTTCTACCCTTCTTATCTAAATCTGTTCTGAAGGAATTCAAAACAACAGGATCGAGTTGAAAAAGACCTTTGCTTATGTTGAAGTTATTTGTAAGTTGGATAATGGCAGACTCAAGAATATTTCTATTAACAATGTTGCTCGAGTGAAATAAAACTGAAGCATTATTCCAATCAATACAGTGGGATAACTCTGACAAATGGACAAAAAGGGCACTGGACGACTGTCCTGTTCTAACGGAATATTGATGCTGTTTTATACGTGTGTGCAAATCCTTTCCCGTCTGACCTATGTAAAAGGAATCACATTGTTTACAACCAATTTTATAGATAATGCCTGAATTATTGGTAGGGCTATTTTTTATGATATTCCGGACTGGCGATCCTAAGGGCGCGGAGAAACATTGAAGAAAAAATGGCCTTCTTAGTGGGGGTGTCATGTCCCGAGTAAAAGTGTACGTAGGACAAATTGTTTGTTTTTTTCCGATAGATACTAAACTTAAAACCTGGGCTTTCCCTATGTACACGCAGACATAGGGGCCAGACATTGTGGGCCAGATACACAAAATATCGTCGACGTACCGCAACCAAGGGATGCCAACCCCCAGGATTCTCGGAATGTAAGTAATTTCGAAAAACTCCATATAAATATTGGAGAGGAGGGGCGACAAGGGGTTGCCCATGGCCATCCCAAAAACTTATTGATAATACTCGTTATTGAAAGTGAATTTACAGTCTTTGATGCAAAGCTTAATAAGTTCCAAAACAATGTGTGAAGGTAGTGGCAGGTCATACTTATGTAATTCTTGGAGAGAAAGTCAAGCATATCGTCAATCGGCACTTTTGTAAACAATGAACAAACGTCAAAACTGATCAATCTATCGTTAGTTTCAGTACGTGCATTATTCAATTTTTCAGTAAGATCCATGGAATTCTTTACATGTGAATCAGAGATAGTTCCGAGAATGGGGGACAAGACTCTGACAAGCCATTTGGAGAGTTTATAAGTATAGAGCCCACCGAGCTAATAATAGGGCGCATAGGGTTGCCAGTTTGTGGGTTTTAATAAGACCGTAAAGGTAGGGCAGAGAAGGTGAAGTGGACATGAAAAGCGGAATTAAGTCCTTATGATCTTTGAGATGCGTTTCAAGCCACTATTAAATGATTTGATGACGTCATCCTGCGGGTTCTTCCTAAGTTTGCTGTATGTGGCGGGGTCCTGGAGAAGCTCGTTCATCTTTCTGATGTAGTCCACTTTGTCCTTAATAACTATGGTGTTAGCTTTGTCTGCTTTAATAATATGGAGCTCCCCATCTTTTTTTAATTGTGAGAGGCTATTGCGAAAACGTTTAGGAAAGTTATCTTCGTAATTACTATTCGCCGCACTATAAACGAGGCCTTCAACTATGTTAAACAAATACTGAGGGAGATTACACTGTTTTTCAAAACAAGCGAGACTGTAACAAATTTGTAAAACCGAAGGTTTTTTCACAATAAAAAAGGACATACCATTCCAAGAATCCTGGGGGTTGGCATCCCTTGGTTGCGGTACGTCGACGATATTTTGTGTATCTGGCCCATGAATCTTGACCTGGATAACTTCCTCCTTCAGTTAAATGATCAAGTCCCTCCACTAAGTTTACTTTAGAAGTGGAACAAGACAACTCACTCCCGTTTTTGGATGTGCGTGTACATAGGGAAAGCCCAGGTTTTAAGTTTAGTATCTATCGGAAAAAACAAACAATTTGTCCTACGTACACTTTTACTCGGGACATGACACCCCCACTAAGAAGGCCATTTTTTCTTCAATGTTTCTCCGCGCCCTTAGGATCGCCAGTCCGGAATACATCGATGCCGAATTAGAAAAAATCAACGGCATTGGAAGTGATCTGTGTTATCCATCTGCGTTTATGGAATCTTGTCTCAACAAGGCAAAACGAACTTTCTATCGTGTGAATAATAACACTCGTACTTTGTCAAAAAATATTTTAGTACTTCCATTTTTCCCGGGCTTTTTAGTCAAGGCTAATGTACTTAAACTTTTGGATATTAATGTAGTATTTTCATAAACAAAATTGTGAAAAATATCATAAAAAATAGCCCTACCAATACTTCAGGCATTATCTATAAAATTGGTTGTAAACAATGTGATTCCTTTTACATAGGTCAGACGGGAAAGGATTTGCACACACGTATAAAACAGCATCAATATTCTGTTAGAACAGGACAGTCGTCCAGTGCCCTTTTTGTCCATTTGTCAGAGTTATCCCACTGTATTGATTGGAATAATGCTCCAGTTTTATTTCACTCTAGCAACATTGTTAATAGAAATATTCTTGAGTCTGCCATTATCCAACTTACAAATAACTTCAACATAAGCAAAGGTCTTTTTCAACTCGATCCTGTTGTTTTGAATTCCTTCAGAACAGATTTAGATAAGAAGGGCAGAACGCTAAATCTTTGGTAAACTTGTATGCTACTCTAATAACTTTTATTTTTCAATTTATTTTTATATACATCGAACCTTAACGAAGAAGGGCAGAGTGCTAAAACCCGGGCAAATTTCCAGTATAAATTTGTATATATATATTTTTTTTTTATAACATTGGTTGGAAACAATTCATTTGATCTTGTGCTAAAAATCGGTAGGTTTTTTTTTATCTATAAAATTGGTTGGAAACAATTCATTTGATCTTGTTCTAAAAATCGATAGTTTTTCCTTACAAATTTGTATGCTCCTCCCACAATCCTTTAATTTTTAATTTTTATTTCTCCGTTTATTGTATATATATATATTTTTTTTCTGTAACCTATATATAGGCTGTAACTCTTTATGTACTTCAGTGTTCCTGAGGATGTCATTAGACGAAAGCGCTTGAGCACCATTCTGTGTTTCCTATACTTCGTGGTTTTATTCATTATAAATATTTTTCACGTGTTACTTTCGTGAAATTTTTCATATATTTATATATATATAAATAATAATGTTATAATGTTGTCCTGATAAGGAATATCAGTTAATTGTAACCTCTCTTTGGAAGCTATATATATATATATTTATATATATATATATATATATAGATATATTATATATATATAATATATATTATATATATATATACTGCATATATACTTTACTTTATTTACCTTCAGGGTTGAGGAGGTCCCTTGTCGGGTCTTTAATTCGGGAACACTCACATTCTGCCTTTCCTGTTTTCCAGTGTTGTTTGAATGGTAATTGGGTTTAGTTTTAGGTTTGGTACTTTTTCGATCATTTTCCATATGTAGATGATGATGTACCTCTCTCTTCTTCTTTCCAGTGAGTACAGATTTAGTTTACGTAGTCTTTCCCAGGAGTTGAGTTCTTTGCAGCCATCAATCTTGGCTGTGAAATGCTTTTGCGTTTCTTCTAGTTTATTAGTTTCTTCCTTTTTATATGGGGACGTCAAAACTGAGCAGTATTCAAGTTTTGCTATATCAGTGTGTTTAGCAGGGAATCATTACTGTCCTGTCCCTTCTCTTGAACGTTCTTATTACCTGTCCGGCGACTCTTTTTGCTTTATTTATCGCTATCTGATTTTGTGTTTCGAATTTCGCATCATCTATCATTATTATTCCCAGATCGATCGCTTTCGTGCTTCTCTGAATTTCCTGTTTATCTGGAGCATAATATGCAGTCTGTTTAAGTTCTTCTTTTCTACCATATCTCAAGAGCTGAAATTTCTCGGCGTTGAATGACATGTTGCTGTCTTCTGACCATTTGTATATTTTGTTCGTGTCCCTCTGCAAGGCCTCCACGTCATGTACATCGCTGGTTTTTCTGCTGATCTTTGTATCGTCTGCAAAGGATGTTACTATACTGTTGCTGTTTACTCCGCTGTCTATGTCTGTTAGCATGATAATGAACAGGAGTGGGGCCAGTACTGTCCCTCGTGGTACTGAGCTGCGTACTTCCGATTCTGATGATGATATACCTTGAATTTTGACGACCTGCAGACGATCTCTAAGGAAGTTGTAGATCCATTTCCCACTTTGCTTGTTATTCCCATATATTTAATTTTATGTGCTATTATACAATGGTCACATTTATCGAAAGCTTTAGCAAAATCTGTGTATATAACATCGTAGTTGTAATTGCCATCCAATGCATCTAGGATATTGTTGTAGTGTTCTATTAGTTGTGATAGGCATGATCTACCTGATTGGAATCCATGCTGATTTTCGTTGAATCTTTCCCGTGTCTCCAGGAAATCATAAATTTTCTCTCTAACTATTCTTTCAAATACTTTGGTGAGGTGGGACGTCAGTGACACTGGTCTATAGTTCTTTGCTTGAGATCTGTCCCCTCCTTTATATATAGGGACAATGTTTGCTCTTTTCAAGATGCTCGGTATTTCCCCAGTGTTAGGGATCTTCTCCATATCTAGTATAAAGGTGTAGCTATTTAATTTTTACAGTTTTTAATCAATAATGCGTTCCAATTGTCCGGACCTGCAGCTGAATGTGGTTTCATTTGTCCTATAGCTCTCGCTACATCTTCTGGTGTAAAATCAAAGTCTGTCATATACTCTCCTTGCAATTCCTCTTCAAAGAATGCATCTATGTCAGATATCGCTTTGTCACTTTTTGGGGTACTGAAAACTGATTCATATTGAGCTCTCAATGTATCAGATATTTCTTTTGAATCGTCGGTTAGTTCATTATTTCCCGTCCTTAAAGGCCCAATAGCGGCGTGCGTTTTTGTTTTCCTTTTTGCATAGCTATAGAAGTATTTTGGGTTTTCCTTTATTGCTTCTACCGCCTTTTCCTCTTCCCTCTCTGTATGGTCCTTAATCAGGGCTTGTATTTTCCTATCGATACCATCCAGACAATATATATATATATATATATTATTTATTTATAAATATATTTATAAAATACAAAAAGGTGGATAGGAATATATATATACACACCAGGACAAGGTGGACACAAGAGAAGACCAGTAGCAAGCACGAATAACACGAACTTGATTGCTGATATAAAAATAACCTCATCCATTATCTCAGACCACAACTTAATCGAGATAACAACAAATATGACGACAGCATTAAAAGACAATAGACATATTGAGGAAAGAAGCAAATTTGGGGCCTTTAACTTAAACTCCAAAACTATAAGTTAGGAAGCAATCAGATCGCACATGGCCCAAATAGAGTGGAGAACAATTTTCGAGAATAAAACAACTGAAGAAATGCTAACAACCTTGGAAGAAAAAATGCTGAGAAATTTATAAAAATATGCTCCGAAATCACAGCCAAAAGGAAAGAGGAGCTGGCTAGAGAGGCAAAAGAGAAGACTTTTCCGCAAAAGAAAGAGAATGGAGGCGAAGTTAGGCAACTGCAGAGAAAATGACAGGAAAGTAATACAAGAAAACCTGGAGGGTATCGATAGGAAATACAAGCCCTGATTAAGGACCATACAGAGAGGGAAAAGGAAAAGGCGGTAGAAGCAATAAAGGAAAATCCAAAATACTTCTATAGCTATGCAAAAAGGAAAACAAAAACGCGCGCTGCTATTGGGCCTGACATAGATGCATTCTTTGAAGAGAAATTGCAAGGAAAGTGTATAACAGACTTTGACTTTACACCAGAAGATGTAGCGAGAGCTATAGGACAAATGAAACCACATTCAGTTGCAGGTCCGGACAATTGGAACGCATTATTGATTAAAAACTGTAAAAAATTAAATAGCTACACCTTTATACTAGATATGGAGAAGGTCCCTAGACACTGGGGAAATACCGAGCATCTTGAAAAGAGCAAACATTGTCCCTATATATAAAGGAGGGGGCAGATCTCAAGCAAAGAACTATAGACCAGTGTCATTGACGTTCCACCTCACCAAAGTATTTGAGAGAATAGTTAGAGAGAAAATTTATGATTTCCTGGAGACACGGGAAAGATTTAACGAAAATCAGCATGGATTCCGATGAGGTAGATCATGCCTATCACAACTAATAGAACACTACAACAATAGCCTAGATGCACTTGAAGGCAATGACAACTACGATGTTATATACACAGATTTTGCTAAAGCTTTCGAGAAATGTGATCATGATATAATAGCACATAAAATTAAGTATATGGGAATAACAGGCAAAGTAGGAAAATGGATCTACAACTTCCTCAGAGAACGTCTGCAGGTCGTCAAAATTCAAGGTATATCATCATCAGAATCGGAAGTACGCAGCTCAGTACCACAAGGGACAGTACTGGCGCCACTCCTGTTCATTATCATGCTAACAGACATAGACAGCGGAGTAACATCCTTTGCAGACGATACAAAGATCAGCAGAAAAATCAGCGATGTAAATGAAGTGGAGGCCTTGCAGAGGGACACGAACAAGATACACAAATGGTCAGAAGACAACAACATGTCATTTAACACCGATAAATTTTAGCTCTTGAGATATGGTATTTAAAGAGAAACTTAGACTGCAAATTATATTCCAGATAAACAGGAAATTCAGAGAAGCACGAAAGCGATCGATCTGGGGGTAGTAATGACAGATGATGCGAAATTCGAAACACAAAATCAGATAGCCATAAATAAAGCAA
>JAJOZX010001008.1:785000-1073991 GCA_023014485.1 Bathynomus jamesi
TTCAAATTCAAGTATCGAGTAACGAGTAACGAAAAAATCTGTTACATTGATAAAAAATTTGCAAAGCGTTACCGTTACATTGATAAATTTGAAAATCTTTCAGGCGTTACCGTTACTCGTTACTTTTGTAACGTTCGTTACGTAACGTCGTTACATGTAACGCGTTACTGCCCATCTCTGGATATATATATATATATATATATTTATTTATTTATTTATTTTATTTACAAGTGTAAGAACAAAATCATTAATTTGCAATGGGTAAATAGATATTTTGTAACTCATCAAGAAATCCACTCGTATCAGACCAGAAATAGATCAAAGCTTGTGATATCTCAATTTAGATTGTCTTCATCTCAAAAACTACCCATTTTCATTGGATTGAAACCATGGAATGACTTGCATGCCGATATAAAAAATATTGTGAATGTAAATTTGTTAAAACTAAGTTGAAATCCCGATTAATAATGGCATACTAACAAAAATCTAGGGTTAATGTCCACTAATATTGTTTAATATTGTCCATTAATATTGTAATACAGTTTTAACTTTTAATAATACTCATTTACTTATTTATTATTATTAATTAATAACAACTAGCTGCTTATTTTTAATAAGAGCCCAGTAAAGCCTAAAACTTAAGGGCCAAATTAAATAAAATAAATAGTCGAGCTTCAAAATTATTCATGTCATTGTAAATTGAAAAAATGTATTTATTTTATTATTATTAATAAAGGTTGTTCTATATATATATATATATATATATATATATATATATATATACACACACACACACACACGTAATGACGTAATGATCTTCATGATGTCATTTAATTTTTTAAAATTAATTATTTAATTTATTAACGCCCAAGTGCACAACCTCGGGACCTAATCAATATGTGTGTGAAGTCGGGACCTAATCAATATGTGTGTGAAGTCGGGATCTAATCAATATGTGTGAAGTTTCATGTTTGTAACTGCGTCCTTTTATTATTATAGATTATATTATGACTGGTGACAATGTGAAGCTCAAGATTTTCATGACTGCGTTCTTTTCTATAGTTTTATTGACCAAATAATTGAATCGACAGTAATTGGGGGTTCAATTATTTGGTCAATAAAACTGTAGTCATGAAAATCATAAGATTCACAAATCTTGACACATTGTGAAGCTCAAGATTTTCACGGCTGCATTCTTTTCTGTAGTTTTATCGTGGTGTTGGGGCATTCGGGCCCAGTAATTTAATTATTTAATTTATTAACACCCAGGTGTACAACCTCGGTACCGTATCAATATGTGTGTGTGAAGTTTCATGTTTGTAACTGCTTCCATTTTGGAGTTATGGCTGGAACACACACACACACACACACACACACACACACACACACACGTCCTTTTATTATTATAGATCAAGAGCGTAACTAGCTTCCATAAGTTGGGGGGGGGACAACTATAATGATGAAAAATCCTGCGATGAATTTCTGTGCCGCTATCCTGTCGGTAATGTGTTTGCGACCAAAATGATGTTCTTAAAATACTATGATTTATAGAATGATCTATATTTATGATAGTAATAGGAAAATCAAAGAAGCATTTTCACAACTCCCTTATGTATATCAAGTATATACTTAACATTAAAGGAAAACGATATATGAAATAATTAAAGTAAAAAATAACTAGATGTCTCATTAAAGTATCTATCACTGCAGTATTAGTACTGAATCAGTAATAATTTACAGCATACTAATAGGACTAATATAATTAAAGATTTACTCATCATAGATTATTTCAAGAACTAAATATTTTCTTTCACGTAAGCTAACTTAGATCAAAAGTTGGTGGGGACAAAACCTATATTATCCCCCTCAGTTCAAAAGTTGGGGGGGGACATGTCCCCCCCCCGTTAGTTACGCCCCTGTTATAGATCTATCAGCGGCGTGCCGTGAAATTTGAACCTAGGTACGCAATATTTACATGAGCCTTTGCCTAGATCAGAAAATCAAGCAATTATAATTTCAAGGAACAGCCTAAGCATATCCTAAGCATAAAAAATATACTTTACAAATTAAAAAATTGAAAACTATTTTTTGTGATGCTTGCCATTACATAGCTTAAACGCAATTTCAAATATTTTCCTTTAATAATTCACTGATAAACACCGATTTTTGCCTTGGTATAAATTCAGCTGATTTTTATGTTTTCGCATGTCCTGACTTAAAAAATTGCATTAATATTGTTCTATCACCCACTGTTTTTGCGGGATTGAAGATCCATTTTCTCCATTCACATCTGGATTTTTCCCAGCGTCCAGCGTCCTTTTTTGAGGACACATTTTAACACTACAATTTAGGTTAGAACTTAAAAGTGAAATTTTTAAATATTAATTTCAATTTTTTTTTTTAATTTAAATTTTTGTGTATCAGATAAGAATTAAAAATTAATATTTAAAAATTTCACTTAAGTTCTAACCTAAATTGTAGTGTTAAACTGTTTTTTTATGATTCTCTAAAAAATGGTGGGTAATACAGCATTTTCATTTGCAGATTTGAATTCAGCGCATTAAAATTGACCAAAAACAGTTATTTTCAAGTTAAGGCAAGAATAAAAGTTTGAATTTGTGAAACTGTGCAATTAATCTGATGAATGCCTTGAGGCTTCGTTGGCAACTTGATTGTAATGAGTGACGTTGCCAGTGTTCACCATCCCAGCCCTCCTAAAGCAAATTACATATATAAAATACTTAAAATTACTCTCATTCTGAAGTTCAATTACTACTCACACTTAATAGTTAAATTACACTTATATATGGGTCAAACTAAGGTAATCATACTTGATAAAATCTTATCTTTATATGGACTGTTTAGAGCTGAAACGCAAATTGAAAGTTGCGTACATTGTGGCTTTTTTCAGCTAGTCTCAGCCAGGGAAATATATCCTATCTTCACTGCTAAGTTAATACTAAATCTGATTATTTTATTTGCATACAGAAAGAGATATAGTTAAATTTAACCTACACTTTTATCAACTTTATGAAATAAAAAATATTCGATTATGCGGAGTTACCATTAAAAGTGAAGATTCAGTTTTTAACCGAAAGGTTAAATGCGGAAATATAGTCATTCATGGTGGATTTTTTTATGTGATATGTGTAATAATTCTAAAATATGTAAATCCGTTACTTGGTTAGCGTTAATGGTATGAATAATTTTGAAATGTGACGTGTGTAATGGATGATTTTTTTTAGTATGAATGTTCTCTAATGGAAGATTTTGAAGGTTTATGTAGAGGTAATGATGATGTTCTCCATGAAATGGAAAAGTGTTCGTTTATTCTTAGTAGCACTAGCCACCAGTATTAACTTACAATATACAAGCTTTCAGCTAAGGTGTTCATCAGGTGCGAATGAAAAAAGGAAGAGAAGTGCAAGGAGAACCAGAAGGAAGTGAGGAGGGGGATTAGGAAAAGGGTGAAAAAAAGGGTTTGAGGAAGACTGAGGATACAAAATTCTATAAATAGGCTTAAGTATAAAATGCATTCCTTTTGGAAATATATAAAAAAATTTAATAATAATAATAATAATAATAATAATAATAATAATGAACAAAATTAAGTGCAAGAGTGCAATGAAGGTAGAAAATAGTAAAGTGAACAGCAATGAAACTAATGTTATTATATGGACGTTTGTGTACAATTTCACATTTTTACAATTTTTCTTAAAAAAAAATTTCAACTGAGATAAAACAAAGTTTCTATATATATATATATATATATATATATATATATATATATATATATTATATATATATATATATAATATATATATATATATATATATATATATATATTAGCGGATCACAACATTATTGGAATAACAACCAATATGAAAGCAAGAGGAAAGGAAAGAACACGAACAATAGAAAGAAACAAATTGGAAATTTTTAATTTTCACTCCAAAGCTATAAACTGCAAAGGTGTTGCATCCAGCATGGAAGTAATAGATCGGAAAACCATCTTCAAGGTCAAGACAACGGAAGAGATGCTAATGACCTTAGAGGAAAAGACGCTGGAAATTGTGGAAAGACATGTCCCAAAAATACAACAAAGAGGAAAGAGAAGCAGGTTCGAGAGACAAAAGAGGTCATTGTTCCGAAAGAGAAAAAGAGTGACTGCGAAATTAAGTAACTGCAAAGACAACAACATTCGAAAAATATTAAATGATAAACTGCAGAGTATCGATTGCGTCATACAGGAACTAATTGGGAAACATACAGAAAAAGAAAAAGACGACGCTATAGAAGCGATAAAGGTTAATTCAAAGTACTTCTATAATTTTGCAGAAAGGAAGTCGAAAAATCACACGACTATCGGACCTTTGAAAAATGAAGACAATGCTTTATCTGATGATCTAACAGAAATACTTGAAATATTAAGAGCTCAGTTCGAATCATCTTTCAGTATCCCAAAAACTGACAAATTGATATGCGATAGAAACGCATTCTTTGAAGAAGAACTACAAGGGGAAAGTATAACGGACTTCGACTTTACGACAGATGATATTACACAAGCTATAGGGAAATTAAAAGCACACTCAGCAGCAGGACGGGACAAATGGAATGCCACACTGATCAAAAAACGCAAGAATGCAATCGCTGAGCCCCTATATTGGATATGGAGACAATCACTAGACACGGGAGAAATACCGGGCATCCTGAAGAGCGCGAGCATAGTCCCAATATATAAAGGAGAAGATCGATCCGAAGCCAAAAACTATAGGCCAGTGTCGCTTACATCTCATCTCACTAAAGTATTTGAAAGAATAGTTAGACAGAAAATCTGACTTTTTGGAAACTCGGAAAAAATTAAGTGATAACCAACATGGATTTCGGTCAGGCAGATCATGCGTATCATAACTAATGGAACACTACAACGACATTATTGATGCACTTTAAAGTTATGAAAACTATGATGTAATATACACAGACTTTGCCAAAGCGTTCGACAAGTGTGACCATGGAATCATAATACATAAACTGAAATACACGGGAATAACAGGAAAAGTAGGGAAATTGATACATAACTTCCTTAGTGAGCGGCGGCAAGTCGTTACACTTCAAGGAATATCTTCATCAGAATCAGAGGTTCTCAGCTCAGTACCACAATGAACAGTATTAGCTCCACTACTCTTCATAATCGTGCTAACTGACATAGATGAGGACGTTACCAGAGACAGCACAGTGACATCCTTTGCCGATGACACAAAGATCGGTAGAAAAATAAGAAACCCAGAGGATATAGGATCTCTACAACCCGACATGAACAGAATCTACAAGAGGAAAGACAACAACATGAAGTTTAACACTGAGAAATTTCAATTGTTACGGTATGGAAAAAGGGAGGACCTAAAATCCATGGGATAATATACCCCAAATGGACAGGAAATTCAAAGAAATTCTAAAGCAAAAGATTTAGGAGTTGTAATGAATGATGATGCGAAATTTGAAACACAAAACAAGCTAGTAGTAAAAAGAGCAAAGAGAATAACTGGGCAGATACTGAGAACCTTTAAACGAAGGGATAGGAATATAATGATTCCTCTACTGAAAACACTGACCATACCCAAATTGGAATACTGCTCGGTCCTAACATCCCCGTGTAAAAAAGAAGACATTAGACAAATAGAAGAGATTCAGAGAAGCTTCACAGCCAAGATCAATGGGTGCAAAGAACTAAATTACTGGGAAGGTTACGCGAATTAAACCTATATTCACTGGAAAGGAGAAGAGAGAGATACACCATTATTTATACTTGGAAAATAATGGAGAAACTAGCCCCTAATCTTACTCTCAACCCCATAACTCCCCAAGCAACGGTGGAAAGTAGAAAAAGAAGACTGTGTCGTGTTCCCAAATTAAAGGCTAGACAGGGGAACATCCTTAACCCTGAAAGAAAATCGTTTTGTTGTGAGAGGACCAAGACTTTAATCAGCTGCCCAAAGAACTAAGAAACACGAGTGGGGTTACGGTGGACATCTTCAAAAGAAAATTAGACGCCTGGCTCAGAACAATCCCCGATGAGCTCGACGTACCTGGCTATGTGAGATGGAGAGTACAAGAAACTAACTCTCTACTTCACCAGGCCAACTCGAGAGGAGGGGCGACAAGCTTGACCTTCGTGAAATGAGGAGATATCGTACGGAACATTTGAAAGGTTGAAAGGTGTATATATATATATATATATATATATATATATAATGCAAACCCACAAGGAAAAAGAAAATTATTCCAAGGCCTTTCGCGTATTCAGAGAACACCTCGTCAGTTCGAGGTGTACTTCTGAATACACGAAAGGCCTTGGAATCATTTTTCTTTTTCCTTGTGGGTTTACATCATTCATTCATTTCACCTGTTTAATTGTGAAATTCATCCCCATATATATATATATATATATATATATATATATATATATATATATATATATATATATATATTCTAAATGTTTCAAAGGCAAAAGCAAATAAAGAGAAGACAATTTAACGACCCCACTGGATTTAACTGAAAATTTATATACTAATAAATTTTTATATTCTAATAACGAAAATTACATTATTTTCCTGGAGAAATATGTGCAACATATGAAAAAAATTGCATTTATATGCGCACTAGTTTGCATGGTGCATGACCGTTATCTAGTTTACAATGCTCATAACGCCCGGATACGAGGTTGCTGTGTGACCCCCTGTTAATTGAATGCCCGGTTAGGTCAATTGAATGGCCGGTTAGGTCAACTGTACGCCCTTGACGATTGGTTAGGTTAAGTAGTGATATTTTCGTTAAAACTAACGAAAATATCATGACTTAACCTAACCAATCGTCAAGGGCGTACAATTGACCTAACCGGGCATTCAATTGACCGGGGACAACTCGCAAGTAGATAGATCACATCACTCCATTATCATGTGCTCACACTACAACAATAATATTCAGACTAAACTAGGTCTAAGCAGGCAACAAATAAACATTAATAACAACAACAAAAATTACTGTTTATGCGAGTTCGTATGGAGGAAAAGGTATGCAAATGAAGATTTATTTATTCAAATATTATTAAATATTGCAAATTTTAATAAATAAAGGATATTATCTACGTTTTATTTTGTAAAACCCACTACATAACACTACATAATTTAGATAACGGTCATGCGCCATGCAAACTAGTGCGCATATAAATGCAATTTTTTTTCGTATATTGTGCATATTTCTCTAAGAAAATAATGTCATTTTCGTTATTAAAATATAAAAATTTATTAGTATACAAACTTTCAGCTAAATCCCGATGGGTCGTCTATTTGGAAAAGATCCGACAATTTGGCCCTGAGGTGTTTGAAGCTGGTATTCGGTGTCGTGTGATACAAAATAGTTCAACATATCCGTCCATCCTCAATTTGTAAAATTCTCTTCAACATGTTAAAACATGTTCAGTCACGAAAAAAAAGCTATCGGAAAATAATGGACATTTTGAAAAAATCCCAAATAATATATAATAATTGGAGAAATAAATATGCCACACCTTCATTTTTCTTTTTCTTTTTTTTACTTACCACTGGCGTTTTAGACACGCCCATCTCCACAAAACAAATATACTAAATAAGGGTGATATTGCAAGTGAGTGCCAGAGCTGGGCACTTGCGGCATATTTTGCGGTACTGCGGTACTGCGGTACTACCAAACTACCAAACCGGTACCAAACCGGTACGCGGAATTTGAATGCGGTAGCGGTACTGCGTTATGCGGTCCCGGTTTGGTAGTTTGGTAGTACCGCAGTACCGCAAAATATGCCGCAAGTGCCCAGCATTTGCAACTAAATGTGATTATATAAAATGGGGGGGGGAGAAAAGGTATTCAATGTAGGGACTGAATGTAAGGTTTATCACTTATTTTTGTTTATTAATTAAAAGGAAATTTACGAACATATATTTATCTATTTTAAATGCCAAAGCATATATGAATTTTAACTATGTCGAAAAATACAGGGTGTTTCAAAAGTTCAGTTCCAAAGGGTCTTCACATTATTTATTATTATTA
Organism: Bathynomus jamesi; assembly: GCA_023014485.1. Classification (NCBI taxonomy): domain Eukaryota; kingdom Metazoa; phylum Arthropoda; class Malacostraca; order Isopoda; family Cirolanidae; genus Bathynomus; species Bathynomus jamesi. The sequence goes on from JAJOZX010001008.1 coordinate 793,083, forward strand.
AGTATTTATTAAAACAAAAAATATTATAAATAATTTCACATCCCTGTGTATAAATATAATCTATAGGGTGTCCCAGAAGTCGCGCACTATATTCATAGGTGCGGATGACCTATAAATATGGTACGTGATTTCTGAGACACCCGGTAGATGTAAACTCTACATATTATATCGGAATATGAAGAAAGAATATTAAAAACAAAAACTCGAGGTCATATTTTGGAAGCCTCTGTTATCATTTTATATTTATCCTTATACATTTTATGGGCCAACTTTCCCTACCTCAGTGAGTAACACCGTTTCCCCATAACCTGAGTGAGGATACTGAGGTCGGGGGTTCGGCTCCCGATGGTTCTGGTAATAATAATAATAATTGAGGAATTATTAATATCATATATTTTATATATAAACTGTGTTTAGGCCTACACTGTATTGTTGTCCTATTTTTACCTAATTTAAATTCTTCCAATACTGTATTAGAAAGTACAAAAAACTAGTTTTTGTTCAATCAAAGATTATCGTTATCCTTTAAACGAGGGGAAAAAAAAATGACGTCCACAAAATTGATATCGTTTTCCCCAAGTAGAAATATGCATTAGCTCCCCTAAATGATGGGGTATAAACGTTACTTTCTCTAATGTACGTTACACAAAGTTTAGTAACGTATGTTGGTAAAGTGCGTTACTAACTATAATACTAAAATACTGATAAAAATCGTAACAATAAAACTTAAATTTTCTTTCAAAAAATTAAAATTTATAATTCCGAGTTTTATCAGCGCAAATAATGATCAATAATTGCTATAATTCCAAATAAATAAAAGGGATTTTAATTTTAGAAAGAAAAAAATCTTTAAAAGTTTCAAAACTATAATTTTAGTTGCCTTAAATGGATTTAGTATCGTTTGGATCCTTTAAATGAGTTTAAAATTCTATAATTTATTTGTGTTTTGAAATTCTACGAGAGAACCAATTATAATTTATATGTAGAAAAGAATTAAATAAACTTTGGTGTAAAATGGTAATGGTATATTTCTGTTTCGAAGAGACAGAGGCGGGGTTGGAATCCCCAAACATCTTTAAAACTATAGATACTACTACTACTACTACTACTGCTACTACTACTACTAATAATAGTAATAATCTATTATTATAATAATCATCTATTAAGAGCGATTATTTGACGACGACTCTTTTCAATCTCTATATACGTCCGCAGAGATCTATACCCATCCTCAGCGGAACCTCAGCGGAACCTTATCTACTACGCAGATCCTCGCCTATGAAAAATTGCTTTAATACATTAATAATTACTCTCACTGTTATAGTTAAAAATATTACCAATGATCGCAGACTCGACACGATACTATTATATATATATATATATATATATATATATATATATATATATATATATATATATCCATCTAATTGAATTCTCTAGAAAGACAAGTTCAGCAACCGAACGTCATTCTAAATGAAGCACGTTTATAAGTTAGCCGAGATGCAATTTTTATTTTCATTTATTCATACTTAACCCTCCCAGCCTAACCTAACATAATTCAAGTGGCACGATATTCGATCGCTAAACTGCTCGGGTTCAGTGAATTTGGTCATGCAAGAACGAATATGATGCTCGAGTCACTTTTGGGGTAAACTGCTTGTCTTAAGCGCATTATATATAAATATCATGTGTGTGTGTGTGTGTGTGTGTGTGTGTGTGTGTGTGTGTGTTTCTAAGAAACTTTAGAATGGGTTATCGACTGTGGCCTCAGATTCTTTGTTGATTCCAAATAGCTGATGATTAGTTTCCTCAGAAATATTAGTAATCCATTGCCGCTTTCACCACACATAACAATTCAAAGGTAAAAAAAACTTTTACTAGACTTTCTCTACACATCTTTTGTTGGTTTTCTATTTATAAATAGTGAAGGAAATAACAATAATTTTGGTGAAAATCTCTAAGTTTATTGTAATGATGATTCCATTGTATTTTTTATATTTAATTTTAATTTACAGTAACTTTTTAAGTGAGATTGGTTATGATTTTTTATATTACAGTTACGGGACAACTGTAATTTCTTTAAAACTTAACTCTAAAATACTTAGTGGAATAAAAAATGAGTAGTAGCACGCAAATAAGTGAGTAGCTTACAAATGAGGCAAAAATTGTACAGCACGGAGGTGACGTGAACGCCACCTACAGGCCAAAAAATCCATCGAGACAAATGTTCAGTCCTTTTTATATGCCAAAGTTTAGGGGCTGTCTTAAAGTGAATTTAAACTCTTCAGGATGGAATTAGTAGGTTAAGACCAAATGATGGATGGGAGTTGACTACTCCCGGTAATGGTAAAGCAACGGGTCTACTGTACTTGAATGTTCCAGATAGTAGTATGCATTAGTATGGTACGGGTTTATGTTGAAGAATGTTTTAATTGCAAGCTCGTGTCCGTGGATGGGCTCCATCTCCCACTCCCCCCATCTTCTGCAACATCATAGTATTACAATATTACGTCCCCTCTTCCCTCGCCAAGCAACTCGCTCTCCACCAATCTCTTTTTCCCGTGATAGTTACCATCGCGACAGGAAGGAGGAATACTCGTACATGAAAAACGAAAAGGAAGAAGTAGGAGTACAAAGCAAGAAAAAATGAAGAAGAAAATCTATACTATCTATTGTATGCAACGCAGAACAAACAATAATTTAATATATATATACAATATGTTTCATTTATTTACATTTTAAAGTGCGTAATACCGGAGATGCTGCAAGTGTTGTTCAAGACTACAAAACAAACACAAATGCAATAGGAGGATACTATCCAAATTATTTATTCTTAACGTTTCGGGAGTGTATTCCCATCTTCAGAATATTCTCTGTAGTATAAAATATAAGTATAAAATTATAAAATAAAATTAAAGACTCTCATTCGCTCGCATTTACAACTCCAGACCAAATGAATAGAATAGTCTCAAATGCGCTCATGGCCTTTGATAATACCTTTAAATTATACATCTTTATGGGGAATAACGAGATTCTGTGACATCATTATGATAAAATGACACCTCTGCGCGCTAGTTTTGAAAAATAAATTAAAATATAGCAAAAACCTTATTAAATAGTGAAAAGTTAATGCATAACGACATACCAAAACGTCAGGATATCTTGTCAGGTGTTACAAAAAAATAGAATAAATTCATTATGTTTATTGAGTAGTGTCAACATATTAAACCTTTATCAAAGACTATTTAACTGTGCGTCTTAATATTTAGTTGGCCCACCCTTAGCCCTGATTACGGCCTCCAATGGACGTGCCATCGAGTCGACAAGCCTCTTGCATCCTTCTACAAGTATAGTTATCGATTGCCAGGTTCTCATCAAACACCTCTTCAGTTCAATAAGTGTTCCTAGTTTACACTTTTGGACCTTCTGTTTAGCAATATTCCAAAGATTTTCTGTCGGATTAAGCTCGGGAGAATTAGCTGAGCATGGTATTACTTCAATTTCATGAGCATCAAACTACGCAGATGTTACACGACCCGCATGAGCTGGAGCCAGGTCATATTGAAAAACAAATGGTTCGTCTCTATACAGATGTTCTGCAGACTCCAGCATAAGGTTTCTTGCTATATTTTGTTTCAAAACTGGCACACAGAGGTGTCTTTTTATCATAATGCGTCACAGATACTCGATATCCCTCATAAAGTTATATAACTTAAAGATATTATGAAGGTCATGAGCGCATTTGAGACAGTATTCTATTTTTCTGGCCCGGCACTGTACATCACGCGAACAGCCCAAAACACCCGAGTAATTTAAAATTAATACACAGGTAATTATCCTCATCAGGTAATTAAAGTTTTGCAGTAAAATATTGTTAAGTTTATTTTTAATCATTTAGATTCACTGTCAAAACATAAGGTTTAAATTATCCAGTAAAATAAAACAATTAGAGAACCTAATTAGTTCTTCAAAACTTGCTCTTAAAACACATTTAAAATGTAGTTTTCCAACTGAATTAGATGGACCATTTAAACCTTAATCAGGTAATTATATTTGCATTTAAAGTGGTGATATCTGGAAAATATATACAGTAATTGGAATATAAAATTAGGGTAGTATTACCTTCATTTCCCGTTTCTTCCTTTTCTCATTAAGAAGGCAAAGTATTGGGAGACGTATTATATTATGAAAAGTTATCTCACGATATTCATTACCACAAAATTCTGGTAATCATTAAGTCTCAAGTTGTACTGATGGATATATGATATAATGATTAGAAGTAATTCCGTTTTGTTTAATTTCATTCGTGAAAAACTTTTATAGTCATTTACTGTACGTCGAAATTGTAATCGAGGCTTGGAGGCACCAATGTATAACGCTGAGTAATACTTACAATTAGATTTGTATAGTTGATGTACGAAAAATAATAGTTTGAAAAATAATTTTATAGAATTTCATTTTGAAAAAGATGGGTTTTATATTATTAAACTGTGGATATAGCTACGCGACAAGTTTATTTAGATCCCTATTCAGCTCATAATATACAGGGTGTCCCATAAGTCCGGCATCATAGGAAAAATAATAAAAAAAGGCAAAACAAAAGTTTTTATTTACAGAACGTGCTCAATATGTCCACCATTGTTTTCAATACACAAATTCAGATGTGATACCCAGTCAGCAAGCACACGGTGAATGATGTCAGGAGTAATGGTGTTACATGCCCCAATAATGCGCTGCCGCAAATGTTCAACACTCCTAATTTTCTCTGCGTATACCAGCGCTTTCAAGTGGCCCCAGAGATAAAAATCTAGTGGCGTAAGATCCGGGCTTCTAGTTGGCCATTCCACAGGCCCTCGACGTCCTATCCAATGACCAGGGAATTGTTGGTACAGGTATTCCCTTACTTGGGTGCTGTAATGTGCAGGAACGCCGTCTTGCTGGAACCATGTTGGGAAATTTCCTTCTTCGTTCAAGACACTGGGAAATGCTTCTTCCTTCAGCATACGTAGGTAGGTGCCTCCAGTGACATGTTCATCGAAAAAGAGGGGGCCTATGATGCGATCCTTCCAAATGCCACACCATACCATCACCCGAGATGCACCTTGTTCCTTTGAAGAGGTATACCAGTGAGGGTTGTTTTGAGACCAGTAGCGGGTGTTCTGTCGATTTACCTCACCATTTCATAAAAAAACAGCCTGTCACTGAACAGAATGATGGACGGGAAATTGGCATCCCGAGCATAAGAAAAATATGAATTATGGTTTGTAGAAGTAGAAAAATATGAATTTCTCCTATGATGCCGGACTTATGGGACACCCTGTATACTGTTGTTGGTGATTTATAATGTCTAGGAAATTACTTACTGACCTATAAATTAAACGTCCTGAAAAGTAAGTTTTTTCTCTTTCTGAAAGGAGAAAGTGATGTTTTCTTTCGTTGTGAAAAGGTCTAAAATTCTAAGTTATGAAATGAAATGAAATGAAATGATAGACTCTCCGAATAAAAACTTTAATAAGACTCACTTTCAATAGCAGAGGAATGTGTTTGTGAAAGTTTTTTTACCCAAGTCAGTGATGGTCAGTTTGTGATACGTTCATGCATTTGAATTGAAATGAATTGAATTGAATAAACTTTATTATTATTATTATCATTATTATTAATAAAATAAATACAATACTTTTACAATTTACAATGACCTAAATAATTGTGAAGCTGGACTAATTATTTTATTTAATTTGGCCCTTAAGCTTTAAGGTTTATTGGGCTCTTAATTATAAATGAAATAGATATTTAAGATTATAAATACTACGTAAATTATGAATAAGAATTAATAATCAAGGTATGTATTAATCTTAAATTATTATTTTCGATATAAAACAGTCATTATCGAAGGTATGATACCAATACTATACCAAGAAATCAATATTAGATACGAGAGATAAGAGATGAACAATTACAAGTAATGTACATTTAATCCTAGATTACACACGAAAAATGAATAATTAACAGTAATGTACATTTAATCCTAGATTTTTATTGGAATATGTTATTGGTTCTGGTCACCAATATATCTAAAAGTTAGAAGGTTCTTCTAGTTTTCTGTTCTATAGTAAATTTAATGTCCATGTTTTGGTCATTGAGGTATACTCAGAGAGAGAGAGAGAGAGAGAGAGAGAGAGAGAGAGAGAGAGAGAGAGAGAGAGAGAGAGAGAGAGGCTAACAAAGACCCCTAAGATCTAATCTAAGCCAGCATAAAAAAGTAGGGTGTAAAAAAAAAATAAAATAAAGAATACTGAGAACTTATACCATATTTACACTTAGAGGCGTGTAAAGCTTCCACACAGGACTAGCAGTAGTAGTAGTAGTAGCAAAGTATAGAACAGACAAGGCTCTCCCTTCTCCGCCAGCCACTACTTACGGAAAATTGTCGTGAAAGAAGATTTATAGGAAACTATGAAAAAGTATAATGAAAAGAATCGCTTCAGAGTTCATTCACACCATGTGTACACTTATCTCGTGTATCCAATTACGCATTAGTTGATAGTGGGACAAAAAAGGATAAGATGAAACACTAAACTATTTAATCTGATCTATACCATGCTTTTCCTAAGATCATTTATTTATTATATACAAGAAGTTATCATTTGATCGTTGCATCATTTCCCCAATGAATGGCAAGGTCATCGTGCTCAGAGACTTACTTTTACAAATTAATTAGTTACACTGCCATCTTTCGATCTGGAATTACTTAGATAAGGGAGCACTGACCTAAAGTCACCTCCAGCTGGTCAGCACACCCCGATTTAAGAATTTCCACGAAATTGTATACCAAGTATGTGATTCCTCCCCTCCTTTTTTAAAATCTATTATATCGTAACTTCGCATAGGAATTGCTTAGATTAGGAAGCACTCATCAGAGGCACCTCCAGTACCCCAAATTTTGTACAAAATTCTGATACAAATCATTTAAAAAAAAAAATTGTACTCTAGCTACAGGATTTTTATTTTTTAAGGAATTTTTAGAACTGCGTATTTTATAGGCCACAGATAGATGAAAAATAACTTGTCCATCCTGCACTATCCATTATCCTACTTACTCATCATTGCTATTTACTCATCAATCCTACTCATTTACGTGTTTTCATTAAAAAATTTTATGAACATAAATTTTAAACTTATATTCTTTAGTTTATAAGTACTTTATGGGCTAACATACCTTGAATTAAACTTTACAGCAGGTGGCAATATGTCTGTAAGATTCTCTTTTCTTACGCACGACGGCAACTATATGATACGTTATTGCTGAATAATATTCTACATATCAACTGGAAAGAGCTGATTTAATTTTAATTTATGATAACTGCTCTATTTGTGATTTAGTAAAGCGTACAAAACACATCTTTGAACTGCACACATTTGCCTACACAACTGCACAATTTTTTGTAGAACTGCACGTTAAAAAAAAACCTCTGTTTAGCTAAGGAGCTTCCCTGAAGATGAATATCTCTATTCGGAGGTTTTGACTCCCAAGAGTTCTTCATCAAGCTTCCTATCATCTGAGAACTCGCATTGCTCTGAAACCAGACCCGATCAGCAACTCCTCCTACTACATTGACATTTTTATTGCAAAAGGGAACATCATTACTCTTATGTAAAACTATAAAACTTTCTCAGTTTAGCTATATAAGAGTGTGAGAGAGAGAGAGAGAGAGAGAGAGAGAGAGAGAGAGAGAGAGTTACAAGAAAATAACGAAGCAACAGCAGCTTTACAGCCGACACGCAGTGATTCCCATAACTTTCATACAACCACAAACAAAAACATTCAACAGAGAAGAACCAAGGCAAAGAAAAGTACCAAGGTTTTCCACTTCCAAAATAGGCACGTTTGGAAAGAAGAAAATATTCTGCCACTTGCAAAGGAAAAACTGCAAAGAAATTTTAAAGACCAGTTGAGACTGAAAATATGTGCACAATCACCATACATCGATATACAATACAAATTGTATATCGATGTATGGTGTATGTAGGACGGGTTTATAGAAGGAAACATTCCAGCCTTTACAATTATAATCTTGAATGGTCAAAACTTACCTAAGGAGATCGTCTAACACTTGGTCGAGTTTGCTTTTAAACATATATTGACTGAGATGCTTGAAATGGCTTCGGTAGGAAGGTTATTTTATTGAATTGAATTGAATTGAATTGAATAACCTTTATTAATAATAAAATAAATACAGTAGTCTTTTTACAATTTACAATTTTTACAATGACATGAATAATTGTGAAGCTCGACTATTTATTTTTATTTAATTTGGCCCTTAAGCTTTAGGCTCTACTGATTAACGATTTTGTACATAAAGGAACGTCCGCAAATGTCTATATTATATTGCTTTGGTTCTAATTTACAGCCGTTGTTCCGAGTTTGGTAAAACCTTTAGAGTAATAAATCGTTGTCGATCTTATCCAAAAGTTTATATAAAAACTTGGATGAGTTTCCTTCTGAGCCAACGTTTCTCTAAGGAATATAAATTAAGATCGGCGAGTCTACGATCGTATGATTTGTGACGGGCAGACGGGACTAGTTTACAATTTTGGACCGAAAATAGAATACTGTCTCAAATGCGTTCATGACCTTGATAATACCTTTAAGTTATACACCTTTATGAAGTATGAATGCATAGCGACGTACCAAAATATTAGAATATTTTGTCAGATGTTACAAAAAATAGAATAAACTCATTATGTTTAATGAGTACTGCCAATATATTAAACCTTTATCAAATATTTTTTAACGCTGCGTCTTACTACTGTATTTAGTTGGGCCACCCTTAGCCCTGTTTACGGCCTCCAATGGACGTGGCATCGAGTCGACAGGCCTCTTGCATTCTTCTATAGTTATCAATTGCCAGGTTGTCATCCCTGTTTCCTAAGGGAAATCAGATACTACATTGTCTGCCACATTCGGTATCAAATCCGTAATAATAATACGGTTTCTGTACTTCTGTCTGGGATTCTGTCTGTCCGGCGTCTTTCCCGGAAACTGCTCAACGTAGGCACTCATCCCTACACCGTTGGAAAAATCTTTGTGGGAGGATCTTAAGGACATTTATTTGTCGTTCGCACACGCATATGCGCATGCGCAACTTTTAAGCGAAGCCAGATAGAGGAAAAGTTCATAGAAGAAAAAATGTTAGGTTAATAATAAATAAAAACAATAAAACATATCCTCGGGAAGCCAAGTGCATTTTTGTACAAGAACAAGAAACTTACTAGTGTAACGTAACCTAAGTTTATTGTTAAATCATGAAACAGCTCTTTTAGTTTCATGTGAAAAACTCTTGCAACACTATCTGGCCTACGTTTTGGTCTTTGATAAGCTTCAGTGCTTTTAGCGATTTCAGTCCATCTTGGATTGCGAGTTAACGTAATAAATAGATCCAGCTTCCCAGTTTTCTTACAATTGCCATAACGTTTTGATACGTAATTCTGCTGCATTGCTCTCGGGCTGCCTTGATAAAGATATTAATTCGAACGTAGATATTTTGTATTTATATTCCTAAGCCTGTTTTTACACATGGACAGCTTTATGTAGATTTTTGTACAGTGAGGAATTTCGATTGTGTTAAAGTCTTTGGTGAAAGAATAATCAGAAATCTTGTATTTAAAGAAGTAATGTTGCAATAAAGATATTAATTTGACCGCGAATGTTTTGCGGGTCTCTGCTAGTATAAAATATTACCGTATTTCTTCTCGTGGATTCTTTCACCCATTGAGCCAAATATGTTCATTGATAAAATTGAAGAGTCTGTTACCCTTGACATCAGTAGATTTGGCTTCCCATTCCATCTTACCGCAATTAAAGCCACCCATAATTAAAGCTAATTTTCTCTTCTAGGGTTTGACCCAAATTGTTATAAAGCTCACGATCCAATTGAGCAAACTGATATGAGAGAGAAAGAGAGAGAGAGAGAGAGAGGAGAGAGAGAGAGAGAGAGAGAGAGAGAGAGACTTACAAGCTAATAAAGATCCTAAGATCCACTCCAGGCTAGCCCAAGAAGTAGAAGAAAAAGAAAAAATAGAAAATGCGAATGAAAATGAAGAATATTAAAAGCAAATACCATGTTTACACTCATAGACGTGTAAAGCTTTCACACATGAATAGTACCTTTCAACATTTCAAATGTTCCGCGCGATGATTCCTCATTTCACGAAGGTCAAGCTTGTCGCCCCTCCTCCCTTGTCGCCCCTCATAGTAGGAGTAGAAAAGTATCGAAAAAAAACAAGGCTCTCCCTCCTCCGCCAGCCACTACTCACAGAAAATTGTTATGAAAGAAGATTTATCAGAAAGTAAGAAAAGTATAATAAAAAGAATAGTTTAAGAGTTCATTCACACCATGTGTACCCTTATTTCGTGTACCCAATTACGCATTAGAGGGTAGCGGAAAATAAAAATAGCAAAAAACACTAAATTACCCAATTTAACCTATTTATTTATTAATTTCGAGAGAGAGAGAGAGAGAGAGAGAGAGAGAGAGAGAGAGAGAGAGAGAGAGAGAGAGAGATGCTTAGCTCTATCTAGATTAAAAAAAAAATATAGCAATAATTCGCAATCATTATATAAAAAAAAGAAATTACAAAAACGTTGAAAATGAGAACATCGGTAGTTGTTTATATTATCATTTACTTCCGATATCCGTAAATACTGTAGAATATGGATGAAAAAAACCGATAACAATGAGTACGTTGCAGTGATAAATGCAACACATCTCAAACGCTCATTTAAGAGAGTTGGCCATTATTTTATGGTCTATTCAAGTCTCAGAAATACCGTCGAGTTATTTCCTCTCACAACATTCGCCTCATTTTTGAGCTGATAAGAATATTTCTGTTCAGAAAACTTTATATATATATATATATATATATATATATATATATATAAACGTAAAGAACGACGCTTGTATAGAAGACATTCCGCGCAAGATGAGGAGGGAGAACGACAAATGAAAAATGAGGTAACCACCCGGGAATCGAACCCGGGATCTTCCGATTGCCGGTCAGATATGATAACCATTACACCATGGGCCTCACTCGATCAGAAGTCGTAATTCGTCATTTGTTCGTTCTCCCTCCTCATCTTGCGCGGAATGTCTTCTATACAAGCGTCGTTCTTTACGTTAATTATACTGCGTGTTCTTTGCAGTTGAAAATGTATATATACATATATATATATATATATACAGGGTGTCCCATAAGTCCGGTCTCACAGGAAAATTTATTTTAAATTAAGTTTACAAAAGTAATAAGTAATAGATTAGAAGTAAAATAAATGTTCAAATTGATGTCTTGTTTTGGGACCTTTTTTTTTTTGTTACACTCGTGAGGAAAAGGCCTCTGCTTTTTCCTCACGAGTGTAACTCATTTCCATATTAACCATTGCGTGTTATTCTACCTGCAACAAAAAAAAAAAGCCCTAAAAGAAGACAGCAATTTGAACATTTGTTTCAGTTGTAATGTATTATTTTTGTAAATTTTAATTTAAAATAATTTTCTATGAGACAGGACTTATGGGACACCATATATACACACACATATATATATATATATATATATATATATATATATACATATATATATATAATATATATACACGAATTACTGTACAGAATTATGATTATTTAAAAATGTACCAGTTATTATTATTAATATTATAATATTACTTATTATTATTGTAATTATTATTATTATCATATTAATTATTATTATTATCATATAATTATTATTATTATCATATTAATTATTATTATTATATTATTATTATCATATTAATTATTATTATTATCATATTAATTATTATTATTATTATTATTATTATCATATTAATTATTATTATATTATTATCATATAATATTATTATTATTATTATTATCATATTAATTATTATTATTATTATCATATTATTATATTATTATTATTATTATTATCAAATATATTTGCAGTTCTTTTGAGGTTTCTCGTTTCGTGTGGAGGCGATTAGTTTAACTTCTGAAGGATTACTTTCTATTCCCTTGACATCACTTTGGACTTCTTAAAAAGTGGGAATCCCAGATTTGGGAAATGGTAAAAAAAAAATAAAAATTATATAACCCAAGTGCAGTCCCGATGGATATTTTCTACATGAAAAATCTTAACCTAAAGTGAGAATTCCTACAGTTGGAATGAGAGTTTAGAATTCTCTCTTAAGATTCCCATTTTCGGATATCTTACAGTTGGGCGAAGGTTGAAGTGGGAATGACGTTGAGTGGGAAGAGACCAAATGAATTTGGTCCTTTCCGAGCGTCGGTCCTTTCCGAGCGTCAACCTTTTAACGTATTTTATAATTAAATTACGTGACTTTCTCGAAAGAGAATTCTTTCTGAGGTCAAAACATGTCATTCTAATTAAGAACTGATTTATTATATATATATATACACACAACACTGTATATATAGGGTGTCCCAGAAGTCTGGACCCATAGGGAAAATAGACATTATATTTTTAAAGTGAAACAAACACATTTTTAATGTCAGTTTTGTATATTTCAGGAAAGAAAATACCCTGATGGCTCAGTATACCAATCAAGAGAAGGTGGAACTGGTATTGCTACATGTTTCCGGAAAAAGCCAGAGGGAGGCCTGTCAGTTATTTCACGAACATGCCTCCCTCTGGTTTTTTCCGGAAACATGTAACAGTACCAGTTCCAACTTCTCTTGATTGGTATACTGAGCCTTCAGGGTATTTTCTTTCCTGATATATGTAAAAACTGACATTAGGAATATGTTCGTTCCATTTTAAAAATATAATTTCTATTTCCCCTCTCAGTCCAGACCTCTGGGACGCCCTGTATATATATATAGATCACTGTTCATCACTGTTCATCACTGTTCAAAAGTTTGGAAACGCCACTAAAATTGATCTTAAAATGCGTCAAATTTTAGTTTAAATCTAGGATTTGGCAACCAATGTTCCTAAATAACATAATTTTACTTGTCCCCGTTACGCATGCGCAATATAAACAGTAACCTACAGGGTTATCGCTTAACTATCTGAAAACATTCTTATAATTGCATCACTCACGTATGTTATCCTTTGTTCTTTTGGAGCTATTGAAGAATAGGGACCCCAGCCTTCTTTAGTTAGCTTTATAAGGCTAACTAACGAAAATATCATGACTTAACCTAACCAATCGTCAAGGGCGTACAGTTAACCTAACGATTGGTTAGGTTAGGTCGTGATATTTTCGTTAGTTAGCCTTATAAGTCTAACTAAAGAAGGCTGGGGTCCCTATTCTTCAATAGCTCCGTTCTTTTCCTTAGAAATCGATTTCAGCCTACCGACTTTTTCAATTATTTCCTTAATTACATTAGAATAGTTGTGTTTATAGAATGTTTCCAATATAATAATGTTTTGTAATGTGTTTTATAAACATTCCTAGTTTTTACATCATGTATCGAAATAGTGAATGCCTTTAACTATTTTTACAGATGGATTCAGCTGATTTTTTCACATACCATGGCTCCAGTACGGCAGATACCAGAAAATATTCGCGTAAAGATCGTAACTTTCCAAGAAGAACGATATACTGTCAGAAAAATTGCTAAAAATCTGGGAATTTCTGTAAAAAGAGGTGTGGGGCACTATCAACCGTCATTTTGAAACAGGGTCAACTGAAGATAAACAATTTATTAAGTAGAAACATCGTTCCATCGCAGTTTCATTCACTCGTCTTTACGCATTTGCTCTCTCTCTCTCTCTCTCTCTCTCTCTCTCTCTCTCTCTCTCTCTCTCCTCTCTCTCTCTCTCTCTCTCTACTCACCACAAGTTCAACTATGAACCAGAACTAGGTTTGCGAAAAATATCTATCTAATCCAATGGTTGCCAAATTTTTTTGACTGAGGTCATTCTCAACCCCATTCGTTATGTTTTCCCGGCACCTCTCCTCTCGCAGTGTGAGTAGACCACTCTATCACACGCAATATTTTCCAACAAGAAGGATTTTCAATAGCTCTGATTGTTAACGATTCAAATTTATTTTAATTACGCATTGAAACATGATTTGCTAAGTTGCCACACACTTCCAAAACCAAAATGTTGAGTAAAGAATCGTCTTACTTAGTGATACACAAGGGATTCATAAGATTTACAGGATGTTCTTTATTCTGGGAAGGGTGATAGACAACCACTTCGCATTTCTTTTTCGCTTGTCTGTAGTCTTTCCTTTCTCTTACTTTTAATTTTCGTCAGTGCGGAAAATCCAAACTCGCGGAAATAAAATGTGGAAAGTTTAAAAAAAAAACCTCAAGTGCCTTTTTAATTTTTTTTTTTACTTTTTTCACCTTTTCTTGCGGGATCCATGGCACCTCTTGGACACATCTATGGCACCCCGTTTGGGAACCACTGATCTAATTTACCCTTATGCATTTTGCTTTCACAAGATATTTACAGTTTCTATTATGTGTACATCAAAAGTTATTAAAGTTTAAAATTGCACAAAGACTTTGTAACCACCATATATATATATATATATATATATATATATATATATATATATATATATATATATATATATATATGTTATAATGTTATAATATTTCAGACCAACAAAGATCCTAGGATCCACTCATGGCTGGTCTACCTAACTGTGTTCGTAATTGTGTATTGTGCATGTCCTCCGTGGTGGCGGAGGGGACCTACAATTTTACGTGGGTTCCGTACCACAAGAACATAAGAACATAAGAAATTTTTATAGTGGGCACACTAGGGGCCACTTCGGCCCATCGAGGTGGCTCTACTATGTAAAAACTGCCTGTACATTGGCAACGACCAATTTTTACAAAACTAAATAATTATCAATTTAAAACTAATTAATTATCAATTTAAAACTAAAGATAGAATCTCTGGATCCAGAGGATCAAGTCAGAATATACTATTATCCACAAATATGTTACACTCTACAGGGTGTCCCGTAAGTCTGGACCCATAGGGAAAAATAATAAAATTACAAAATAGTCCAAAAATTTATTACATAATCTGTTCAAAGTGTCCGCCGTTGTGTCGCACACATAGTTGAAGACGCAATCTCCACTGCGACAGCACTTTCTGAATCACAGTCGCAGAAATTTCTTGACACGCCTCCACAATGCGTGCTTTAAGGTGGAAAATGTTCTGAAGTTTGACCTCGTACACTTTGGCTTTCAAGTGGCCCCACAAATAAAACTCCAGCGGAGTAAGATCATAATAAAAAAATAATAAAAATAATAAAAAAATATATTAGTATATCTATTTATAACCGACATGCAAATATATCAGATCCAAAGAATCCAGTCAATTTCATTACGGTATCTCTAACACCTCAGAAGTTATAAAAATTGTAATAAAAAAATAGTGGTGCTACTGATTCCAAAATTTAGCAGATGCGGATTCCGATTCCATGAAAAACTTCCGATGCCGATGCCGATTCTTTGCCTAGATTTTAAAAAATAAATTCCCTTCATAAATTATACTAATCTAACGTGAAAACTTTCAATTTTCATATTTTTACATTTCAAATCTGTTTAAATGTTTTTCCTTAGCTCACCCCACAATATACAGTACCAGAATTTGTTACTCATATACAGTAACTAAAATTAAAATTAAAAAGTTTTATTACTCAGTAAAATGATAAAATAATTTTAGTTTAGTTTCATAAATTGAATACCAATATTTGAAGTAACTGTTTTTCATTATGTTAAAGGTATTTTCTTTCTTCAATAATGTAAACAACAAAATTTTTCATTAAAATTTCAAGTCCCTGGTCGCTAAAAACAACAAAATTTCTCATTAAAATTTCAAGTCCCTGGTCACTAATTTGAATGAAAAAAATGGATACATAATTTGGGTTTATAAAATTATTAAAATATTTAAAATAAAATCCACATAATAAGATCGTTTAATTTATAAATTATAAAGTACAACTTAATATAGAGTTATTATTAATATAAAGTAGGAGATTACAATAATTTATAATATTTAGAGATTAGCTAGTTAGAGAAAATGTAAGTTTATGGGCAACTTAACTTATTAAGCTTTGCCTTTTTCGTGAATGCAAAATATTTTTATATAATTACACTTTGAAATGAGTATAAATTATCATAAATAGTGGTTTTTGTGCATTCAGTTTTCTATAAATATAGATTTTGTTTTGTAATGAAAATTTTAAAATTTCAAAGAATCGGTGAGAATCGGCTAAATTTGGCCGATGCCGATGCTGAAGAAATGGTCGATTCTGCCGATGTCAATTAATCGGTACACCACTAATAGGAAACAAAACCATTTCGTTCCAAATCATTCAAAGTAAAATGTTTGTATACTGGGTTGCTTTTACTTACTATATAATACTTTTAAAGTATTATATAGATTTGATATGTTTCTACACTTTACACTTCATTATTTTATCGATTAAAGAAATATAAAGATACGAAGTGTCTCCAATAATGTCTTTTTGTCTATAAAAGTCCCAAATAACTATTAATTTAAAGTACAGCCGAAGGTATTTCACAGACATGCTCGATAGATAAGCCGTCTGCCCAGCGTCCCTTTTTTGGGACACATTTTAACACTATAATTTAGATTAGAACTTAAAAGTGAAATTTTTAAATATTAATTTTTAATTTCTTATATGTTAATTTTAATTTTTCTGTATCGGATAACTATTTCATGTTTCTTTAAAATCTCTCCGAAGTTGAATATATCAAAAAACATCAGGAAATAGAAAAAATAGTTTTGGACTATAATGGATTAATCTTGATCTGACCAGGAGAGGGATCTTTTAAACTATTTCTCCCCCCAGCTTCAGAGAGGGGTGAACATAGTTTAAAAGGTCAATATTAGGGGGGAGATAATTTAACAGGTTTTACTTATCTTATTTGCATAATAGAATTTTTAAGATATGTATATAAGATACATATCTTGAAAATTCTATTATATTCTATCATATTTCCGGTTTATAGAGAACCATTATTTACATAGGATAAAATTTATTTGAATGCTCGGTTAGGTCAAATGTACGTCCTTGACGATTGGTTACGTTTAGTCATGATATTTTCGTTAGTTTTAACGAAAATATCACGACTAAACCTAACCAATCGTCAAGGGCGTACAGTTGACCTAACCGAGCATTCAATGGACCTAACCGGGTACTCAGTTGACCTAACCGGGCATTCAATTATTTTTTCTACCCTTCGTGCGGGTAGAAAAAATATCCAGCGTTTTAACGAAAATATCACGACTTAACCAATCGTCAAGGGCATACAGTTGACCTAACCGGGCATTCAATTAACCTAACCGGGCATTCAATAATTTTACCGTAGGTTTCGATATATATATATATATATATATATATATATATATATATGCCCGGTTAGGTTAATTTAATGCCAGGCTAGGTTAACTGAATGCCCGGTTAGGTTAATTGAATTCCCGGTTAGGTCAACTGAATACCCGGTTAGGTTCATTGAATGCCTGGTTAGGTCAACTGTACGCCCTTGACGATTGGTTAGGTTTAGTCGTGATATTTTCGTTTCACGACTAAATCTAACCAATCGTCAAGGGCGTACAGTGACCTAACCGGGCATTCAAATTTTATCCTATGTAAATAATGGGTCTCTATTTACTATATGTTTGCAATAAATAATAAATTTGTTGTTATCGTTTTTATCTTATTTTTGTTAATTTGCAGAGTTTAAACTTTGGGGGGGATATAGTTGAAAAGATCAACATTCGGGTGGTGATTGTTGAAAAGAGTATGTTGGGGGGGGAAATAGTTTAAAAGATCCCAGAATATTAACGTAAAAATAGCGTTGTTAAAATGATAAAAATAACCTGCCGTCTGCCAGTCACAGAAATAATCCTTGAACGTGTAGACGTCTGCGTTAATCCTTTACTTTACCAGATCATTCTACACTATATCGTTCGTTAGAGGCTTATTGCTTAATGATTGTATAGGGCAGTGGTTTTCAACCGGGGTGGCGCGGCACCCTGGGGTGCCACTGACATTGCCCAGGGGTGCCGCAAAGATTGTTGTAGATTGTTGATTTTTCAACATTTTTTATTGAAGTTGTAATTGGAACGAGGTATCTTGTGAAAATATACACTTTCCTCAGGCTTGGTCCTTACACATTCACTTTTATCCAATAATTCAACGCTTAGCCACTTCTTCCCAGGAGGGCTTGTATGACATTTTGAAATAAAACAAAATTCACAATTTATTACTCCCATAAAGGAATGATATAGACTCTGTTTCAAGGTACGTGGTGCTCACTTGGCAGGGTGGGGGAACTGGCTGTTGAACAGGGGTAAACGCTAATTCACAGGGGTGCCGTGAAAGTAGATAGATAGCACTGGGGTGCCGCGAACTAGAAAAGGTTGGGAACCACTGGTATAGGGAGTAATTTCCTATCAATTGGCTTTAGGCCTATTCAAAAATCTCACATTGGGAAAAAAATGTTAAATATTGTTTTTCTTTGCTTATTCTCTAACGCATTTGTTCTATTGTATGTGATGTGTTCTTGTAAATAAAATTAGTGGACCGTAAATATAACTTTATAAACAACAATTTTCAGGTGTTTTTTTAATTCATCTTAGTTCAGCTTCAGTTTCGATTTTAGTTTTTTCATATTTTTTTCGATTTTGTTTTTTTAAATTTCAATTCCAGCGGTTATATAATATATATATATATATATATATATATATATATATATATATATATATATACTGTATATCCTTAGGACCTAAGCGCTGTATTAATATTTTTATGTATGTTATTAAAAGTTATTTAAGGACTATTAACACGAGCGTCTAATAGTTATGTACATGTATATTAATTGCTTACACTGAGCCCAAAATAATACAAAGTATGTCATCACATATCCCAAATTGTGAATTGCATTATGACGCTACATGTGGCAATATAAACTAGCTTAAATGATTACACATGTCCCATTTTGTTTGTCAAACCAAGAAAAGGTCCCAAAATATTGGATCACAGCAGGGGTCCCAATTTGGTAACAAAAACAAGGGACCTTTTCCAGTTTGTGTACCGTTTTTCGTATAATTTATTTTTGAGAATATTTTTGTTAAAACTAACGAAAATATCACGACTTAACCTAACCAATTATCAAGGGCGTACAGTTGATCTATTATTAATTATAACATTGTTTGTTTCCGGAATAGTATTTACTATTTACTAATAGATCAACGATAATTGGTTAGGTTAAGTCGTGATATTTTCGTTAGTTTTAACAAAAATATTCTCAAAAATAAATTATATGAAAAACGGTACACAAACTGGAAAAGGTCCAAAACAAGTGTGTGTGTGTGCCCAAAACCCCATGACATGGACATTATTTATTATTGTTACTTATTACTCCCAGTGGACGTTGGGGTTGACGAAACGTTCATCAAATCGGTGAATTGGGGAGAAAGGTTCACACCGAGATCTCGTGACATTAATTCTTTGACGATGGGATTTTTTGTTGGGTTTAGTTATGAATGCATAGATTTGAAACGTTACCAATTTGTACCAGTCATCGTTAAAGGGTTAAGAGTGTGAGAGTGTTACGCCTTTTGATTTATTTAACTTGGGACACTTAAAAAGTGTCCTTTTCAACAGTCGAACACTTGAAAACCCTCAAATTAACATTTGTAATCAATGTTCCTGTACTGATAAAAAAACACTTCAAACCTATCACAAGATCCATCACTTAGTCTATTTCAAAGTACAAACAGCTGCTGAAAATTGCATTTTACTCCGAATAATTAGTAATAAATAATATACATGTATCACGGGACTTTTGGAACACCCTGTACAGAATGAGTGAAGAAGTTAATTTCAAATAATTTTTATACAGAATGAGTCATATTTTTTAATTATTATGAATTATTTGAATGTTCACTTAAAAAAATACTTACTTAGAGTGACGTTGAATGCATCCATGCAATCTGGTTCATGAGTGGAACTTCAATGTCACACTTAAAAATCTGCAATGTTACACTTAAAAGTCTCCAGTTAGGCTTAAAAAGATTTTCCAGAAAATTTCCGTTACTAAATTTTTTGACGTAATAACACACTAACTGATAAAAATCCTAATTAATTAATGACTTAATTATGACTTAATTAGTTCAATGATGTTTAATTAACAAGATTAATATTTGTTTGATGAATAAATATGAAAAAATTTAGAATCCTTTTATCTTTATTTTCCCACTCAGTCACATTGGTGGTGCTGCGAAACACAACCAACACTCGTGACGTCTTTTCAGTAACTGACAGAAATTGACACTTCACACTGGAATGCCCTTCTTTCTATTTCATCTCTCGTACCTGACACAGGTTTACAAAGCTTCAAATTAAAAATGGTTTTGAGGTAATTTTGTATTTTTGTATTATATATATATATGAACCCCCGGGATGGGGTTATATCTTTCGCTTCCCTTTGCGTAACAAGATTGGAGACTAGGCTGAGGTCTCATCTTTGGAAGAATATTATCTCACCAACAATGAAAGAAGCCAACTTTGCTCTCGGAAGTTTTAGCGGGCTCGTATGACAGTGTGGGAAGTTAAGAGTGTAAAGAAGGTGCAAATAACCAAGATTTGTCGGAACGGATGTTTTGATTTTCTCGGTGTGCGAAACAAAGCTGAAAGGGAATGGTGATGTGGAATGGGTAGGAATGAAAGGTGTAGCATTATGTATGGAAGGAAGAGGAAGAGGCAATAGAAGATGGAAGATGAGTGACGTAAAACATCTGACGAAGTTTAACCTGAAGAGAGGTGACAGTAGTAGTGATTGTAGCATATGCGCCATGTTCTGGTGGTACATGTGTAAAAGAGAAGAGTAATTTCTGAAATGTGTTGTGATGTATCGGGAAGCATATATATATATATTTAGGGTGGTCCAAAATTATACAGTAAATTTTAAAAGTATCTGAATCTTAAGTTTTACCCTCGGAAATTGTTACCTATATTAAAAAAACGTTACTGACCAAAACTTATCAGAATTAATAAATTTTAGTGGTGCCACACTCGACTTTAAATTTCTTAATTTTCTTGTTTCAAAATTCTTTGAATTCATATTAAAAAAATTCTTTAATTTATTGCAGTCCCCCTCCATATTCAACTATAATGGAGTAGTAACTACTCAGAGGTGGGGGTCTCATGGGTGCCCATCTCCCACTTATTGTTGCTGCGTTCGCAGTTCCTGCTTCAAGTTTGATTTTTTTTACATTAGGAAACTGCAGGCGATGTTGTTCCACTACTTGCAGGAGAAACTGCTTTTGACTTTCATTCTTAGATGTGCATTGAAATTTTTTATTAATGCTATTCCTCTTTCGGAGTTATCATTTGTTACCATCATTGACTTGACATACTCAAGGGCCATTTGATAATTTTGTCTGTTCTTCCAGTTTGTTGGATCATCCTCAAGAAAGGTTATTGGGAGTCCGAGCTTAGTGAAAAATAGTCGAGATGAGCTAGTAACAAAGCTGGCTACTGTCTTGTTTTGAATATCGTTGGCAGAAAGATTCAAATTTATTCTTTTGGGCGGATGTTTAGATTCCCTTATGTTGAGTGCCTTTACCATGTCTCTTCTAACACCAATGGAAATATATGCAAAAAACTTCACTTTTTTCTACGTGAAGGTCAAAATATGAAAATAAAAACCCACTCTAATAGACAGAGTTTATTTCCACAACAGTTTCGACGCCCACTGGCATCCTCCTCGGGTGGATACAGAAACATGAATGAACCAAAATAAGAGGGAAAAACAGTCCAGGGACCGACCGTTAAGAAATTCGCACCTAGGTTAGATCCCATTCTCCCGACACCGGAAGGGCATTTTCATTAAGTACATTCGCACAAATTTAAAACTATCTTCCTGTTCTAAACATACAGAGTCTATTATTTTTTTATTTTTTTACATAATTATTACATTTATTATTAAATTTATTACATTTAATATTGCATAATTATTTATTACAGAAATTATAAATTTATTATTACATTGGTTATTACATTGTTGTTTATTATACAGAACTTATAAACCGAAAAACGAATGAAAAAGGCGATTAGGAAACAATCCAGAGACCATTGAGAAATTCGCACGTAGGTTGTAATACTAATAATGCCATTTTTTATCACGCCAGCCAAAATAATCATGCTATAGATTGGGAATCAAGAAAGGTACTTTATAAATGTAATAATTATGTCAAAAGAAAAATAATAGAATCTGTGTGTATAGAAAAAGTAGATAATTTTAATTTGTGCGAAGGTACTTATAAGTTAGACCCTTTAATGAGATTCTTGGTCAAAAAATCCCTTACGGAGTCGTGGGAACGTGTTCGAACCTAAGTGTGAATTTCTTAAAGGTCTCTGGATTGTTTCCTTACTCGTTTTTAGTACATGTAATAATGGAAGTAATAAATGTGGAAATAAATATAAATGCAACAGATGTAATAATAAAGGTAATATTATAAATTTAATAATTAGGGTAAAGGTAATAATAATAAATGTTAAAAAAATG
Organism: Bathynomus jamesi; assembly: GCA_023014485.1. Classification (NCBI taxonomy): domain Eukaryota; kingdom Metazoa; phylum Arthropoda; class Malacostraca; order Isopoda; family Cirolanidae; genus Bathynomus; species Bathynomus jamesi. Next base: position 815,672 of record JAJOZX010001008.1, read on the forward strand.
TAAATGCAATAATAAATGCAGTAATTATGTCAAAATATTAGAATCTGTATGTATAGAACAAGAAGATAGTTTTAATTTGTGGGAATGTACTTATAAGCGGACCCTGTAATAAAAATGCCCTTCCGGTGTCGGGAGAACGGTATCTAACCTAGGTGCGAATTCTCAATGGTCTCTGGATTGTTTCCTAATCGCCTTTTTCATTCGTTTTTCGGTTTATAAGTTCTGTATAATAAACAACAATGTAATAACCAATGTAATAATAAATTTATAATTTCTGTAATAAATAATTATGCAATATTAAATGTAATAAATTTAATAATAAATGTAATAATTATGTAAAATAAAAAAAAATAATAGAATCGGTATGTTTAGAACAGGAAGATAGTTTTAAATGTGTGCGAATGTACTTAATGAAAATGCCCTTCCGGTGTCGGGAGAATGGGATCTAACCCAGGTGCGAATTTCTTAACGGTCGGTCCCTGGACTGTTTTTCCCTCTTGTTTTGGTTCATTCGTGTTTCTGTATCCACCCGAGGAGGATGCCAGTGGGCGTCGAAACTGTTGTGGAAATAAACTCTGTCTATTAGAGTGGGTTTTTATTTTCAAATGAAAGTGAAATAAGAAATTCACTTAGGTACCAAAGATGGCGAGAAAGTGCTTGAGATGCTGCAGAAGCAATGCTTTTGTCTTCGTATACTAGCAGCAGTTCTAGTAGCGAAAGATCATTGGCAGGGGAAGAAGCAGCGATAGGTGCAGAAAACCATGCAGGAATATAGTGTCTAATGGCAAATTCTGCAAAATGTTTTATTCCACTTTGTTCCTTTAGAGTCATTTTAAACTGTGAGCAGAAAAGATTCATTTTTATTGCATAGATTATGCGAGACATCTACGGCACGATGCAAAGCACCTGGCTTTAGAAATTTGACTCCACATGGTGGTACATCCACTAGATAGATGATTGTAAGTTCCAGGACCTCTCTGTAATCATCTCGGATTTGTGTGGAGGTTAGATGTTTCTTACAAATAACAAGCAATTCATCACGTCCTGGAGTATCAGGAAAGGTTTCAAAATTTTCTTTATTGATGGAGTTCCAGGCAGACTTAAAGCGTTTGAATATCGGAATATCAGGTCCGCTACTGGCGGAACAAAGACACACCTCAAAAACATTGGATGCAATAATTTCAATTATATGGTGCCAGCATGCAATATTTAGTAAGTCTTCTCCAAGCATTTGTTCTATTTCTGCAGTAGCTCCCTTTTTAGGACCCTTGTTCGTGGCAGTTGTGTCAAAGCACACCTTTAATGCGATCAATTAAGTTCCAGTCCTTTAAACATTCGACAACAGCTGTTGCAATGTCTACTCCTGTGCCAGACTCGAGTTTGGGTACTGCAAGCAACTTTGCTTTGCCTCCTCCTGACACCAACTGCTAATCTTTCAACTTTTTCACTTCCACTTAAATCGATTAGCATTTTTCCATCCCAATGCACCATTAAAAAACATTCGGGATTAAAGGATTCTTTTAAATCTTTGGCGATTTTCTCACGTACATCCATTCTCTTTCGACGAACTGTACTTCTGCTTATGGACAAGTCATCAAGATCATGATCTAATGCAGAGGCAGCAGCTGATAGCACATATACGCCCTGTCTATCAGAAATATTCGATCTATCCAGTGCAACTGCAACGTCTCGTGTTACAAGTTCCTTCTTACTTGGTTTGCTAGGAACTTTCTTGCTTGTATTATTTTTTGATGCCGTATTAGTTTTACACAACATTGTTTCATCTTCACTACTCATGCTCAATGTTTCATCTTCACTATTCATGCTACTTGATGAAGTCAATTTGGCAGACTTTGTTTCTTCCTCCTTTCTCTTACTTTCCCTACGTGCTAATCGTTCTTTAGCTGACTCTCTCTTCCTTTTACGATCTTCTTTCTCTGATAATGCTTTGTCAACGTTAGCCATATCTCATTTTCTTCACTTCTGTTTTTGAGCTTGGAGGAATTCTCTGTCTTCTTTAATCTTGATCGTCTCGTGCGCTTTTTGGTGAGCAATATCAAAGAGATCGTTTAAACTGTCCTGAAACAATCTCTCTTTCTCACGCTGAGTTTCGGAGCACCGGAATTTTAATTTTTGGAGCGTTCTATATTTCGTATATACTTTTTCAATCATTGGTATAACATTATAATCAGCTCTTGTTGGAATTCTAGCTTGTTCCCAAAATTCAACTACCTCTATGTAAACTGCTTTAGAAGCTTCTCTTAGAGTTTTATTTTCCTTACGTAAATAAAAAAGACGACGGAGCACATCACCTTTGGAAGGAAGTTTACTCCCGCATATCATTTCAATTGGTTGTCCAATGAGCCATATTTCGATATTTCTGCGAGTTTTCATTGAGGAACTTGCCATTTTTAATATGATTATTCACTATTGCAACACTGCAAACGAACTGCAATACACTGCAAATGACTGCAAACGACTGCAAACAATACACTGCAAACGACAGGTTGGCAAAAGACTGAGGCTTGTGAATAAAAAATACGATTGTTATAGGAACGCCCTTTCAACACGTTTACGCAAGATGAGCACTTAATGGGAAAAGTGACGAAATCTATTTTATGGAAAAACGTGAATACAGGTATCAACAGAACAGATACGATTCTTGCCTCAACGTGTTCAGTACCGCTCATACAAGATGTGCTTCGGAATATTTAACCACAATAAACATACAAAAATCTATATTATGCAAAAAATGATACATATCGAAATATTTTTCGTAAAGACACAATAAATCTATATTATGGGGAAGTAGCGAAAAAGGTTTTTAAAAACATCTAAATTCAAATGCGATGTGGCACCACTTAGAATTTTTTAATCTTATTAAAATTTTATATTTAGAGTTTTTTCAACATAGGTAACAATTTTAGGGGGTAAGACCTACTAATTTTCAACATTTATTTTTTTGGACCACCCTGAGGCTTTTTATGACACACACAGACCGTACATGGAACAAGGAACTCTTCTAGGAAAATTAAATCCACTATAGTCCGAATAAGTAATGGTAAATGGCAAATACTATAGTTTCTCCTTTTTCATGATGCTAACCCGACGTGGGCAACGGGTCACTCGCAAAGAGGTCCCAAAAACATAGCTTCCTTCACCAGCTATCTGCAAAGCAGATAGGATCCAGCTTTGGGACAGGATCTAGGGTTTAAAGCAGCCTAGCCCAGCTACATTTAGAACCTCAATATAAGCAAAAGACTCGCTGCCTTCACGTCAGATTGAATACATCAAAGGAAAAGGGGTAACTATTATGTTTTTAGCCAAAAACCAAAACTTAAATCTCAACTGGCAGAATTGAGCGTCCACTTTTCAAGGCACAACATGTTCGTTTCATGATGGGAGTGAACTCAGAATGGTTCCCTGAGGTTTTTTATGACACACACAGACCGTGCATGGAACAAGGAACTCTTCTAGGAAAATTAAATCCACTATAGTCCGAATAAGTAATGGTAAATGACAAATACTATAGTTTTTTCTTTTTCATGATGCTAGCCCGACGTGGGCAACGGGTCACTCGCAAAGAGGTCCCAAAAACATAGCTTTCCCTCACCAGCTATAGTATTTGTCATTTACCATTACTTATTCTGACTATAGTGGATTTAATTTTCCTAGAAGAGTTCCTTGTTCCACGCACGGTCTGTGTGTATATATTATATATATATATATATATATATATATATATGAATAGAAACGCTCCTTATTTACGTCGTTTCTATTCATTTATATACTGCGTGTCATTGCAGTTAAATGCATATATATATATATATATATATATATATATATATATATATATAACTTATATAAGAATCTATACCAGGGGTGGAGAACCTTTTTTCATTGGAAGGCCGCATTTCATTTAACCAAGACCCTATTAGGCCGCATGCTGAGAATTTAACATATACAGTACAACAAAATGTCGTATTTTAGTCTACAATCTACACATTTATTAATTTTAAATCAAACTTGATAATACGTGAGGACTTTTATAATAAATAAAAAATTCAGCAAGTGCACATTTTTTTTTGTGGGGGAATAATTAACAATATAACTAATATTAAGTGAAAAATGATATTAAGTGAAATGATGTTAATATTAAGTGAAAAAGTGATAAACCATTTAATGACTTTTTTGTGACTGCTTATTGCGGGACAGGAGTCGTACATTTGGTTCCAATATCGTTGACCGTAGTTTTAGTTGGTCCTCCAGGTGAATATTCGTCATCTGAGATCTCAAGCGCGTTTTGATTTGAGTCACATATGAAAACGTTGATTCACAACAGTAGGTTGTGCCGAAAGAAGGCAACATTCGACGAGCATGTTGGCGCAGACGTGGGTATTCAACGCCATTTTTCCATATTTCAACAGGATCCTTCTTAGTATCAAATAGAGACTTAAGGATATTATCTTCTAATAGCTCAATCAACTCCATCTGTAAATCTTCAGGTGCTTTGGAGACACCAACCAGGTGTGGTTGGAAAGCTAGTTTCAGTGTGAAGTCATGTTTCTCAAAATCTTCAAATCTTTCATCGTATTCTTCAATCAGGGAGTCTAGGACAGCTGTGTATTCTTTCACATCGCATTCCCTTAATGATTTGCTTGTATCTTCTTCATCAATTATATTATCTTTGCCAGTTCAGGGAAGTGTTCAGCTGAAAGTTCCGATCGGGTAAGGATAGTTTTGAAAAAGCGCAGCTTCCTCCGAAAAGCCTGGATTTTTTGCCACATTTCATATATGGATTTAGTTTTACCTTGCAAAGAAATATTCAGGTAATTTTGCTTGACATTACGTCACACAAAAATGCAGCATTTCTGCAGAAATCCTTTTTTGACAATTCACATGGTTCAGTGAGTTCCTCAGAAAATCTTGTGATTTGTTTTCGCAAAGACAAAAGTTTTTCAAAGACTTGCCCTTGTGACAACCAGCGCACTTTAGAATGATATGGAAGATCCACACTGAATGTTTCATCATCAAGCATAAGCATATTGCGAAACTGGCGATGTCGTGATGCATTTGCTCTAATGTAGTTCACAATACGTATAACTTTACTTAATATGTCACTTAAAACAGTAGATTTGGCACAGAGATTCTGTTGATGCAAAATACAGTAAAAGGAAATCAAGCTATCTGGATTTGGCAGTTCTTTTTGTAGTAGCGCAACAAATCCTGCACATTTTCCTCTCATGGAAGGTGCACCATCTGTGCATACACTTACTAAATTACATAAATTCAGTTTCGCTTCACGGCATTTTTCTTTGAAGAGAGACAAGACGTCAATTCCACGTGTCTTTTTCGTAAGGCAGTGGTTCCCAACCTGGGGTCCCCGGACCCCAGGGGGTCCGCGAAGGTAATACTGGGGGTCCGTGAGCTTTCAATATTTCGAGAGGCTCCAATGGAAATCGTACATTTACCCAGGCTAAAATTTCATGTTTCCTTGGTCTTGGCTGGAATTATTAATACTTTTTTAATACGCTGTATTTTAATTGCATACTCTCTTATATGTCCTATATTTGATAGTGAAAAATGAGAAAACGAGTTAATTACTAGTTAATAAAAACAGTTTGTTTGGTAGACGGAATCTTTCAAAAACATGGGGTCCGTGGGAAAAAATAAAAATAAAAGGGGTCCTTTGTGGTGAAAAGGTTGGGAACCACTGTCATAAGGGTACCCAAAGCCAGTAACTCCTCGTAGTATTGAAAATCTGCAGTTATAACACGAATAAAAAGTGACACTTGCGCTGAGTCAGTAATATCAGTGGACTCATCCAAGGTAATCGAATAATAAGTATTTTCGCTTTGGCATATTGTATGAAGTTGTTCAGTTACATTGAGGGCTAATTCATGTTGCCGATCAGTTATGGTCCTTCTTGAAAGAGGTAGTTGTTTGTATTTGTTAACCATGTCTGAATCTAAAGGGGCTACAACTTCAAGAATGCATTCTTTTATGATTTCTACATCACTATATGGCTTACCTCTTTTTCCAAGTATATATGCTACTTTATAAGTTGCTTCAGTGATTTCAGTCCCTAGGCCTGACATCGTTTTAAATACTTGCTGTTGTTGCTGCTTTTGAAGTTTCATCTTCGTAAGTGCAAACTTTCGGGGTTCTTCTTCCAATATAGCATACTTGTGGTTCTTATGAGTTGCATAATGCTTATATGCATTGGGTTTCTTCACTGTTGCAATTATGGCGTTGCAGAGCAAACACATCATTTTATCTTTCTCAGCAACTATGAAATACTGCAATTCCCATTCTTCATGGAATACTCTGTTCTCTTCCTTTAATTTTCTTTTCACAGTTTTTGACATGATTGGGGTACCAGAAGATTTTTAAATAAAAATGGTACACGAATTGATCAAAGATTTACAGTTTTAAAGGAAACAAGCGTGCGTGTCACTATCGGAGAATCGTCAGTAACTGTCATCCAGTCAGCCAGTCGAGTTGATCGTTGATAGGTAAGGGCGTAAGCCGTAAGGCAACTCTGCCAGTTTCAACTGGCAACGTTGCCATATTTCCTATTGTTCAAGCCATAAAGAAGGCGTGTATGTGTAAGAAGCAGTGAAGCTGAAACCATGATCTAATGAAATAGCCTAAAGCCCTAAAGAGGTATCAGTTGCTGTCCATTATCGTACGGTATGAATTCTGAATGTCAAATAGGCAGAAGGCTGCATCTAGTACCCCAAAAGGCCGCATGTGGCCTTAAGGCCGCAGGTTCCCCACCCCTGATCTATACCATTCTTCAGCAGTGAAATCATTATATTTTTGGTCCACTTCATTGAAAAAACATTTCAAAGGAAGGGATCGTCATCAAAACGTGAATGTAGCCAACAAACTTAAGGAATTTTACTACTGAAGAGTGGTAAAGAGTCCTTCCTACAGATGTGTCCAAAATGGATTTGTTTAGTGTACACATAAGGTAGTATATATGACAAACTTGACGAGAAATTGACTCTGTACAATATAAAATTTTCTGTGACACATAGTATGGGTTCCATAATGGTATAGGGTTGTTTCATTAGGTATAGGGCATTCAAGACATTGTAAAGGTCAATGGTACCTTGGAGAAAGGACAATACCATTTCATTTTAATTCACAATGACATATCCAGTGGTGAACGCCTATATAGTGAGTCAAAACTTCATGTTTCGTCAACATCATGACCCAAATAGAAGGCGAACCTTTGCATGAATTATCTGGAGTAGAAAGTTGAACAGAACCTGCTGATCATTATGGAATGGCTTTCACAGTCACCAGATCAAAATCCAGTTAAGCAGTTATGGACATTGTTCGAATTTCAAAAGAAAAAGGACAATCTTAACAACATTACCGATTTGTGGGAAGTGACACAACAAAACTAAATCGCACACCACTATATCCGGCACCCCATATATAGCCACTCCTCAGTGCCATGAGGAGTGAGTGCTATATTTACTGCAAAAGGGAGTCACCAAAGTATGAGATTATAGCGTTCATTTGTGTTCCAATTTGATCTATTTTTCATGAGATTCACTTTGTTTGTTATTAACTTATTAATTAATAAAATTCTATCATGTTTTATTACTTTATTTCCAGCCGTTACAAAAATTCGACGTGAACTCGTAATATACTATTCATATGTTTTGACGTCTGAATTAACGCTTTCATTAACGTTGCTGTCTTTGCCAATTATACATCATCTAAGAATTCCCACTGCTGTGAAACCAGACCAGACCCGTGCCTCTACTCATATTACAATTACTCGCTAAGCAACTAAGAATTAAGAACTCACTATTACCCACCGTTTGAAGAACGTAATGGAGATGTTATCAACATATATCCCTGCTTGTTAGTTTAGTTTTCTGTAACATTAACACATAAGATTTTGAATCTTTAATTTTTCAACTTACCTTTCCAAGTAAAAAAATCATTTAATTCGTTGCAATAAATCATTTCCAATTTACGATATCGAAAATGTTTTAGATTTTAAACTCAAATTAGTTCATCTATTAACGATTTTGTTTCTAGTGTGAGCAAACTGAGATTCGTCTATCTTCAGAGGATTTATGATGCAAAGGTGGAATAGCTTTAAATAGACACACATAGAAACAGAGGCGGAGAACGACAGAAGTGGAGATAAGGTTAGGGAAAGGAAAAAAGAGAGAGAGAGAGAGATACGAAATATATTATATATATATATATATATATATATATATACACACACAGTATATCCGAAGGAATTCTTTGACATTGATACAAATCAGTTAAGAACAAATACGGACATGCAGGAATATAATGGATGTTTATTGTTTAACCACATACTGGATTTAGAATTCTTGAAAGTGGACAAAATTAAGAATTTATCACAAATAGCGAAAATTCAGCAGAAGAACCAGGAGCGTGGAGTGGCATGTTTCTGAAGAAATGCGAAGAGAGTATAGCCAGCCCACTATACTTAACTCTGGAAAAAAATCACTCGACACAGGACAAATTCCACTCCTATTAAAGAATTACTGCATTATTCAAACGAGGTAACAGAGCAATGCCTAAAAATTATCGGACAGCAGCTCTCACTTCCTACCATATAAAGTGACGCGAATGTGTAATTAGTGACAAAATTGCTTATTACCTACAAGAAAAGAAATTATTCATTTCGAACCAACATGGCTTCAGAACCGGAAGATTAGGCCTATCGCAGCTATTAGACACGGAGAAAATACTGAAAACATTGTGTCGAAGTCAAAATACAGCTGTAACATATACCGATTTTGCTAAAGTTTTTGATAAATACAATCACGGAATTTTGCACACAAACTTAAGAAAACAGGAATTACTGGGAAGATGAGACGTTGGGTATTTAATTTTCTGACCAAAGGAACGCAAATTGTGGGAATAAATGGAGTTAAATCTGAAGCCGCAAAAGTCATCAGCTGTTCCACAAGATACAGTGTTAGCTCCCTTGATGTTCATAATAATGATTGCAGACATTACTGCATATATTAATGACAGTATTGTATTATGTTTCGCGGTTAACACAAAGATATGCGAGGAAATATCAAATGAAAACGACATAGAAAAATTACGAAATGACGATGAAACACTATTCAAGTAGGCGGAAGACAACAATATGCAATTCAACGAAAAAAAATTCCAACTCATTAGATATGATAACAAGGAACTACAGAATAGCACAACACTACAAAACAAACAGACATCATCAAACAATTCAGATAATACTACAACATTAAAATTACAACAGCTAGAAAAAATAGGAGTAGTATCTGGCGAAGCTCTCATAACAGAAAAACAAACAATCATGCTAAAATTATGGAAGTGTTTCGTCCTGCCAATAATTGAATATTGCTAAGTCCTCACAAGCCCATACCGAAAACGAGACATTGCAAACATAGAAACCATACAAAGACTTTTACGTTTAAGATAGAAGAAACGAAAACTGAAAGCCACGACTACAATCCTTGAAACTCTATTCTTTGGAAAAAAGACATGAGCGATACATATTAATATTCATATGGAAAATACTCGAGGGGTATGACCCCGAGTTTAAAAATGAAATAACAATACAGTGTAATGAGATAAGGTAGATTCTGTACTCTCTCAGCTAGGGTGATATATATACAGGGTGTTCTAAAATTACCTAGTAAACTTTTATATGAACGCAATATCTTAACAGAAATTACTCGATATTTAACAATTTTATTTCAAATACAGCAACACTAAGAAAAACAACAATTATTTATTTTAGATGTTCATAGTGTCTTCCTTCAACTTCAACACATTGTTCACAACGTCCGACTACTGATCGACAGACATATAAAAGTCTACAAGGTAATTTTAGAACACCCTGTATATATGTAATATAAAGACTCGGACAATGATCGCAAAATTCACTGAAAGTTAACTAAGAAAAATAACAGAAAATATTTTAAACAAAAACATTTTATTGACAAACTGGGTTACAAAAATAAAGCTTAAATTGAATTGAATGATCCTTTATTCTTTATAAAATAAAATAAATACAACTTTACGATTTTTTTAATTTTTTTGTTGTTACAATGATTTTAACATAAAATAAAATAACTGTGAAATTGGACTATTTATTTAATTTAACTTGGATGTTAAGCTTTCGGCTTTACTGGGCTCTTAATTAAAGATAAAACAGATAGTTATGAATAATAATACGAGTAAAAAATGAATGAAAATGAAAATGAAAATGAAAACTTTATTGTCAGACCATAGTCCGTCCACATGACAAATATTAATAATGCGAATTGACAATAGAATACAATGACACTTCAAATACTAAGGATAGAAATACAAATAGTGAGAAATAGTACAGTAATGTCCAAGTTAAGTGGAGCTACAAACAGACGATTTCAAACCATGAATTTCATAGCTTAGAAAACATACGGCAGGACTGATGAATATCTTGGATAATCGGGTTAGTTGATCCTTTAATTCTTTGCATTAGACTGTATTGAACACGTCTTGTTACCTCCGGGAAGCTGGGGACATTGTGGGTCGCAAACATTTGCGAAGCTGAGCATCTCGGAGGTAACTTATGTAGGAGTCTAAAAGATCTGTTGTATAACAAATTTAGGGTTCTGACAGAACCTTTTTTAATAATTCACCCAGAGTTGCTGTCCGTATATATTACTGCAGAAAGTACGAAAGAGCGTGTCTTTAGCTTCACTTGTACAGAACCGGAAGTTCTTATAGTCATATTCGCTTTAGCTGGTGATAGTTTGACCCAAATACTTAAATTCTTGTACTTCCTCTATTGCTTCACCTCTCATTTTGAAACTATAATAATATCAGCTGGCTGATTAGAGCTTTTAGGATGGAATTGCATAACCTTAGTTTTTGTAACATTAAAAAGAATATCATGTTTCTGTGAATATAATTCGCAGACTTTTAGCAGACAATCCATACCTTTAACAGAAAGACTTATTAACACCATATCATCGGTATAAACTAAGTTATTTACCCTTGTGTTATCTATACAACATCCAACTGCTGCCTCATTAAGTGAAGCAATTAATCCATCAATATACACATTAAATAGCGGAGGAGAGAGAGCAAGGAGCCTTGCCTCACCCCGCAAGAGGAACCAAAACATTCGGATAGTACATTGTCACACCTAACAGTAAAAGATTGGTGGGAATACCAAAATTTCAATAAATTTAATATGTATCATACATGGGAACTTTCCTGTCTTCTAGTTTTTCAAATAAAATATTGTGGTTCACTCTATCATATGCCTTACTTATATCTGGAAAACAACTATAAATAGTTAAATTAATGTCAGTGTATTTAAATATAATTTCCTTCAATACATAGATATAGAGATCATTTGAGTGAGACCTCTTAAAACCAAACTGATTCGGAGATGTCCATTGGTAATCATTTAATCGGTGTAACAAGAGTTTCTCTAGTAGTTTCGAGAAGCAGGAGGCGACAGCGATTGGCCTGTAATTATTGCTGGAAAGAATGTCCGCATACATGTTTTTGACAAAGGGAAAGATATATATAACTCATGAACTCTGCAGGGGTATAACTATGAGCCAACATGGCTGAGAAGAACAATGATATATGCAGACACACATCATTGCATTGGCATATCGTAAGTGCTCATTCGATAGGTCGACTACCCCTGACGCAGAACCAGTCTTTAACTCTTTAATTAACCTCTTTACTTCATTAACTTAATTAACTTCTTTACTTCACATAAATCATGAACAAGAAATATTAAATAATTTCAAATCATAAATGAATCATCACTTGAAAATTAACAAAATGAATTTAAATCATTGTGAAGTTATTATGTTAATCTGAAGATATTTCATTTAATTTATTTATCAACATTAGTAGTATAGCCGCAAAAGACGAGAGTGCAAGAATGTTGCAGGTTATTATGTAATGTTGCAAAGGGGGGTGGGGGTTGTTGCAAAGGGGGAGGGGGGGGGTGCAAAAAAAAAGGAAAAAAAGAAAAAAAAAAAAATTCCCCAAAGGGGGATGCTGCAGGTGCAACAAGGGGGGTCATGAAACTTGGAGGCGGCGGTATCCCCCAAGAGAAAGGAGAGAGAGGAGGAGAGAAAGGAGGAGAGGTGTTCACCTGGCAGGAGCCAAGTGCACACTAAGACTTCAGCCGAGTTGGCGTTGTTTTATAGGCTCCTAATCAGCCAGAATCAGCCAGTTGGCTGAGCCAAGGTGAGAGAGACGCCTGAAGGAGAGAGAGAGACAGCTGAAGGAGAGAGAGACCTGAAGAAGAGAGAGATGCCTGTAGGAGGGAGAGACGCCTGAAGGAGAGAGGAGAGGTACACATGCAAGAGGTACACACACATACGCACACATGCAGGAGGTACACATGCAGTAGTTACACATGCAGGAGAGAGAGAGAGAGAGAGCTGAAGGAGGGAGAGAGACGCCTGTAGGAGAGAGAGAGAGAGCTGAAGGAGGGAGAGAGACGCCTGTAGGAGAGAGAGAGAGAGAGCTGAAGGAGGGAGAGAGACGCCTGTAGGAGAGAGAGAGAGAGCTGAAGGAGGAGAGAGACGCCTGTAGGAAGAGAGAGAGAGAGCTGAAGGAGGGAGAGAGACGCCTGAAGGAGAGAGAGAGAGTAGTTGCCTTTAAGGCATATTATTTTCGTTTTCCTAACCTAAGAGGCCACTAAGGGGTTTACCAAAGGGCCAAAAAGAGAAGGACCAGAGGTCCTTGCTCGGCTGGAGCCGAGCTGGGAATGAGTCTTCACCACTTCTCGATCTTTTATAAGCCTCTATTCTGGCTGAGTTGCCAGATAGCGCAATGTGTTCCAGATAGCGCCATGTGTCCCATTAATCATCCATTGTGCAACACAATATGACGATAGTTATTCCAATTAAATTCTGTTTAAATACACCTTTATTAATTGCATACCTTTCCAGTTTTTTTTTTTTTTGCAATGATCGGATTGCTAGATATATATTATTATGCTATATTATATATATATATACACATTCTTTTCTTATGTTAGGTAAAATATATATATATATATATATATTATTTATTTTATAACATTTAATTTTAGTTTAGAAGCAAATTTAACATTAACTTCATTGAACTTAAAGAAACAAATAACATAGTTTACCTTCGAAAACCCATAATAGAAAATAATTAATTTTACGGTTAACTAGCTTATTTCGTTCACTATAATTATATCAGTCTTTTAAACAGCTTATGATATATATATATATATATATATATATATATATATATATATATATATATATATATATATATATATAGTGTAGATGAAGCCAATTAAATTCTACTTATTAATAAATAACTTTTTACACACAACTACATCTTAACTGCAAACACCTTGCACATCAATTCTTATTATCATTATTATTATTATTATTATTTCTACAATGAAACGGGGTCGGGTCGAAGAACGGGTGAGAGATCTTCCCCCCATATATATATATATATATATATATATATATATATATATATATATATATAAAATAAACGAGTAACAACTCATGCACACACACACACACACACACACACACACACACACGATGAAAGGCAGAAGCTAAATCAGTTCGAATCGTGTCCCTAGAGACCTTTTTCGGGTCGACGGGATTATCCTTCTACAAGCTATTCGAGCAGAAATCACCACTGACTTCAGATATTAATATTGTCATTGTTATTACTTCTACAATGAAAATATTTACGCGTAATTTGTATGGTGTCATATAGAATATAGATATATATATATATATATATATATATATATATATATATATATATATAGTGTAGATGAATCCAATTAAATTCTACTTATGGCAGAGTTTGTTTCTAGTGAGAAAGGAAGCCTATGTTCTTAGTGAATGGGTTTTATATGTAAGAGATCAGCAAAGCCCAGCTGTTCATCATTCCACATAATAAAAGAAAGTGGTTGGCAGATAAAGGTACCCTACGTGTCCTAGTGGTTAAGACGCTGGGGCTGTTGATGGTTCCACGTTAAACTGTAGGTCTAAGGTGGTCATTCCACATAATAAAAGAAAGTGGTTGGCAGATAAATGGGTACCCTATATGTCCTAGTGGTTAAGACGCTGGGGCTGTTGATGGTTCCACGTTAAACTGTAGGTCTAAGGTGGTCATTCCACATAATAAAAGAAAGTGGTTGGCAGATAAATGGGTACCCTACGTGTCCTAGTGGTTAAGACGCTGGGCTGTTGATGGTTCCACGTTAAACTGTAGGTCTAAGGTGGTCATTCCACATAATAAAAGAAAGTGGTTGGCAGATAAATGGGTACCCTATGTGTCCTAGTGGTTAAGACGCTGGGCTGTTGATGGTATTCAAATAACGGGGTATGCTTGTATGAGTTTACAATTACATCATTATTGCTCTGCATTACGCAGTATATGCGGCTTAATAATATTTCACCGCTTAAAGTATAAGGTAACCTGTACTCGATATGAAGGGCATTCATATCGTTCAGTACTATTTTTGTTCCCACTTTACAAAAATGAAACACCAAATAATTGTCCCCCGAGCCCCATCTATATATGTAATAAACGAATAAACAACTCGCGCACACACACACACACACACACCTGTGTATATATATATATATCATGAAAATCAGGAAAATAACAAACGTGTATTAATTTAAATGAAACTAACATACGAGCCTCATTCCCCAACCCGGCTATATGTATATATATATATATATATATATATATAATATATATATATAATAATAATATAAACGAATAAACAACTCGACACAACACACACACACACACACACACACACACACACACACACACACACTTCCCGGAATTTATTAACCGGATTGAATAAAAGTAAAGGCAACTTTCAATATATTTTAGTAATATAACAGAATTAACAAAGTTACCCAATAAATATTTCGTTAGACAGAAAATGAATTTTTATAAGGGAAGCCCAACTAGCTATGAATATATCACCAAATCAAAAATAATAACAAACGCTTTATTTACGTTTGTTAAAAAAAAAAAAAAAAAATATTCGTTTTATTCTTTCCTTATTGATAACTTATTTAAACTAACACATTTATTATCATTCCACTTGACAACCAGAACTTCTCCCCGTGTGACAAATGAATAATTATAGTAACCTCTGTCTTGTTTTTTCTGGTCTACATTCTTCAAGGGACAATCTTGCAACCTATTTTCTCTGACAGTACCTGTGGCTCTTATTCCATGCATTTGTAAATGCACAAGTAAGTCTCTGGAGGTGAACAAATTATCGAAATATACACATGATGAATATTGCATTACTAGTCCTTCAGTCATGCTGAGAACTACCTTTGTTCCTAGATTCAATTCGTCATTTGGCTGCCCTGAAGATTTTCCACAATACAAATCAAATTTGTAACAGTATCCTGAAGCTCCACATAGAGCCCAAAGTTTATATCCAAATCTTATTGGCTTTCCTCTAATAAATTATTTCAAGGAATGATGACCATAATAGCCAACCATCATTTCATCTACTGATACATTTTTTTTTTTTTTTCCATGACTCCAAATTGCTGAAACGAATTGTTAATTTTATTGAATAAAACTCTTACTTTGAAGCCCCGATCTCCTTTGCATTTTTCAGCTTCAGAACTATCTGTGAAGTGTAAAAGGCTCTTTATTTCAAGAAATCGATTCGGGACAATGCTCTTTTTACAATATCAATGCCCAAGTCTTCTTCATTTGACCAATAATGTCCTTCAGAGGGCAATCGATGGTATCCTGTGAATAACAGTATTCCAAAAAATTGCTTTCATTTCATCCATGGACACAGTAATACAGCACTGAATAGAAGCTATTTATAAAAGAAAATGGGCTTTTGGTACAACTTGCATAATTATGATAGAGTCCTAGTCCAAACGTATTTGTCACGCAGTTTACAAATTAGTTGACAAATTTATGAAAAAAGTGTGTGGAAACCATTCATGTGCAAAAGTCTTAGTTTGATAAAATATGGTAAATGTGGTACACAGTAGCTCTTTAGTTAATTTCAAGAAAAATTTAGACACTTTCATGAGTGAAAGAGATAGTTTGTAGATTGTATATCGTGTATATCCTTAGTTTCAGTTTTGTAGGCTCTTTTGGTGGATGTAAATAGTTGTATATTAATTAGCTAGTTTGAGGGTCTTCCGGAACGCTTCTTGTGGACATTCTGAACAGTTCCATCGGCTTCAAACTTATCTCTAATTCGAGTGATGGTAAGTCGCGTTGGTGGATCTGTTTGTCTCGTCATGATATACATTAATATAGTGATAAAAATACTTAAGATTGTCCATGATCACGAGATTCACATTTTCAGTCGTAGGGTATGAGTAATCGACATGGTGTAGCATGACGTAATGCCGCTTGTCACACCACCCATCCGCAAGACTCATTATCCATACCTGCTGCTTCTCTTCTGCACGCGTTGTTTCTTTTACTTTACGGTATATGTGAGACTTTATAAAGTTTAGCTCTGCAGCATACTTCAGCACATCGTCAGTGCAACGAAAGCCTTCAATGGTCTCACCAGAACATCCGTAGAGTATTTGTACATCTTGGAACTTCACACAATCCAATGTGGTTTTAAAAGAGGCATAGGAGGGGGAATAGGAAGTTTTTCGGTATCCACCACATCCTGGCACTTTGCTGAATACCATTTCATAAACGTTGTACAAGCAATATTAAAGGTAGCCATTTGAATACACGTCTGATTTTTCTTCTGAATACACGTCTGATCTCTCGGTCTTACTGCAGTCGACTGACCACGCAGGGAATCACAGATAGTAGCATGACTCACGGTCTTACAGTGGGCGGAGCTTAGAATTTTCGCCTGTGCACACACAAAGGAGAAAGTGAAACGCTAATTGAAACATGAGTTATTTAATAAACGAGATATTCAGTTAACACAAGAAATAACAGAAAACACAAGAAAAAACAAATGCTTAGATTTGGTGATCACAAACAACAGAAACCTAAAGAAACCTGTACTCGATATGAAGGGCTTTCATATCGTTCAGTAGTATTTTTGTTCCCACTTTACAACCGGATGGTAAGTCATCTTTAAATACGTCTAGAATACAATCAAAAGCACGCACAAAGAGTTCATCGTTAGTTACATTATTAAACACAAGTTTATAAACACGCTTTTCCAATCGAGGGTTTATTTCTACCGACCCGAGCTTTTCAATCGTGAACACGTCTTCACTCAACATAGCGGCAATTGAAATAATCTTCTAAATCGTTACGACAACTGCGCGTTATATAAAGAAATAGTTCTTCAGGATAATTTTCACGAACTAGGCATATTTTATAATGTTTTACTAAACATCTTCACACACCGGCGCACTATTTGAGAGGAACATATGCTCATATTTTTCCTTTCTGCCCGTCAAACGATACTCATCTCTAAAGTCTGTTAAAAACTCACGCAGGACACTAGCCACAACCTCACTACGAACCTCGTCATGATATACATTAATATAGTGATAAAAATACTTAAGATTGTCCATGATCACGAGATTCACATTTTCAGTCGTAGGGTATGAGTAATCGACATGGTGTAGCATGACGTAATGCCGCTTGTCACACCACCCATCCGCAAGACTCATTATCCATACCTGCTGCTTCTCTTCTGCACGCGTTGTTTCTTTTACTTTAGACTTTATAAAGTTTAGATCTGCAGCATACTTCAGCACATCGTCAGTGCAACGAGAGCCTTCAATGGTCTCACCAGAACATCCGTAGAGTATTTGTACATCTTGGAACATCACACAATCCAATGTGGTTTTAAAAGAGGCATAGGAGGGGGGGAATAGGAAGTTTTTCGGTATCCACCACATCCTGGCACTTTGCTGAATACCCCACGCAAATATTGTGTGGGGGTAATTATGTGTTGCTTCTAAGTAAACAAAACGGGCCTTATGTAACACAGTGGCAATTAATAATGATTTATGCAAAGATGCACCAGCTCTTCTGGAACGTCTGGATGCAATTTTACCGAGCGATATATTTATCAACTTGTATGCTTCAAAACCCGTTTGGAACGTCAGATATCATGTTCACCACCTAGGAATTGGTCAAGGCACAGAGAGCTAACTAACACGACTCTATCCTCTATTACCAATCTTGTAATGAGTTAAAGTGAAAGTTTCGCCTGCCTTATATAATGTCGTTCTGACGTCGTTATCAAGCTCCACACAGGAACTTCCAGGAAGTAACATGAATCACCTTGCTGTTTTTCACCTGTACAAACGCACGCACACACACACACCACACACACACACACACACAAAGGAGAAAGTGAAACGTTGGTTGAAACATGATTTATTTAATAAAAGAAAATATTCAAGCTATATATATATATTTACAAACACGTGTAATAAATAAGTTAACAACAGACATCAATGATTATATTCAAGACATATTTACAACGTGTGATAAATAAGTTACAATTGAATTTCTGTAACCCGAGAGACGACGGACGGAGTCATTACAAGCTCGGCTCCGCCGAGCTTGTAATGACTTCGTCCGTCGTCTCTCGGGTTAACATAATTTCATTTGTTAACTTGATTATTACACATGTTTTTAAATATATATGTCTTGAATATAATCATTGATGTGTCTGTTGTTAACTTATTTATTACACGTGTTTGTAAATATATATATATAGCTTGAATATTTCTTTTATTAAATAAATCATGTTTCAACCAACGTTTCACTTTCTCCTTTGTGTGTGTGTGTGTGCGTGCGTTTGTACAGGTGAAAGAACAGCAAGTGATTCATGTTACTTCCTGGAAGTTCCCTGTGTGGAGCTTGATAACGACGTCAGAACGACATTATATAAAGGCAGGCGAACTTTCACTTTAACTCATTACAAGATTGGTAATAGAGGATAGAGTCGTGTTAGTTAGCTCTCTGTGCTTGACCATTCCTAGGTGGTGAACATGATATCTGACGTTCCAAACGGGTTTGAAGCATACAAGTTGATAAATATATCGCTCGGTAAAATTGCATCCAGACGTTCCAGAAGAGCTGGTGCATCTTTGCATAATCATTATTATTGCCACTGTGTTACATAAGGCCCTTTTGTTACTTAGAAGCAACACATAATTACCCCACACAATATTTGCCCCGCCACAAGGGCAACCTGAGGAGATTGTCCCCGACCCACCTCAAGCGTCCGCGCCATTACCTGAAGTGTCCGTTACCCAGTGAGCCCTCTCGAATGTGGTGTCAAATATCAACCAAGATGATTATTCACCCATCGAATGCATTAGTGAAGAGTGTAAATCTAGATTAGAAGGCAACGACTGTGAAGTAGACTCGTGCAGTGAATATGGTTGCAACGAAGCCTTGCACCATACCAGAAAAGACGGAGAGTTTCTGATCAGGAAACAAAGGCTGCAGTTTACTCAATTTTATCAAACGAGTCAAAGATAATTTAGAACATGAACAATACTCAGGCTGTTATTTTAGCGACTAAAATTTTGTGTTGATGTGGATTCGATTTTACCTCTTGTCGGTGCTCTGAGCAGGCAGGCTAACGACGAGATTTTGCAGCATGGAAGATGACTACATAATTCTCTCGTGATCAACTTGGAATCCTTGAATTTCTATAAAATCAGTCCAGCCGGTCTTCTTGTCGAATCTATTTTAAAACCGGTATTAATTCGTGAACATAGGCTAAAAGTATTTAATAGAATGCTTTCTTTAAAGTATTAGGTTTCTGTTGTTTGTGATCACCAAATCTAAGCATTTGTTTTTTCTTGTGTTTTCTGTTATTTCTTGTGTTAACTGAATATCACGTTTATTAAATAACTCATGTTTCAATAGCGTTTCACTTTCTCCTTTGTGTGTGCACAGGCGAAAATTCTAAGCTCCGCCCACTGTAAGACCGTGAGTCATGTTGCTATCTGTGATTCCCTGCGTGATCAGTCGACTGCAGTAAGACCGAGAGATCAGACGTGTATTCAGAAGAAAAATCAGACGTGTATTCAAATGGCTACCTTTAATATTGTTTGTACAACGTTTATGAAATGGTATTCAGCAAAGTGCCAGGATGTGGTGGATACCGAAAAACTTCCTATTCCCCCCCTCCTATGCCTCTTTTAAAACCACATTGGATTGTGTGAAGTTCCAAGATGTACAAATACTCTACGGATGTTCTGGTGAGACCATTGAAGGCTTTCGTTGCACTGACGATGTGCTGAAGTATGCTGCAGATCTAAACTTTATAAAGTCTAAAGTAAAAGAAACAACGCGTGCAGAAGAGAAGCAGCAGGTATGGATAATGAGTCTTGCGGATGGGTGGTGTGACAAGCGGCATTACGTCATGCTACACCATGTCGATTACTCATACCCTACGACTGAAAATGTGAATCTCGTGATCATGGACAATCTTAAGTATTTTTATCACTATATTAATGTATATCATGACGAGGTTCGTAGTGAGGTTGTGGCTAGTGTCCTGCGTGAGTTTTTAACAGACTTTAGAGATGAGTATCGTTTGACGGGCAGAAAGGAAAAATATGAGCATATGTTCCTCTCAAATAGTGCGCCGGTGTGTGAAGATGTTTAGTAAAACATTATAAAATATGCCTAGTTCGTGAAAATTATCCTGAAGAACTATTTCTTTATATAACGCAGTTGTCGTAACGATTTAGATTATTTCAATTGCCGCTATGTTGAGTGAAGACGTGTTCACGATTGAAAAGCTCGGGTCGGTAGAAATAAACCCTCGATTGGAAAAGCGTGTTTATAAACTTGTGTTTAATAATGTAACTAACGATGAACTCTTTGTGCGTGCTTTTGATTGTATTCTAGACGTATTTAAAGATGACTTACCATCAGGTTGTAAAGTGGGAACAAAAATAGTACTGAACGATATGAAAGCCCTTCATATCGAGTACAGGTTTCTTTAGGTTTCTGTTGTTTGTGATCACCAAATCTAAGCATTTGTTTTTTCTTGTGTTTTCTGTTATTTCTTGTGTTAACTGAATATCTCGTTTATTAAATAACTCATGTTTCAATTAGCGTTTCACTTTCTCCTTTGTGTGTGCACAGGCGAAAATTCTAAGCTCCGCCCACTGTAAGACCGTGAGTCATGCTACTATCTGTGATTCCCTGCGTGGTCAGTCGACTGCAGTAAGACCGAGAGATCAGACGTGTATTCAGAAGAAAAATCAGACGTGTATTCAAATGGCTACCTTTAATATTGCTTGTACAACGTTTATGAAATGGTATTCAGCAAAGTGCCAGGATGTGGTGGATACCGAAAAACTTCCTATTCCCCCTCCTATGCCTCTTTTAAAACCACATTGGATTGTGTGAAGTTCCAAGATGTACAAATACTCTACGGATGTTCTGGTGAGACCATTGAAGGCTTTCGTTGCACTGACGATGTGCTGAAGTATGCTGCAGAGCTAAACTTTATAAAGTCTCACATATACCGTAAAGTAAAAGAAACAACGCGTGCAGAAGAGAAGCAGCAGGTATGGATAATGAGTCTTGCGGATGGGTGGTGTGACAAGCGGCATTACGTCATGCTACACCATGTCGATTACTCATACCCTACGACTGAAAATGTGAATCTCGTGATCATGGACAATCTTAAGTATTTTTATCACTATATTAATGTATATCATGACGAGACAAACAGATCCACCAACGCGACTTACCATCACTCGAATTAGAGATAAGTTTGAAGCCGATGGAACTGTTCAGAATGTCCACAAGAAGCGTTCCGGAAGACCCTCAAACTAGCTAATTAATATACAACTATTTACATCCACCAAAAGAGCCTACAAAACTGAAACTAAGGATATACACGATATACAATCTACAAACTATCTCTTTCACTCATGAAAGTGTCTAAATTTTTCTTGAAATTAACTAAAGAGCTACTGTGTACCACATTTACCATATTTTATCAAACTAAGACTTTTGCACATGAATGGTTTCCACACACTTTTTTCATAAATTTGTCAACTAATTTGTAAACTGTGTGACAAATACGTTTGGACTAGGACTCTATCATAATTATGCAAGTTGTACCAAAAGCCCATTTTCTTTTATAAATAGCTTCTATTCAGTGCTGTATTACTGTGTCCATGGATGAAATGAAAGCAATTTTTTGGAATACTGTTATTCACAGGATACCATCGATTGCCCTCTGAAGGACATTATTGGTCAAATGAAGAAGACTTGGGCATTGATATTGTAAAAAGAGCATTGTCCCGAATCGATTTCTTGAAATAAAGAGCCTTTTACACTTCACAGATAGTTCTGAAGCTGAAAAATGCAAAGGAGATCGGGGCTTCAAAGTAAGAGTTTTATTCAATAAAATTAACAATTCGTTTCAGCAATTTGGAGTCATGGAAAAAAAAAAAAAAATGTATCAGTAGATGAAATGATGGTTGGCTATTATGGTCATCATTCCTTGAAATAATTTATTAGAGGAAAGCCAATAAGATTTGGATATAAACTTTGGGCTCTATGTGGAGCTTCAGGATACTGTTACAAATTTGATTTGTATTGTGGAAAATCTTCAGGGCAGCCAAATGACGAATTGAATCTAGGAACAAAGGTAGTTCTCAGCATGACTGAAGGACTAGTAATGCAATATTCATCATGTGTATATTTCGATAATTTGTTCACCTCCAGAGACTTACTTGTGCATTTACAAATGCATGGAATAAGAGCCACAGGTACTGTCAGAGAAAATAGGTTGCAAGATTGTCCCTTGAAGAATGTAGACCAGAAAAAACAAGACAGAGGTTACTATAATTATTCATTTGTCACACGGGGAGAAGTTCTGGTTGTCAAGTGGAATGATAATAAATGTGTTAGTTTAAATAAGTTATCAATAAGGAAAGAATAAAACGAATATTTTTTTTTTTTTTTTTTTAACAAACGTAAATAAAGCGTTTGTTATTATTTTTGATTTGGTGATATATTCATAGCTAGTTGGGCTTCCCTTATAAAAATTCATTTTCTGTCTAACGAAATATTTATTGGGTAACTTTGTTAATTCTGTTATATTACTAAAATATATTGAAAGTTGCCTTTACTTTTATTCAATCCGGTTAATAAATTCCGGGAAGTGTGTGTGTGTGTGTGTGTGTGTGTGTGTGTGTGTGTGTGTGTTATTGTTTATTCGTTATTATATTATATATATATATATAATATATATATATATACATATAGCCGGGTTGGGGAATGAGGCTCGTATGTTAGTTTCATTTAAATTAATACACGTTTGTTATTTTCCTGATTTTCATGATATATATATATATACACAGGTGTGTGTGTGTGTGTGTGTGTGTGCGCGAGTTGTTTATTCGTTTATTACATATATAGATGGGGCTCGGGGGACAATTATTTGGTGTTTCATTTTTGTAAAGTGGGAACAAAAATAGTACTGAACGATATGAATGCCCTTCATATCGAGTACAGGTTACCTTATACTTTAAGCGGTGAAATATTATTAAGCCGCATATACTGCGTAATGCAGAGCAATAATGATGTAATTGTAAACTCATACAAGCATACCCCGTTATTTGAATACCATCAACAGCCCAGCGTCTTAACCACTAGGACACATAGGGTACCCATTTATCTGCCAACCACTTTCTTTTATTATGTGGAATGACCACCTTAGACCTACAGTTTAACGTGGAACCATCAACAGCCCAGCGTCTTAACCACTAGGACACGTAGGGTACCCATTTATCTGCCAACCACTTTCTTTTATTATGTGGAATGACCACCTTAGACCTACAGTTTAACGTGGAACCATCAACAGCCCCAGCGTCTTAACCACTAGGACATATGGGTACCCATTTATCTGCCAACCACTTTCTTTTATTATGTGGAATGACCACCTTAGACCTACAGTTTAACGTGGAACCATCAACAGCCCCAGCGTCTTAACCACTAGGACACGTAGGGTACCCGTTTATCTGCCAACCACTTTCTTTTATTATGTGGAATGATGAACAGCTGGGCTTTGCTGATCTCTTACATATAAAACCCATTCACTAAGAACATAGGCTATCCTTTCTCACTAGAAACAAACTCTGCCATAAGTAGAATTTAATTGGATTCATCTACACTATATATATATATATATATATATATATATATATATATATATATATATATATATATATATCATTATATTTCTATATGACACCATACAAATTACGCGTAAATATTTTCATTGTAGAAGTAATAACAATGACAATATTAATATCTGAAGTCAGTGGTGATTTCTGCTCGAATAGCTTGTAGAAGGATAATCCCTCGACCCGAAAAAGGTCTCTAGGGACACGATTCGAACTGATTTAGCTTCTGCCTTTCATCGTGTGTGTGTGTGTGTGTGTGTGTGTGTGTGCATGAGTTGTTACTCGTTTATTTTATATATATATATATATATATATATATATATATATATATATTGGGGGGAAGATCTCTCACCCGTTCTTCGACCCGACCCCGTTTCATTGTAGAAATAATAATAATAATAATAATAATGATAATAAGAATTGATGTGCAAGGTGTTTGCAGTTAAGATGTAGTTTGTGTAAAAAGTTATTTATTAATAAGTAGAATTTAATTGGCTTCATCTACACTATATATATATATATATATGTATCATAAGCTGTTTAAAGACTGATATAATTATAGTGAACGAATAAGCTAGTTAACCGTAAAATTAATTATTTCTATTATGGTTTTCGAAGGTAAACTATGTTATTTGTTTCTTTAAGTTCAATGAAGTTAATGTTAAATTTGCTTCTAAACTAAAATTAAATGTTATAAAATAATATATATATATATATATATATTTAACTAACATAAGAAAAGAATGTATATATTATATATATATATATATATATATATATATATATATAGCATAATAATTATATCTAGCATCCGATCATTGCAAAAAAAAAAAAAAAAACTGGAAAGGTATGCAATTAATAAAGGTGTATTTAAACAGAATTTAATTGGAATAACTATCGTCATATTGTGTTGCACAATGGATGATTAATGGGACACATGGCGCTATCTGGAACACATTGCGCTATCTGGCAACTCAGCCAGAATAGAGGCTTATAAAAGATCGAGAAGCTGGTGAAGACTCATTCCCAGCTCGGCTCCAGCCGAGCAAGGACCTCTGGTCCTTCTCTTTTTGGCCCTTTGGTAAACCCCTTAGTGGCCTCTTAGGTTAGGAAAACGAAAATAATATGCCTTAAAGGCAACTACTCTCTCTCTCTCCTTCAGGCGTCTCTCTCCCTCCTTCAGCTCTCTCTCTCTCTCTCCTACAGGCGTCTCTCTCCCTCCTTCAGCTCTCTCTCTCTCTCCTACAGGCGTCTCTCTCCCTCCTTCAGCTCTCTCTCTCTCTCCTACAGGCGTCTCTCTCCCTCCTTCAGCTCTCTCTCTCTCCTACAGGCGTCTCTCTCCCTCCTTCAGCTCTCTCTCTCTCTCTCTCCTGCATGTGTATCTACTGCATGTGTACCTCCTGCATGTGTGCGTATGTGTGTGTACCTCCTGCATGTGTACCTCTCCTCTCTCCTTCAGGCGTCTCTCCCTCCTACAGGCATCTCTCTCTTCTTCAGGTCTCTCTCTCCTTCAGCTGTCTCTCTCTCTCCTTCAGGCGTCTCTCTCACCTTGGCTCAGCAACTGGCTGATTCAGCCACTGGCTGATTCTGGCTGATTAGGAGCCTATAAAACAACGCCAACTCGGCTGAAGTCTTAGTGTGCACTTGGCTCCTGCCAGGTGAACACCTCTCCTCCTTTCTCTCCTCCTCTCTCTCCTTTCTCTCTCCTTTCTCTTGGGGGATAACGCCGCCTCCAAGTTGCATGACCCCCCTTGTTGCACCTGCAGCATCCCCCCTTTGGGGGGAATTTTTTTTCTCTTTTTTTTTTTCCTTTTTTTTGCAACCCCCCACCCCCCTCCCCTTTGCAACAACCCCCACCCCCCTTTGCAACATTACATAATAACCTGCAACATTCTTGCACTCTCCCCTTTTGCGGCTATACTACTAACATTTATAAATTTATTTATAACATAATATTGTAATATTAAAATTTATGTTACTGTATGTGATGTTATGTCACGCTAATTGTTATATTTGTTTTATATAACTTAACCCTTAATATATATATATATATATCAAAGCTATTGACTTCTCCTTAGGGAACCGGAGCTTACAGATGAAAAGAAGGATCAACACAACGGCAAACATTTTCATTTATTTGTACATCAGACGTTTCGACAAATCTTTGTCATCATCAGTGAGTTAAGTCTTAAAACCTTAAAACAAAATTGAAAAGTGAAAGTTACATCAATACAATATTAAGACCATTAAAATTAAAACCTTAAAGCAAAATGAAAATTGCATCAATACAAAATTAAAACATTTAAATTTCATCACTATAAAAAACTAAAATTAATTAAATTTCATCACTATAAAAACTAAAATTAAATTACCTCAATAGGTAAATACACAATGTTTACATCCACCTCCATACTTGGCAAAGTCTAAGAGACCACTAGGTGGTCAGAGGATTAGAAAGGGTATATCTGTGAAACACGGTTGGTTGTCAAAAGAGTCGTAATTTGTAGGATGAGCTATTATTATTAAGGGAGGGTTTGTTTCTATAGATGTACAAAGATTCTAAAATTCGGAGTTCTGTAAGGTTATTGGATCTAGTTAAAATTTCAAACTGAGTTTTGTGAAGGGGATGGTCGTTTTCATTACTATAATAGTAATGAAAACGACCATCCCCTTCACAAAACTCAGTTTGAAATTTAACTAGATCCAATAACCTTACAGAACTCCGAATTTTAGAATCTTTGTACATCTATAGAAACAAACCCTCCCTTAATAATAATAGCTCATCCTACAAATTACGACTCTTTTGACAACCAACCGTGTTTCACAGATATACCCTTTCTAATCCTCTGACCACCTAGTGGTCTCTTAGACTTTGCCAAGTATGGAGGTGGATGTAAACATTGTGTATTTACCTATTGAGGTAATTTAATTTTAGTTTTTATAGTGATGAAATTTAATTTAATTTTAGTTTTTATAGTGATGAAATTTAAATGTTTTAATTTGTATTGATGCAATTTTCATTTTGCTTTAAGGTTTTAATTTTAATGGTCTTAATATTGTATTGATGTAACTTTCACTTTTCAATTTTGTTTTAAGGTTTTAAGACTTAACTCACTGATGATGACAAAGATTTGTCGAAACGTCTGATGTACAAATAAATGAAAATGTTTGCCGTTGTGTTGATCCTTCTTTTCATATATATATATATATATATATATATATATATATATATATATATATATATATATATATATGATACACACAGACCGGACATGGAACAAGGACCTCTTCTGGGAAAATTAAATCCACTATAGTCCGAATAAGTAATGATAAATGACAAACATTATAGTTTTTTTATTTTTCATTATGTTAGCCCGAAGTGGGCAACGGGTCACTCGCAAAGAGGCCCCAAAAATATAGCTTCCCTCACCAGCTATCTGCAAAGCAGATAGGATCCAGCTTTGGGACAGGATTTAGGAGTTACAGCTACACCTAGCCTACTATATCCAGAACCCCAATATAAGCAAAAGACTCGTTGCATTCGCCTCGGATTGGATACATCAAAGAAAAAGGGGTAACTATTGTATTTTTAGCCAAAAACCAAAACTTAAACCTCAACTGGCAAAATTGAGCGTCCACTTTTCAAGGCACATAACATGTCCGTTTCATGATGGGATTGAACTCAGAATGGTCGGGCTAACATCATGAAAAAGAAAAAACTATAGTGTTTGTCATTTACCATTACTTATTCGGACTATAGTGGATTTGATTTTCCCAGAAGAGTTCCTTGTTCCATGCACGGTCTGTGTGTATCATGAAAGAGCCTCAGAGGACCATTCTGAGTTCAATCCCAGAGATATATATATATATATATATATATAAACAGCAGAGGAGAGAGCAACGAGCCTTGCCTCACCTCGCAATATATATATATATATATATATAGAGAGAGAGAGAGAGAGAGAGAGAGAGAGAGAGAGAGAGATTAAGTTTAACCTATTATTATAATTTTTCTAATTATAAACATGAAACAAATACAGAGTCATTAATTATTGAAGATATAATAATTAAAACATTAAAACTAGTACTTATTTAAGCCAGACTTATATAATATTATTGGCGAGAATTTGTAAATTTAGCGAAATGAGTGAAATGAATTTCGTCAACATCGATTTTCCTTTTAATAAAATCTTGATCTCAAATTTCTTGAACGATATTAATACTGAAATACTTTGATAAATTTTAATACCAAAGGGCAAATAAGTTTCCAAGGGACAATAATTGAAAGATTTTCAATTTAATTAAAATTGTTCCTTAAAGGAATATGGACGAAAACAACAATAATATTAATCGTAAGACCCCGACGAAAATTTTAAATTTTTGAGTTACATTCAAAGTTAAATTAACATTAGAGACACTTGAAATTTCGTTTCAATTGACGAAATTACTGTCTTATTTGATTAGATCAAATTGTATTTCTGGAAGAGGAAAAGGACGAATTTTTAAAACTGTGACGAATTTTATCACCGAACGGGACTGGATTTTTTTTTTTTTTCATATATGAAGGCCTAATTGTCTTTTCTACTTTAAAATATTGTAGAAAAATTGTTTTCATTATAATAAAATGTATCTGGAAAGCAGACAAAAATTATGATTAGTTGAGAAGAAGATACGACGCTTTGACACGAATTAAGTACGGCAGTTTGGACCGACCTCTACACATCTCGTCAACGGGGGATTTCGGTGACGTCCTAATAACTTAACCTAACCTAATTTAACCTAATTTATTCTAGCCTATGCTTACCTACAGTATAAACTAATCTAACTGAATCTAACTTCCCAAAAACTTGCCGATAGAATTTTCTGTTAAAGAAATGTCGTCAGCTCTGCCAGTTGAGTCCCAGAAATACTCAAATTCTAAAGCTACTTTGTTTTCATTATATATATATATATATATATATATATATATATATATTATATATATATATGGGAATGAACTCAGAATGGTTCCTTGAGGTTTTTTATGATACACACAGACTGTGCATGGAACAAGGAACTCTTCTAGGAAAATTAAATCCACTATAGTCCGTCCGAATAAGTAATGGTAAATGACAAATACTATAGTTTTTTCTTTTCATGATGCTAGCCCGACGTGGGCAACGGGTCACTCGCAAAGCGGTCCCAAAAATATAGCTTCCCTCACCAGCTATCTGCAAAGCAGATAGGATCCTGTCCCAAAGCTGAATCCTATCTGCTTTGCAGATAGCTGGTGAGGGAAGCTATATTTTTGGGACCTCTTTGCCAGTGACCCGTTGCCCACGTCGGGCTAGCATCATGAAAAAGAAAAAACTATAGTATTTGTCATTTACATTACTTATTCTGACTATAGTGGATTTAATTTTCCTAGATGAGTTCCTTGTTCCACGCACGGTCTGTGTGTTTCATATATATATATATATATATTATATATATATATATATATAAACCGTACATTGTAATATATGCTTAGGACTAACTGGACTTTTGTTTGTTCGTTTGCTTGTCTGATCGTTATTAGAATCAATTCTTTGTTTAATGTTTCAGATATAAGAAAATGATGTCTTTCTATTAAAACATATATAGTCATAGGAGAGAAACATCGTGATCTTGAAACGTTTTGTGTGTGTGTGTGTGTGTGTGTGTGTGTGTGTGTGTGTGTGTGTGTACACAGCAATTCTGTTTTATTTGGGTTACTACTGCATGGTGGTTCTGTGATATTGTACTAATGAGGTTCAACCCCGAGCTGTGTTCGCACCTCACCATCTTCTCACTTTATTTGCAGGATTTGTTCGAGTATGGAATTGTTTACCATTTTCATCCTGCCCTTGTACTCCTCTTCGCATGTTTGAACTGTGTATAGGATTCTGTCCAACTATTTGATAAAATTACTATTCAGGTTGTTTTATGCATATTAAAAGGCCTTTTGACTTGAGATTTTTCTTTACACATTTCATCATTCTGGTGTGTGTATATATATATATATATTATATATATATATATATATATATATACTGCTCCAACCTCGTTAGGAAATATGTCTTCTCAGAAGCACCCTCAAAGTGTTACGCGAGTGAATGTCACAGAGCAAAGGTACAGTCTAATGCGTAGAATTATGAGTCATCAATGATTTATAATTTCATATTTATTGCTATCCTTATTAGATTATTATTGCTATTTACTTTCATACACGTATTTATTTGCGAGTTATTACGTTACCCGTTCGGAGTCGTTCAACGGTGAATATTACTGTTCTTCTTCTTCTTCTTATTATTATTATTATTATTATTATTATTATTATTATTATTAATTATTATTATTCGTTTAAGCTCTTAAATGGCTGAAAATCGCATGCCAGTTTGGATTTTAGATTATGGGTTTCATTTTCTCTTAACCATTGAGTATTTATTGTTGAATAATGAACGTAAACATTCTAGAATTTCCGCTGACGGTTCTCTGTGGACATCTTTGTTCTGGTCACTCGTTGTTTAGGTTTTCAAGAAATGGGTCATTTTCTCTTAACCTTCACATGGTTGTTTTGACTAGTGCATGTAAACCCTCTGGAATTTCTGCTGACGGTTCTCTGTGGATATATTTGATCTGGTCACATGAATGAGTGATTGGGTGGGTCTGTGAGGATATGGATGGCTTGGGGTGGCAATGCCTCTTGGCTTTTAGGTTGTGCCTTTTCAACTTTTTCAGCTTTTCAGACTTTTCAGTTGATTCAAACGCTCACTGGCTGCCTGGATCAGTTGGTATTGAGAAGTTTCTATTCAGAGTTGATAGGGTACGGATGTGTGTTAAATTTAAGTCTCGAATGTTTTTATTTGATGAATAATAATTTATTTTGATATTCTAAGTATTACAAAGTGTTCAATGTATAATGTGTATTTGCGAGTAATTTATTTTAAAATTTTTAATATTAAACAAAGCGTTCGATATTACAAATAAAAGGTTCGGCGTTATTCAACAGTGAATATTATTATTTTTTTATTATTATCACGATGTAACAAAATTTGGAAAATTTGCATTTATCTTATTTTTTGGTATTTCTTTATGTTTTTGGGTGCGCTGAATTAAAAAATCGCATTAGTTTTCTCGTGAAAACTTTAGTTTCTTCTGAAAACCATAATCTATTTTTTGTACCTAGTGGCTTATCAGAGAAATGAAAAGAAATATATTTCATATTTAAATATATATACTGTATATATAATGTATATAATATATAATTCGTATATGTATATATAATGCACCCAAATATAATATGCACACAAATATGCTCGCAAATCTAAACGAATAATGCTTAAAATTGTACATTTGAGCGACCTTTTTCTCTTGTAGTCCCGTTGATTATCTCGTATTAAACTCCAGATATAGTCGCCCATCATAGCTTCGTCTCATTTTCCCTGATATCTCCTCTCCATGGTTTGGATATCTTCGTGAAAACGTTCACCATGTTCTTCACTTACGTCACCCAAATTTGGTCCGAAGAATTCTAAATGCGAGTCCAGATAGTGTAACTTTAGGGACATTCTGCAACCTAACCTTTGAAAGTGTTTGAGTAGATTTTCTACTAGCTCTTTGTAGTTGTTGTTCTTCTTGTTACTTAAAAATCCATGGATTACAAGCCGAAATGACTGCCAAGCATTTTTTTCAAGAGCTGTCATTTTTTCTTCTAACTTTTTAGATGTTAACATGCGTCTGACTTGAGGTCCAACAAATATGCCTCCCTTGATTTTAGCTTCAGAAAGTTTGATAAACATTGAACGTATATGATAAAGAGCATCACTTTCAGCATCGAAAGCTTTGATGAATTGCTTAATAAGACCAAGCTTGATATGCAGCCGGGGTAGAAAAATTTTGTATGTTGGAACAAGGGCTTCGTTAAGAATATTGTGCTTGCCTGCATTAAGCTCATTTCTCACGGGCCATTCCTTTCTGACAAAGTGCTCACCATCTGCTCTGCTGTCCCAAAGGCAGAGGAAACACGAATATTTAGTGTAACCGTCCTGTAGTCCAAGCAGGAATCCTAGCATTTTGAAGTCTCCACGTACATCCCATCTATGTTCACTGTAGTTTATTTTGTCTAGCAACTGCTTTACATTTTCATATTCTTTCTTCAATTCAGCCGAATGAGCCACAGGAATAGATGGAAACATGTTTCCATTATGTAGTAGGACGCCTTTTAACTTCTAGTTGAACTGTCAATAAACAAAGGCCAATCAGCAGGGGTGTATTCATTTCTTATCTCAGCAAAAAGGCCATTCACATCACAGCAATAGCAAGAGAGCTCGATGCAAAACAGGAGTAGAAAGAAGCGTATCGCAAATGCCTGTTCCTGTAGAAAGAGATCTTGACACTTGGGTCCAGAAGATTCCACTCTTTAAGGCGGGACGTCATAATTTCTGCATTGGTTTTCGTAAGGTTCATATCCCTGACTAGGTCGTCTATGTCTTTCTGGTTGGGGAAATGGGGTGACGTATTGGAGCTTGCCTCGAAGTCAGCATCTTCATCTTCATCGGAGGATATTAAAGGCGTTTCTTCTATTTCCTTCATGGTGGGTGGGCATGTAACGGGCAATAGAAGATGGGATATTTGGATATAGGACATTTTTTTCGACCTTTACCTCTCTTGTAGAGTGAAATGTCTACCATGCAGAAGTAGCAATCATCGTAGTGATTGGTTTGCTCCCTCCAAATGCGAGGAATAGCAAATGGCATGCCTTTTCTGGTACCTCGCAGCCATCCTTCTAATGTGGAACGGTAGCTTCCACAGCAAAAGTGAGGTGCCCATGATTTATCTTGATCGCCCATGTGCATGCCAAAGTAAGCGTGATATGCTGTACAAAACTTCGTTCCTGTGTCAGTTTTGTGCTTTACTTGCTTTGGATTGATGTAATGGCCGCAACCATAACAAAATGAAACTGCAGAGTGTCTGCAGGGCCTATTGGTAGCCATCACCATATGCTTCTAATTCAAATATCTGAAAAATACAAAAAACATTTTATAAGCAGAAATAAGAAAACAAATGTGCACAAATATTTAATAATGGGCCTTAACCAATAAAAACATTACTAATAAACCCCAGTTTTGGGGACATTTTGAATTTTGCACTTCAAATTACTTTTGCTATCTCAGAAAAATGCCTTAAAAATGGCGAAAAAGTAAGATTTCTAAATTTGACCATATCATAAAAACTATAGTTTTTGGAGCCAAACCGATGCCGAATCTGTAATTAGCGTGGCCGAAACATGTAGAAAAGATCGAAAAAGCAGCATAAACAAAAAATTGTTGCACAGTTATTATTCTTAGTATTATCACTAAGTTAGTGTTCCCGTTGGTCTCTATACTCTCCATACTCTTTATGCTCTATATTCTCCTCCACTGGAGGAGATTGAAGACACCAATCAATAGACCAGGAAAGTACTCCGGGGTGGACATTAGGCAGGAGAAAGGGGTCGCTGGAACTCCCATTTCTATTGGCACTGTCCTCTTTAGCTGATCTTTTGCCGTGTCTCATCTACCCTGTGAGCAGTCCAGCATGCTTTCAAACACATATTTCTACCTTTATTCTTCACTACACATACATGTTCCTTACACACTACACAATCTTTTCAAAATTTATAAAAAAGTGGCATCATTGAGCCTTCGAGACCTTGTTTTATTATTATTATTATTATTATTATTATTATTATTATTATTATTATTTTTCTGTGTCTAATACAGTGTTGCTCGTGGCCCTATACCTTGTATTTATGTTTTTACTGCGTCATTGTGCTACGGATGACTCCTATATCTTATATCCTTTGAAATTTTTTAGTGACATGGTGAACCTCTATAGTCCATATTATTATTACCGTATTATTATATTATTATTATTGTTATTATTATTATTATTATTAATTTTATTGGTTTGTAGTATTATACGTCTAAGTCTGTATTACCGGTGAGCCTAAACCTTATATTACACTGGTATGCATATGAAATTTTTTTGTCTGCTGTGAGGGTTTTTTCAACTCATATTATATAATTCGACCATGCTGAATTCGAAAATGACATTGGTTTTCCTCAATCAGGTCAGGTTTTTTCTATTGGCCATTTATTATAAGTCCAATTTTATCCCAAATTTATTGATTTTTTTAGCTTAAACACTGTAGATACAAATAATATTATAAGAACACTCGTGAAAAATGAAAACATTGTGTGAATAAATACTTTTATTCATACAATGAATATGGAAAAAAGTTTATTGAGGAAGGAATGAAGTTTTTTTGGCTTTCCGTCTGTGTTTTTCTTCGGGCACGTCTCGCTTCAAACACCAGCAATAGTCCGCCAGCATATTGATATCCCAGTTTCCTGGTACCTCTCTTCCATTATTTTGATATCTTGGTGAAATCGTTCACCCTGTTCCTCACTATAATCCCCGCAATTTTCAGGAAAATAGTCCAAGTGGGACCACAAAAAGTGCATTTTTATGGACATGCGCGACCCATGAGCTTTGAAAGCTTCATCAAGTTTTCGACAACGGACTCGTATTCTGGACTTCTACGCTTGCCAAGAAAATCAGTGACAACTGATTTGAATGCCTGCCAGGCATTCTTCTCAGTTGGAGTCATTGCGTTTTCGAACTGAGTATCCTTGATCAAAGTTCGAATTTGAAGACCATCAAAAACCCCAGCATTTAGTTTAGCATCAGATATATGAGAAAATTTACTCTCGAGATATCGGAATGCTGAACCCTCCTTATTCATTGATTTGATGAAATTTTTCATCAAGCCCAGCTTAATATGAAGTGGTGGGAGCAAAATATTTGTTGGTAGTACAAGGGGCACTGAAACGACATTATGCGACCCAGGTTCAAAATTCTCTCTGGATGCCCATTCACGCTGTGCATAGTGCTTCTCATCCGCTCGGCTATCCCATTTGCAGAGGAAACATGGGTATTTCGTGTATCCCCCTTGCATTCCCAATACAAATGCCACAATCTGAAAAAAAATGAAAATATTTAGAGTTTAGAGAATTTGTTCTATCAGATAAAAAATCTATGCATTGGACTGTATCACTTCTGTGGGGAAGTTAAGTGTTCTTATACGCTCTCAAAAACCTTTGGAAAAACAACATAGTCAATAGCAATAGTTTACTTATGATATTAGTATTACCTTCAAATCTCCACAGATCCTCCAGTTTTGTTGGTCGTATACGAGAGCATCCAGTAAAATTTTCATGTTATCGTAGCTCTCAGTAAGTTGTACGGAATGTGCTACAGGGACTGATGCAACCCTATTCCTAATGTTGAGAAGTACTGCTTTCAAACTTCGTTTAGACGAGTCTATAAATAGCCTCCATTCTGATGCGTTATATGGCAGGCCCAAGGATTCGATTAGCCCCTCAACATTGCAGCAGTACACTAAGGAAGAGGTATTTTCGTGCACCGCAAAAAACTTGCGGAATTCTTCCTCTCGTTTCCTATACCAGGAGAATGTTGTTCTCGGAGCCAGCAGTTGTCCTCTCGAAGTCGTGAGCCCAAGATCTCGGCAGCTAATTTGGAAAGTCCTAAATCCCTGGTAAGATCATTAAATTTGGCCTGGTTGAGAGGCCTCGGCTCATTTGAAGCGGTATTTTGAGGTATATACGACTGGGACTGGTCATTGGCATTGGTCATTGATTCATCATCAGAATCATCGAAGTCCAGGGTTTGAGGTGGGTCGGGTATTGGAATTCCAGGACCATGGGGTACAGGTCTCATAGCAGAAGGAATGTCAGGGTATACAACAATGTGTTTATTCTTCTTGTTAACTCCTGAAAATAGAAACACAGAAACATGGATATAAAACTTGCATATGAAATAGAAGAAGCATTCAGACAGTGGCGGCTCGTGAGGGAAGGCTGCGGTCTGTAAGATATGAAATAGGTCGATGGAGTCTGTATATTTTCTTTCTTTTTCATTCATATTGTCCCTTCGGGGACAATATGAATGAAAAAGAAAGAAAATATACAATCATTGTATATGTAAATGTAACTTGTATAACAATATGTATGTGTAAATGTATTTTCTATAACAATATGTATATGTAAATGTATGATTACCATTATGGTGAATATTATGCTATATATGGTGAATATTACATTATGGTGAATATTATGTCAAGTTTCATACGAGGATTTCAAAATATTTAAGAAAAATAAATTTATAAGCCCACCTTGGAGGTTTGTCGTGCAGAAATAGCAATCTTGCACTTGATCCTTTCCTTCTCTCCAAATCATGGGAATTCCAAAAGGCAAAGATTTCGCTCTGCCTTTGCTCCATCTTCTCAAATTTTCAATGCACGTCTTGCAGCACATATGAGGGGCGAAATTTTTGTCCTGGTCCCCTAGCTTAATTCCAAAGTATGCTCTATACATTGTCTTCACAAATTTAGTGATTTGGAACTGGTTATTTGGCATGGTAACCGTCCCACATATGTAGCAGAATCTATTGGGATCATTTTTACACGCTCTATTCATTATGAAATATTTTATCTACAGTATATGCCTGAAAAGTAAAAAAGATATTATACAAGTGAAACAAGTGATGATAGATGTTACTGTTCCAATTCCGCTTTGACAAAATCAAGAAAAATTCTATTTTACTTATGAGGCCATAGCCGGATAACCTGAGCTGATTGAGAAAAACGGATTGCAGATTCGAAATCAGCAGGAAACACTCTATAAGAATCACTTACAAAACCCTTGACAGCAAAATTGATGCATACCAGTGTTATCATTGCATCAATATTCTGCATCAGGTGGCCCCTATACCTTATAACCTTGGAACATTTTTACTCTTAAAATAGTGGTCACTAAAGTTCATAGTGTGATGTCACATATTTTAATTTTTAATTTTTATTTAATTTTAATTTTTAATTTTTAATTTTATTTTTTAATTGTTTTGGAGGACCCCTATCCCCTTTGATACTGGTACCCTTACCCCACTTACTCCCTTTACCCCCTCCCCCATTACCCCCTCTCTTCAAATGCACCTATACTACTATAATAAATCAATTACCTACTGCGGCTTTACTCGCGAATATATACAGTATATAGTTATATCTATACTGTATATATGTATCCTAGACCTCAGGTATTGGGTAGGGGAACATTGTGTTAGAACCATATGAATGGATATAAAAACAGCGAGGGCACTTTCCCCAAATCTCGTAACCCAGTGGTTCCCAACCTTTTTGAAGCGATGGCCCACTAGAGCTGATTCGAATAACTCATGGCCCACCTCCATTGCTGCTAAGCTGGTATCATGTTTACATAAGGTTTAATAAGCAAATTTTTGCTATTAACATTTATTAACATGATGTTAAAAGACAAACAAGTGGGCCATGGCACACCAGTTGTTAACCAGTGTGGACCTAACCTGTCCATACAGCTCGACGATACTGCCTTGATACTGTAGTAAACCATAATCTTTTATTGAAATATAGGACAGATGTCAGACGATATTCATCCAGGGAGCCTAATACCTATATAATATCATTATTAAATTTACCTATGAACAGTTTAGTGTATTAACTCAAATGATAGGAATATTATACAGATTTTAGTGTCTCGTTTACAGAAAAATTACGTTACCGTTTTATAAAAGGTACGCACCCACACATACACACATACCCGCACATACAGGGTGGGCCGTAAGTTTCCATACATAGGAAAAATAAACATTTTTTTATGGACAACCATTTTTATTTATATAATATGCTCTACATGGTTGCCATTGTTTTGAAAACACATTTCAATACGTGTTCCCCACTATTGATGAACACGCATTAGCACAGTTGACGTTATGCTTGTAATGGCGTTGGTGATACGTTCCTTTAGATGATTTATGTCTCGTATCTTTTCCTGATACACCATGGCCTTCAAGTGCCCCCAAAGATAGAAATCAAGGGGGGTGAGATCTGGGGATCTGGGAGGCCACTCCACAGGACCACGCCGACCAATCCAAGCATCCGGAAACTGCTGATCCAAATACCGACGCACGTGAAGACCATAATGAGGTGGAGCTCCATCTTGCTGGAAGTAAACTGGGAAGTTACCTTCCTCGTTTAGCAGGGATGGGAAAATCTCTTCTTGCAACATGTTAAGATACTTTTCGGCATTAAGATTTCCACTGACAAAAATTGGTCCAATAATTCTGTCACCCCATATCCCGGCCCACACCATCACTTTACCGGCACCTTGCATCTTCGTCGGACTCAGCCAGTTAGGGTTAGCATTACTCCAATAACGTATGTTTTGCCGATTAACCTCTCCATTGACGTAAAAATTTGCTTCATCAGTAAACAAGATCTTACGTCAAACGCATATTCTTAGGGTATCTGAAACATAAAAACAAACGTTTAATTTTTCCTATGTATGGAAACTTACGGCCCACCCTGTACATTAAATGTACAGTTTAGAACTTTAGTATATTGAATCAAATGACAGTAATATACAGACTTATACGTTACCTTTCTACCCGGTTTGCACACAGAACTACAAACACACACATTCGTACATACACCCACATGTATAGAATTTATGATGTTCGTGTCGATTTTCGAATTATCACTTACGAATTCCATCCAATAAATGTAGGAAATGAAGTGTTTTGGGTGAATTTGGCAAAACAATTAAATTGTTTTTCAGGAAATATACGTCTGCGGTAAAATGTTATTTAGATATTAGTGAAACATTTCAGTAAAATAATTAAGAACTGTTGAAATTGAAGCCGGGTCTTAATTTTAAATAAAAAAAAACCTTTCTAGAATGATTACAACGACATGCAAAATAAGTTTATCCCGGAAATTAGGTCTTAAAATGTGGAATAAAAAACTATTGAGTGTAATCCATGAACAAATTCTCCCTTTTCGTGTATAGTTACCCATTTTACAAAAAGAAAAAAGAAAAAAACCAGAAACAGACGAGTTACGAAATGGTTTATTTTGGGGAAGAGAGAAAAACGCATCTCAATCTACGGGACTTGATTTTGTATAGTCAGATACTGTTGATCATAATTTCATTTGGGGACTCAAGAGAAACTTTGTTAATGGTTACAAACTCTCAAACGGTTTCTTTTTTGGTTTTCATTTTCGAACGTTTGAACGATTTTCACATTTATTTGGTTTCGATTTTGAAAGAATCCTTTATTACTTTCATCTTTCAATTTTATATTGAATGAATTTTCTTTCTGCTCGGAGAGTGAGCAATAATATATATATATATGGAGAGAGAGAGAGAGAGAGAGAGAGAGAGAGAGAGAGTTACAAGGAGTTACAAGGAAAAGAAGTACCTCAAAAGGCCTTGCGGCCCAAACCGAGGAGGTGCCAGGGAAAATTTTCTATACACTCAAATAGTGTGCAAGATTTGGTCTAAGAGAGAGAGAGAGAGAGAGAGAGAGAGAGAGAGAGAGAGAGAGAGAGCATTTTGAGGGTTTAATAATATTTTGCCGTAAGATTTATCATTCCGTTTGTATAAATAAATTGAAGATTGAATTGTGAAGAGTTCTTTGGCCATGATGAAATTGGTTTTATAAGAAATGCTTTTCACGCTATACTTTATTTAACATCAGAATATTGAAATCACAGACATTCACGTCTTGTGATTGTCATTTTAAATCTTTATTTATATATGAAAAATGTTTAATAGATAGGCCCTACGTACCATGGCGACATTACCGTGATAATGAATATGTATATGAAATGGCTCTTGTGGATAGATATATTTACATTATTACACAAAGGATGCCTCCGGTTAATGAAAAGCATAAAATATGGCTACGATGCACAATACTTATTAATGTAAGCTTAATTCACTTTAAGAAAGATTTAAAACTCTGAGTTTAAGTTTGTTTTGCGAGGAAAACTTACACCAAAGTAGAACCGAATGGGCGAAGATAACTAGCGAGTGTGACCAAAACGAGCCTTAGCCTTATACAAGGGAATTCACACTGCATTTTTTGTGGAACTCCTTTTTCAAATAATGTTTTCCAGGAATTTCATTGAGAGTAAAGCCAACCAATGTCCAGTCATACACTTTTGAGGAGTCAAGGGAAAAGCTAGTAAGACCATACATTTACAAAAATACCACAGCCGTCAAAATTTTAAGCATCGCATGCTAAGATGTTGTTTCTTTAAAAATCTATATTAAAAATCGTATGAAATTATTTACGTTATAATACGAGTGTGGGCCGACTATATATATATATATATATATATAATATATATATAATATATATATATATATATATATATGAACAGAAGGACCAACACAACGGCAAACATTTTCATTTATTTTTTGTACTTCAGACGTTTCGACAAATCTTTTGTCATCATCAGTGAATTAAGTCTTAAAACCTTAAAACAAAAGTAAAAAGTGAAAATTACATCAATACAATATTAAAACCATTAAAATTAAAACCTTAAAGCAAAATGAAAATTGCATCAATACAAAATTAAAATCATTTAAATTTCATCACTATAAAATTAAAATTAAATTAAATTACCTCAATAGGTAAATACACAATGTTTACATCAACCTCCATACTTGGAAAAGCCTAAGAGAACACTGGATGGTCAGAGGATTAGAAAGGATATGTCTATGAGAATCGGTTGGTTTGTTAAAAGAGCTGTAATTTGTAGGATGAGCTATTATTGTTAATGGAGGGTTTGTTTCTATAGATGTACAAAGATTCTAAAATTCGGAGTTCTGTGAGGTTATTGGATCTAGTTAAAATTTCAAACTGAGTTTTGTGAAGGGGATGGTTGTTTTCATTACTATGGTTTCTAATTGCGGATTGTGGAGGGCTACTGAGGGGACGGTTGGTACGGACTGACAAGCCCAAATGTTGAGAAAGGCGCACCTCCAGTTGGAGTTGAGTGCTGCCAATATACGCAGCCTTACAGCTGTCGCACGTGTATTTGTAAACAACATTGGGGCATACAGTTTTGGGGAATTCATCTTTGAACTTTAAAAAATTTGATAATTTAAGTGGGTTGACGAAGGCGAATCTAAAATTTATTTGGGGATAACTAGACTTGAGCAGTTTGGACAATTCACCTCGAATACGCAATGATAAATAACCATAAAAAGGTAATTTAATATATCTGGTTTCTTTTTGTACTGTAGTTATGGGGAGTTTAGTATTAAAAGTGTTATTTAAAAATTTCTTTAATTGGTTATCGAATAGATTAGAAGGGTAGTAATTGTTAATAAAGTACTGTTTTAAAAATTTAAATTCTTCGTTTAACGAAAAGTAATCCGAACAAATACGGTAACTTCTTGTTAATAATGTTACTATAGCACTAATCTTATATTTATAAAACATACAACTTAAATAATTGGTTCCCAAGCCAGTAAAAGTTTGTTTTCGAAATAGTGAAGTTTGGAACTTATTATGAGCCCGTTTAACTAAAACATCCAGGAAAGGTAAACTATTATTTGTTTCGTTTTCACATGTGTACTTAATATTACTATGTTGTTTATTAAGATAATCAAGAAAAAGTTTTACGTGTGAAGGATGGTTAAATATTAAGAAAGTGTCATCCACGTATCTTCTGTAATATATGGGTTTAAAACTACTAGGACAACTTTTCAACCAAATTTCTTCGTAATGGCAAAGAAATGCATTTGCTAGTGTTGGGCTTAACGGGGAACCCATAGCTACCCCATCAATTTGGCTGTAAAGATTGCTATTAAATAAGAAAAGATTATCAAAACACACTATTTCGAGAAGGTTTTTAAATTGAGTCTGAGTGAGGCCATTAATAAGAGTATTATCAGTAGTGAATAACTTATTTAGTATGATATTTAATGTTTCTTTTAACGGGACATTAGTAAACAATGACGAGACATCAAAACTGGCCATAGTAAGAGAATCGGCATGATTGATCTCCTTTATCTCTTTAGCAAAATCAAACGAGTTGTTAATAGAATAATCATTAAAGGTGAGTTTTGAAAGCAAGGGAACGAAGAATTTGGCTAAATTATAATTGAATGTACCACAGACCGAAAGAATAGGTCTTAGTGGGAAATTTGGCTTATGAACTTTAGGTAAACCATATAGAATTCCTGGATTAGAACCAGAAGCAAATAAAAAATTGTATGTATTGTCAGCAATAATATTACTATTTTTTAATTTACGCAAACACCTATTAAGTTTATCTTCGAGTTTTAGTAATTTAGACAGAACATTCTCTTTTACCCTTTTAAATTTAGACGTATCCGACAAAATTGTCTCCATTCTATTTATGTAAACTGTTGAATCAATCAGCACTACTCCTTTACCCTTATCCGGTTTTGTAATGATGACAGAGTTATCCTTTTTCAAATTATTAAGAATTTTAAAATCTTATTAAAAAGGGGAGAAAACACCTTATGGGGTTTAAAATTATAAAAATTCTTAAAAGAGATGCTCTCCACTTGTTTTACCAAGTTATGAAACGAGAAATTTGGTCGGATCTCACAATTCTTAATATTCATGAGAAGATTTTCAAAACCAGAGAAAAATTTATAAAAATTTAGTTTATAATGAGGTAGATCAAAATTTAAGCCTAACGACAATATTTCTTTCTCTTTAATACTTAAAACTCTATTAGAGAAATTAAAAATAAAATTATCTGGATTATTAAAAAACGACTGAGTGATTCCCAATTTTTCCAATTTGGCAGCATGTATCCTTTTATGTCTATTGACAATTTTATCACAGCAAGTTTGAAATTTAGTAACTAAACACTGTGTAGTGAACGGGTTTTATTATTTATTTTCTTCATTATTTATTTACGATTCTTTCTACTTTACTATTTCTCTATTTATTCTCGATCGGCTCCCTCTTTCATTTATCGCTTTGTTTCTCTACACTCTTTTTGCCGTATCGTATATATATATCATGGTAGCGCGCCTAGACCTGACTCTAAAAGACCGTTACAAAGCCAATGGGAAAGGGGGATATTAATTAATACTCCTTATTAACACTTGTTACGTTTTATTAATTTCGAAAGTGGTTTAGTTAATTAGGGGATATGCGAGTATGAAATATCACTAAATATATTTAGGTCGGAGAGGGCGCAAAACAATTTAACTTTAAGATCACATGGCTCCAAATCTTACGCGTATCGCGTCTACCTCAAGACTGAGTATTATGTGTTATAATCTGCTCTCTTGGGTCCCTGTTCAGGACTACCAATTGTACCCATTTTAAACAATTTAAAACATCACAATTTTTAGTAAATTTATATTAAACATTATCTTATTTAATTAAACAGAATTTTATAATCTTAACTAAGCATTACTACACTCGCATCACCCCCTTGAAAATAAGTTTTTCCATTAGGAAAACTTATTAATATCGTTTTACAATGTCAATAAATTTATTCAACAAACATATATTTTGCAAT
This sequence comes from Bathynomus jamesi, assembly GCA_023014485.1. Lineage (NCBI taxonomy): Eukaryota > Metazoa > Arthropoda > Malacostraca > Isopoda > Cirolanidae > Bathynomus > Bathynomus jamesi. The sequence continues at coordinate 859,334 of JAJOZX010001008.1, forward strand.
TTTTTTTTTTTTCTTTTCTTTAACACTTATTCAAAGTTTAGAAATAGACAAGAAATAATAGAAGGACAATTCCCATACATATATTGTATCATATTATAAAAACCGAAAACTTTATAATTTTCACATTTGCATAAAATAACATTTCACTCTAATAATTAAATTACAACCTGTAACTAATCTATACATGCCACAAAAAAATAACAGAAAATTTTCTTACAGTGGCTACACAAATCCCAAGTTCACAATCTATTCCCGCGATTTCTCACCAACGATCGCTTTACATTCGAAACAATTATTTGTATAGTTATACAGTTACTATCAGGGCAACATAGAAAAAAATAAGAAAAAGTTTACATAAAATACTGACCAAGAGCGCACATACTATTTCACGAAAAACACAACAAATATGGGCAATAATCGGACCCTTTTCACTTATAATTTCATTAGATAATAATCAGTACATTTATTTGCTGGACGTTGTTTAGATGACACTCCGCACGCTGACAACGGATTTCAATTTTCAATCGCAGCTCTCCTGCTCACTTCGCTAGAATGCAAGGGATTGCATCAATCAATATGCAACAGGGCAGCACGCTATAATGGTTCCGCTCTCTCCAATGGCGAAAAAAAAAACAAGAGATGTCCAATTCTAAAAGGATCAGGGGGGGAGATATCTGAAAGCGGGACCACGCCCTGGAATTGGACGGAATTTGCAATTCTAGAAGTCGATGAAGAAACTCGCCTTGTCTCATCTCCACTTTTGTCGGTGAACGCTGCTCTTCCTACGTCCAGCTGAAAGACTCTTCCACTGGCAACAATCAAACGATGACTCCGCCGTAGGCCGTTTCCCAACGAACCTACTGTATGTCTGTATGGACAGTACAGTCGTAGGCGCCCGTTCAAGCTCTCGTGGCTTGTCTACCGCGCGCTTTGTTGACACATATTTAGCGAAGCATTCGAGCAACGTGACCAGCTACTGCCCGAAAAATACCAGTAGACCATCTTCGATCGAAACTTTCGTGTACCAAGACCCTGCACACGTAAATTCTTCTCTTCCGGAACTGTCCTGCGCCAAGTCCCTGCGCATTCGGTTCTCTTCTCTCTTCTCTTCCGAAACCATCCTGCGCCAAGTCCATGCGCATTCTGGTTTCTCTTCTCTCTCTCATTGGTGATCGATCACCTATCCGGTCGACTAAACTCACTTGATGAAACTCAGATTCAACTTGGTTGACCCAAGCTGAGCCTTGCAATTTTGAAAAAAAAGTTTATTCTAAACGTGTTTCTGTACTGCTTATCATTTCATATTTAATTTATCAAATTCTTTCGACAATTCACTTCGAAATACTAACTACACATTTGCTCTGGCCAAATTCACGGAAAAAAAATATAAAAATTTTCGCAAAAATTTAATCAAATCTAGTTACCAATAAGGTCACTTATGGCAGTCACAGCAGAGAAGATAAAAAAAAGTCATAAAACGCTAAACAAAATTGTACAGTATAAATATAAAAGCGCCCATACATAGTAACTGTTAGTATAATTTAAGAAATATTATTGTTCAAACTATCGTCAGAAATCACCTCAATACCTCTAAATACAAAAGATAAAAATGAACCCCAGAAACTTCATGTCATCCATTCTCTGACAATCATGAACCCTCTTGCTTTGAGGAGGAGCACACAGACGCCACAAAAACGTTACTGGCTATCTATGAGGCTCCATTTCCGAGTGTACACTTGAGTCAATGTTTCAAATGCACTAGTTAACTCCGACTGAAGGTTTAAACAACAATAATTTTCTAAACAGTTATTAAAAAGTAAAAAAATATTTAAATATTACTACCAAAATTATTTTAATACAGTACTTCCAACTTGAAACGTCAAATTCCATAAGAATTGAACTTGCAATTCGCAAATTACATCTGAGATACAACTCTCTCCTTCAACAGAAACCTCAGTATGGTTTGCAAATCACAGAAATCTCAGTAATTTATCGTTTCCAAGTGAAAATACAATTTTTTTATCGTTATACTAAATAAGAATAGATCATATGTACTAAAAAATTACACACAATCCACTGTAAACAAAACTAAAACATTTCCTAATTGAGAGCGGTCGCTTTGTTTGTAAGCGAACCTCTATACAAATATCCCTAACCGAATGAAACTGCATTATATCCTAACATAATTTCGTAATATTTTCCATGCAAACGCTCGAACTAAAAAAAAGATATTTTTCATTTCTAATTCCAAATTAAAATATCAAATTAAAATATCCTTTTTAGAATACAATCTAAATTTGAACTAAAAATGTTACCATTGTCATTGAACTGGGAATAAAAATAAAAATCGGCCTATCTGTACAAATAAATTTGATTATTGAATGAATTTCTAAAACGTAAACAATATATGAAAAGAATTTCTACACAAATTTCTGTAATTCAAAAAAATTATAATATCGAGATTTAGTAAAATGTGTACCGTAACTCACATTGGCCGCCAAAATAAAAATAAAATTTACTGCCGCTTTTAGGCCTATATTTAATAAATTCAATGTTATGCGTGAAAAGAGCTATTAAGAATTTAAGTCAACATTTGTGCTTTTTAAAGAAAAATCCTATGCTGATTTATGTTAAACCAATGAAAATTTTGTTAAATAACTAAAAATTTACTACTCAATAGACATACCGTAATAACGGTTAATCTCCGAACAATATTTTACGATAGGCCTACAAGAAATTCTTCTTAAGTACGATACAATAGCCATTTTACCAAATATGTCGGAATTGTCGTGAAATGAATCGAAAGAAACAGAGAGGAAAAAAATAATCAGCTTACCTACCAAAGTTATGGGTATATAAATATATGTAATTATATATATAACTAATAAATACGTATTAGTTAATAAGTAAGTATATAATTAATGAGTATATAAAAAATACCAAAAAACTTATAAAAAATTTTACAACACACTTTCTCTATTGCAGTTAAACGAATTCTGCTTATTTTGAAATTTAACACAATCCTATACGGCCCAATCTGACAATTTTTAATATCTTTAAGAGATTTTTCGATTTGTCCCTTAACTGTAACGTAATCCTATTTTAGCGCGAAGCGAGCAAAGCAAAAGCCCGTAAACCTATATTTACAAAATAATCCTATTATTATATACAGGCAATCGAAATATAATCAAAAATCTGCTAATGAAACCCAGAAAATTTATCATATTCCTGAAATGTTGTACTATATATTATATATACCCAGAAATGCGATACAAATTTTCGCTGAAACACTTTGAAAGGACCATATGAATTGTGTATCATACTGTATTCAAACTATACTTACGTACAATCTTTTTTTTTTTTTTCTATATTAATCGTTATTATTATATTACAATTACTACTAATTCCAAAAGTTTTAAACAAACAAGTAAACAACAGAGGTAAGCTGAAAGAAAGGCATACAGTGGAAGAGACGAAAAGAAAAGAAAATTGAGTCTTCAGGCAGCACGATAATTTTCAAACTATACCCTCTCCGATCCGACCGAATGAACGAAACTTTTGAAGCGACGCGACTCGGAATAATTTGGAAAACAATGGGCGCGCCATTTTGAATTTTCATTTATAATGAATTTTAAGGAATGAAAATCGAAATTTGCCTGCAAGCGGGATAAACTTTGCATTTAGATATTTTAATAATCGAAATAAAATATTCATTAACGCTATTTGTTATTATACCGGGTTTTAAGAATTTTAATCGAAATACTAACACGTGGGTAAGCCTCACAAAATATGATGTAAGATCACCGCTAGCCACCAGATGTAGTGAACGGGTTTTATTATTTATTTTCTTCATTATTTATTTACGCTTCTTTCTACTTTACTATTTCTCTATTTATTCTCGATCGGCTCCCTCTTTCATTTATCGCTTTGTTTCTCTACACTCTTTTTGCCGTATCGTATATATATATCATGGTAGCGCGCCTAGACCTGACTCTAAAAGACCGTTACAAAGCCAATGGGAAAGGGGGATATTAATTAATACTCCTTATTAACACTTGTTACGTTTTATTAATTTCGAAAGTGGTTTAGTTAATTAGGGGATATGCGAGTATGAAATATTACTAAATATATTTAGGTCGGAGAGGGCGCAAAACAATTTAACTTTAAGATCACATGGCTCCAAATCTTACGTGTATCGCGTCTACCTCAAGACTGAGTATTATGTGTTATAATCTGCTCTCTTGGGTCCCTGTTCAGGACTACCAATTGTACCCATTTTAAACAATTTAAAACATCACAATTTTTAGTAAATTTATATTAAACATTATCTTATTTAATTAAACAGAATTTTATAATCTTAACTAAGCATTACTACAACTGATAATCAATATAAGACACCCTAGATTTTAGACCAGACAGAGAATTCTTATATTTCAGCTTGAGAAAACTCAGTTTTAGTTTTTGTTTGAAGTTCCAAATTTAATAATTTATGTTGCCATGATTTATATAATAAATAATAAGTTCCAAACTTCACTATTTCGAAAACAAACTTTTACTGGCTTGGGAACCAATTATTTAAGTTGTATGTTTTATAAATATAAGATTAGTGCTATAGTAACATTATTAACAAGAAGTTACCGTATTTGTTCGGATTACTTTTCGTTAAACGAAGAATTTAAATTTTTAAAACAGTACTTTATTAACAATTACTACCCTTCTAATCTATTCGATAACCAATTAAAGAAATTTTTAAATAACACTTTTAATACTAAACTCCCCATAACTACAGTACAAAAAGAAACCAGATATATTAAATTACCTTTTTATGGTTATTTATCATTGCGTATTCGAGGTGAATTGTCCAAACTGCTCAAGTCTAGTTATCCCCAAATAAATTTTAGATTCGCCTTCGTCAACCCACTTAAATTATCAAATTTTTTAAAGTTCAAAGATGAATTCCCCAAAACTGTATGCCCCAATGTTGTTTACAAATACACGTGCGACAGCTGTAAGGCTGCGTATATTGGCAGCACTCAACTCCAACTGGAGGTGCGCCTTTCTCAACATTTGGGCTTGTCAGTCCGTACCAACCGTCCCCTCAGTAGCCCTCCACAATCCGCAATTAGAAACCATAGTAATGAAAACAACCATCCCCTTCACAAAACTCAGTTTGAAATTTTAACTAGATCCAATAACCTCACAGAACTCCGAATTTTAGAATCTTTGTACATCTATAGAAACAAACCCTCCATTAACAATAATAGCTCATCCTACAAATTACAGCTCTTTTAACAAACCAACCGATTCTCATAGACATATCCTTTCTAATCCTCTGACCATCCAGTGTTCTCTTAGGCTTTTCCAAGTATGGAGGTTGATGTAAACATTGTGTATTTACCTATTGAGGTAATTTAATTTAATTTTAATTTTATAGTGATGAAATTTAAATGATTTTAATTTTGTATTGATGCAATTTTCATTTTGCTTTAAGGTTTTAATTTTAATGGTTTTAATATTGTATTGATGTAATTTTCACTTTTTACTTTTGTTTTAAGGTTTTAAGACTTAATTCACTGATGATGACAAAAGATTTGTCGAAACGTCTGAAGTACAAAAAATAAATGAAAATGTTTGCCGTTGTGTTGGTCCTTCTGTTCATCTGTAAACTCCGTTTCCCTAAGGAGAAGTCAATAGCTTTGATATATATATACTGTATATATATATAATATATATATATATATATACACACACACTTTGATGACATTGTAAATGTATTTAGAAAAAACATTCCTTGTTCGGGTGGTTTTTGAGGTTAGCGTGTCCATTGTACGTATACGGATGGGAGACTAGTTTCTTTTATTTTTTATTTCAGATGAAATTTTTATACTGAAATCTCGAGATCAATCCTACTGTGGAGGAAATATCGTGTCGCTTGCAAGAGGTTAAACGAAACTGGAATACAACCAAGTAAATGTGATTATTTAATGTCAAATGATGGCAGATCTTGTACTCGCCTTTATCCGCATCTAACAGCTCTTCAAATAACGCTTTGTTGATGCTTTTGCCCGATGGCGAGACCTTTGTCTGGGATTTGATTTCAGACGTTTTTTAAGACACAAGAAATGTCACAGAATATCCAAATCTTCCTACAAATACATTAAAATTGAAATAAATATTTGAAACTACTGTAATGATTTCAAATTTAAGGCATGAAAATTTGTTACGCTCAGGTTAACGCTCAGGTTAATGCTCAAGTTAATGCTCAGGTTTTGGTAATGCTCAGATTAATGCTCAGGTTAATGCTCAGGTTTTGTTAATACTCAGGTTAATGCTCAGGTTTTGTTAATGCTCAGGTTAATGCTCAGGTTAATGCTCAAGTTTTGTTAATGCTCAGGTTAATGCTCGTGTTTTGTTAATGCTCAGGTTGATGCTCAGGTTAATGCTCAAGTTTTATTAATGCTCTGGTTAATGCTCGGGTTTTGTTATTTCAGCGACAAAGATTTGTTTTCACAATTTCTCGGGCTACGTCGTGGCCAGTGTCGTAGCACCGCTTCCCATCGATTAGCAAAGTTAAGTGATATTGGGTCTGGGCAGTGTTGGGCACTAAAGCGTTAATCCGATAACAGTTAATTTACGAAGTTAACTTTTTTTAACGGACTATTAACGGAAGTTAATTTCCATTTATCGTTATCGGACCAGTTAACTTCCGATAACTCGATATTTAGTCTGTTAAAGTCCGTTAACACGTTAACTGTGAGGAGTCATTCACGGAAGATCACCGCTCCGCGAATGAATTCAAACCGCCATAACTTCAGTCTGCCAATTCCGTCCTCTGCCGCAGTGGAACGGCTCTTCTCTCTCGGCAAGGACATCCTGAGGCCCAAGAGGTCAAGACTGGCAGTTGGGCCTAACTTTGAGAAGTTGGTCTTTCTGAAGGGCAACCAGCACATTGTGTCAGTCTTTAATAAATGTGCCTAAAATTTAATTTTACCTTTCAGTTCCCGCCATAATAATTCTCTGGTAAATTAAAATTTAGTTAATGGTTAGACGTTACAAGGGTTTCAAAACATGTAATCAGTACATTTTTTTTAAAAATAAAAAAAAAAGTTATTAAGCAAAAAAGTTGCAAAACTTGATACAAATAGTTAAATACCTATTTATTGTTGGATTTTGCATAAATAAACATTTTCTATGGGTTTTAAAGTTTTTTTCCTTGATTTTTTTAAATGTTAGTAAAGAAATAGTTATCGTTAACGGATTATCGTTAACTTTGTAGTAAAATTATCGGATTATCGTTATCGGAGTTAAAAATTGGGGTTAACGGATTATCGTTATCGAAGTTAACTTTTTGGTTAACGGTGCCCACCACTGGGTCTGGGTAATAGTTGGATGGGAGACTGTTCTCTTCGTCCAGATTATGAAGCGACCAGTAGTATGGGTTCATTTGAGCCGAGTGGTTGCCATGGAAACGAGGGGGGGGGGAGTGAAGGAAGGGGGAGGGGGAGTGCCAGTACCAGTGCAAAGAGAGGGAAAGAAGGGGAAACGCATGACCGGACACTTTTGCACATGCGAAATTTATCCCTCACCAGAACTCGACCCCGCCCCTTTGACTCGGAGCCACGGTCGTTGACCGTTAGACTATGACAGGATAAACGTTAACAACAACTTGACGGCACTTTATCATCCAAGGGAAACCCATAACGCTTTCGCGTCAAGAGGTGTTATTACGTTGTCAGTGGCCTGCACTCGAGCTAGTGGACAGCAAATAACTAAATTTATTTGGTCAACACAAGGGTACCATTAAATAGAAATTTATTCCCTATTGTTATCTCATTGCACAATGTTATAATGTTATAATGTTTCAGAAACAACAAAGACCCTAGGATCCACTCATGACTGGTCTACTAGGGTGTACCATTTTTGGGTCATTTTCAAAAAGTCAAGGTCCAGGAGTCTAATGTTGTGCCAAATGATGTCCTAAACACGAATTTTACAGGCATTTTCTAATCCGACAAATTTTGAATCCCCCCCCCCCCCCATGAAATTTTGGCATCCCTTTTCCTAAAAACCCCATATATCTCAAACACTATCAACTTTATCGAAAAATGTTATAGAATAAAAATGATTTAGAATCAAAAGTTCTATTAGAAACATTCATCAAAATAGAAATTACTTAATTTTGAAAATTTTCATTTATTTTTTAAAAATTTAAATTAAAAAAATTTTTTGCTTGCAGTGCCTTCTTCTTAAATAAGGTGTTACCGCCACCTTTGAAGCATCACCCCAATGCAGCTTCGCGGCGATGGGCTTTGTATTTGCTAGTTATAATGCAAATCATAAATAGTTTTTATTATAACTAGCCTATACAAAGTGAGGACAACCTCAAAACTATATATATATAAAATAAAGCTAAAAATTAACACTTTATCTATAGTTGTGAGGTCCCATCGTTTTTTTTTCCTTTATTCAACACTTTCCTCAAAAAAATAAAAAGAAACAAGTTTCCTAATTAGAAATCATTGATATAAAAGCTTTTTAAACATAAAAATAAGAAAAGACAATTTATGGTATATTTAATAAAAAAAAAAATCAGCCTCTTCTAAATTAAAACAATCTCTGCAAATAAAAATACCTAATCTATCTGTTAATGAACTATTCTTTACTGAGTTTCATTCTTTTAAGAGTCTCTTTAATAGGATCAGGAATTAGTCTTCTATTCTCTTCCACAATTTGCAAAAGACCTTGAAATTCTTCTTCATTTTGACATTTGTCATGAAAGTCTTGAACCAGCTTGATTCCTCTTTCAGCGGTATCATTGACTACTCTAATAGATGAAAGAATGTTTTTTAGTTTGTTGTAGTCATCGACCTCTTCCCATGTTGATGCTGGTTTCTTTATCCATGAGTCTGGTTTTGACCCACAGCATTGAAATAAATGCCATGAAATTGGACCTACTAGCTGATGAAGCTTTGTGTCTTCCTTTAAAATGGGGAAAACAGGTTGCCCACATACATAATTTTCTGGAACTGGATATTTGTTTAAGGATTTTGCGATCTTATCTTTTTCATCATTACTTAGCGATCCAAAGAAACTCAAAGGGATCACTTCCTCCGTCAAATACCAGTAATGATTGGCAAAAGATTTCAAAGCAGCATTTGCAACTTCCCTATCTTCCTTCTTGTAATTCACCAAATCATGATAAAACTTCAGATCATTAGCTGGACTATCTAGTGAATTAGAACATAAAAGCCAGTATTTTCCATAAATTAATGCATTAAATAGACACATTCTCTTTAATTTCTTGATCAATGATTCATCATATGATGCTTGGTGGGCAAAAGCATACATTTTATTTGTATACAAAATCATTGCCATCCACCTGGCACGGTGCATTGCACCAGGTTTCCGCCAATGACTGTTTTCTCTGGAAACCTCTCCTAAAAGCATTAAAGTTGTTTCAGCAACTTCCTTATAGTCATCACGTGGAAAGCAGTCAGATTTTCTTAAACATTGGGTCATAAATTCTACACATTCTTCCTTTAGGCCTCTTTGATACCTTGATTTAACATCAAGAACATTGTATGTAGATTTCGTATTAATTTTCTTCCATTTAGACTCGCGAAATTCTTTGAATAACTCAAACTCAGGAGATTTACTTGGACCAAAAATGGTTTCATACACAGCACACAAAACTCTTTCAGCCACATGATGGCGGCATGCTAACCAAATCAATTTCTTTTGCAAAAGTTCTTCAAGTAACTTACAGGAACCTTTCATCCATCCTGAATTGGATGCAGTGGTATCAAATGATACTCCAAAGACATTTTGCTTCAAGTTCCATTTTTCAATACTTTGAAATACAGAAGTGGCTTCAGACAATCCAGTGGAATCATCTATTATAGAAACTGATAAAAGTTTTTCTACATTTGGGTATCCAGTAACAAGTATTGCAAGGCGGTCTTCTTGTTCTGAACATGATTTAGTAAGCAGCTTGCTATCCCAATGTACTAGGCAGTGATCAGGAGGAGTAAAATCCTTGATGCAAGTTTCATATTTTCGTTTTCTTGTCTTTCGAGCGGCTCTTGCAGATGTGGTCCTGGAGAGAGACAGTTTTTCAATATCCTTGCCACACCTAATGGCTACTGCAGCAGCAAAAACAGTCCGTTGTCCAATAGAGAGATTAAGTCTGTCTGCAGTGGAGGAAACCAATGGCGAGGCAAGAATATTTTTGGGGCTGGAAGCATTTGAAGGTCCTGCTGTAGGTTCTGTCGGAAACTCTTCATAGCTGTCTGTCTCAGAACTGGTCGTGCTAGAAAGAAGGGTCTCTGATGTTCTGGCTGTAGCACTCACTTGCTTCACTGATTTATGTTTCTCTTTGCGTTTCTTCTCTTTCTCTAATCTAATGTACTTGCGCTGTACTTTTGATGCATAATCTGCATCTAGCAAACCTAAACATGTTTCTCGTTTTGTTCTTTGATCTTCTAAGAATGAAATATCATATGCTTTCTGAGGCTCAGTTCTCATGCGGTCTTTTTGGATTAATTCAACGGCATTTTGAGAAGAGATGTCAAAAAGGGAATCCATAATTTTCATGAAATTAGAGAGTTCATTTTCAAAGCTTGCTCTTTTTTTGTGCTTGATTAAATTATTATGCATTTCTTCTAGATTTAACAGCATCTTCCTGCCTTTAGGGTTTTTACTAATATCTATAGTAGGAATGCATCCTTTTTGCCATATTATTAGTAGCTTCTGTAGAACTTCATTAACAGTAGAATCTTTTGTAACTTTTGGACCCTTATACTGCATTCTCCGTAAATAAATAAAATGGCTTAGAACATCTTTATTGGATGGTAAAACAATTTTAGATGAACTCATAATATCAGCCTGCAAGCGACCAAGAATAAAGTCATGCTGTTTTGTATCTGTTTGACTCATTTTTTATTTATTTTCAAATAAAGCAGTCTGAAAAGAAACAATAAGAGTAAAAACAATGCTTGTTTATTAAAATTCAATGTAAAAAAGGATTTTTAAATTTGGATTATACTCACAATATACTCATAAATAATGTAAATTAAGCACCTTATTTTATATTAATACAATAAGGTGCTCTTGGACAAAAGAAAATGAAAATTTTCAAAATTACGTAAATTTCTATCTTAATGAACTTTTCTAATAGAACGTTTGATTCTAAATCATTTTTATTCTATAACATTTTTGATAAAGTTGATAGTTTTTTAGATATATGGGGTTTTTAGGAAAAGGGGATGGGCAAAATTTCAAGGGGGGTGGGGGGATTCAAAATTTGTTGGATTAGAAAATGCTTGTTAAATTCGTGTTTAGGACATCATTTGGCACAACATTAGACTCCTGGACCTTGACTTTTTGAAAATGACCCAAAAATGGTACACCCTACAGTGGTCTACCTAACTGTGTTCGTAATCGTGTATTGTGTATGTCCTCCGTGGTGGCGGAGGGGACCTACAATTTTACGTGGGTTCCGAACCACAAGAACATAAGAAATTTATGTAAAAACTGCCGGTAAATTGGCAACGACCAATTTTTACGAAACTAAATAATTATCAATTTAAAACTAATTAATTATCGATTTAAAACTAAAGATAGAATCTCTGGATCCAGAGGATCAAGTCATAATAGACTACTATCCACAAATATGTTACACTCTATATCTATTTATAACAGACATGCAAATATATCAGATCCAAAGAATCCAGTCAATTTCATTACAGTATCCATCAAGTCACGGTCCATATCGATTGCGGACCAAGTCAAAATTTACATTCATATACATTACAATATATACACTTACGAGAAAAAGTGTAGGTGAGGCTGTAAAGACTGTACAGTAATGTAGAAATGTGTGTGCACCCCAGTCTCCGAGTCATATATATATAATATATATATATATATATATATATATGAGAGAGAGTTGATTTCTTGCAGCTACAACATATCCTGTAGACAGAGAGGTGGGTATGTCTACAGGGTATGTTGTAGCTGCAAGAAATGAACTCTCTCCTTCATCAGGCCAGGCCTAGATGTTAAGCCACCAGCTTAACCTTCGTATGAAGAGACCGACGCACGGAACTTTTACCAGGTTTACCAGATTTATACTGTATATATATATAATATATATCATAGGTGGGCAGTTACGGCCCTCCCGGATTTGATTTCAAGCCAAAAAAAAAACCTGAAATTTCAATTCTGATTCCACCATTGTGTTTGGAATCTGTTGGAATTCAGATTCCATTTCTATAAATAAACTAGATTATGTATTTTATATACAAAAAATTAAGCATCAAAAGTTAAATATTAATTTGGTTTAAATATATATATATATATATATATATATATATATATATATAATGTTATAATGTTATAATGTTTCAGACCAACAAAGACCCTAGGATCCACTCATGGCTGGTCTACCTAACTGTGTTCGTAATTGTGTATGTCCTCCGTGGTGGCGGAGGGGACCTACAATTTTACGTGGGTTCCGAACCACAAGAACATAAGAAATTTATGTAACAACTTCCTGTACAATGTGTACATTGGCAACGACCAATTTAGCAAAACTAATTAATTACACTGGGCAACACGTATTTTATTGAATGATATCTGACACTTGATTCTAGGTAATTTGGGTGCGCTGAATACGAATTTCAACTCGGTTTGGCTCTATCAGGTCCTGATTCTTGTCGACAGCCTATGTGCCATTTTCCAGATTTTTCAAATTAGGACTAAAAAATTAAGTCATGTGTTAAATTTTTTTTTCAAGTTTCATGAATACAAGCAGTTCAAACTACAGTAAAATTACATTAAACGATAGAAATGACTTAAAATAAAAAAAAAACAGATATGAAGCTTTCACTGTGGCAAAAATTTTCTTTTGTAAGACTTTCTAGCGTATTTGCTTGTTGATGGCAGGTCTCTTTTCAAGCACCAGCAGTAATCAGCCATCATGTGGGAATCCCAGCGGCCTTGGTACCGTTCCTCCATAATTTTGATATCTTGGTGGAATCTCTCCCCTTGTTCGTCACTTACATCACCTAAATTACTTGGAAACTGGTCAAGATGGCTATTCAAAAATGCATTTTTATGCTCATATTGCAACCTAACTCTTTGTAGTCCCTTAAAAGTTTTTTTACGATTTCTTCGTAGTTATCTGCCCTATAATTGCCTAAAAAGTTTTCTATCAAGTCCACGAATGAGAACCAGCCATTTTTTTCGCGTTCATTCATGACATTAGGAAAATTGCTGTCTTTAATCATTGTTCTTATTTGTGGACCGTCGAAAATTCCCGCCTTGATTTTTTCATAACTTAAACTTGGAAATTTTGAAGTTATGTATTTGAAACACTCGCCGTTCGTATCTAAAGCTTTTACATATTGTTTAATGAGGCCTAGTTTTATATGCAGAGGAGGAAATATGATTTTATCTCTGCTCACTAAAGGTGGATTAATTACGTTTTTTTCTCCGACAGTAAGTGATGTTCGTGCTGGCCAGATTTGTTTGAAATAATGTTCTTCCTTGGCTCTGCTGTCCCATAAGCAAAGGAAGCAGGGATATTTAGTATACCCTCCTTGTTGTCCTAGCAGAAAATTAACCATTTTTAAGTCAACACATATGATCCACTCGTGCTCCCTATATTTGATAAGATTTAAAACCTTTTCTATATGTTCATACTTTTCTTTTAATTTTGTTGAGTGCCCAATCGGTATCGAGCCGTATAGATTGCCATTATGCAACAACACACACTTAAGACTTCTTTTCGAACTGTCTAAAAACAAGCGCCAATCATTTGCATCGTAAGACTCAACCCCCATCTTCTTTAACAAACCAACTATGTCGCAGCAATATACTAAACTATCCTCTGTTCTAAAATATTTAACAAGTTCTTCTTCTCTTTTTCTGTAAAATGAAATGTATGTGTTTGAAGTAAGCAAGTTTTTCTCTTTAAGTCTTGAAGCTAAAATTTCCGCAGCCTTTTTTGGCAAATTTAGATCCCTTACAAGATCATTCAACTCGGCCTGGTTAAACTTTTGCGGATCGTTTTGACTTTCAAATACGCTGGGGTCAAAATCGGTGTCTGACTCCTCAAAGTGCATAACAATATTTTCAGGAACATCTTCAACTAATTCTTGAGTTGGCAGACCCTTAAATTTTGGAATGGGGATCTCATTTGAATGTAGCACAGGTCGTATCGCGGTGTCGAAATTTGGGTACTCGATACAATGTTTATTTTTCTTAGTGAAGCCCGAAGTCTTGACAAAGCAAAGGTAGCAATCGGTCTCGTGGTTAGTAGGCTCTCGCCACACCTGATATGGAAAAAAAATTGTAAAGCGTTAACAAAAGCGACGAGAGACTTGTTTTTATGAATTTTATCAAAAGTTATCACCCAAACATTTAACATTTCTATGTGTTTCAACCTTATGCAATATTTGAGATTCTTATAAACATTTTCTGTAAATTTTTGTTTATGTACCTAAGTTACAATTACATTTAGGTAAGTTACAGTATACTAGTGATTAAATTACGTAGTTTTATGAAATCATAAACTTACCATCGGAACTCCAAAAGGTATTTTTGAATCCGAACCCTTCGTCCAATGTCGCAGTCTTTCAATGCATATAGTGCAGGCTTTATGTGGAGCCCACGATTTATCTTGGTCCCCCAGTTTTATGCCAAAATAAGCTAAGTAAGCTCTTTTTACGAAGTCAGTTATATTTGCTCGTTGATGTGGAAGTGTAAAATTTCCACATATATAACAGAAGGAATCAGGGTTGTTTTTGCATTTGAACTTTCTAGTGCTTGATGACATATTGCTTGATTGTTCTGCCAATTTGTAAAGGTATTTAAAGCCCTTAATTCATATAAATTTAAGAAAATCTGAAATATAAACACAAAAATTAGTTTAAATAGGTACTTATTATGAAATAGGTACTTACAATCTATGAAATTAAACTAGAAACACGGATGAGTAGGTACAATATAAATTACGTCTAATTAAATCAACTATATTAAATCACGATGACAAAATTACTCACTAAATCATATGCCAATTCAAAATTATGTTAATGCCCAAACTTAATTAACTAACTCACTGACTGACTGACTGACTGACTGACTGACTGATTGAATTGACTGATTAACTCTGGAAACGAGTCGCTTTTATATATTTTAGTTGTCCCTCTAGAATACTCTACAGAGAACAGGAACGCTCGAGAAAATTTTAGAATTCTATGATATTTTTAGCTTAATTTACTAATATTAAAATGGGTTAAAAATGACAAAATTAAAAATATTTTTAGGGTGTTACATATAAAAATATACATAATACAACAATACCATAACAATAGGTACAAATACCTAGATAAAAACCTAGTTGCATAATGTGTAACTGCAAAAAGACTTAGCGAGTATTGAGAAAAAAACCTTTTTATGAATACGACGAAAGAGGAGGGGTGTTGAGCAAAATCAGGACCTGATAGAGCAAAACCGAGTAAAAATTCGTGCTCAGCGCACCCAAATTACCTAGAACTAACTGTCAAATCTAATTCAATAGACAAAAATTGAAATTTGTTCCCCAGTGTTATCGATTTAAAACTAAAGATAGAATCTCTGGATCCAGAGGATCAAGTCATAATAGACTACTATCCACAAATATGTTACACTCTATATCTATTTATAACCGACATGCAAATATATCAGATCCAAAGAATCCAGTCAATTTCATTACGGTATCCATCATACAGTACCTTCACGAAAAATAAGTCACGGTCCATATCGATTGCGGACCAAGTCAAAATTTACAACCATATACATTACAATATATACACTTACGAGGAAAAGTGTAGGTGTGGCTGTAAAGACTGTACAGTAATGTAGAAATGTGTGTGCACCCATTTGGGTCTCCCATTTAAAGGTGTTTGTGGGGCAAGTGAAGATCATGAGTTTTTCAATACCTCACAGTACTATGGGGGGCACCGCTCGGCAGAGGAATCTCTTTAAATGGGGTGTGTAAGGACAGAGAGTATCCCCTAACCCAAGACGCTGCCTCCCTATATCCCACAACACTTGTGTTGAGCTGTGGGATCTATCCCCACAAAGCCTTAATTTTACTACCTTAAACTATACCCTCTATCAACATATGCGTCTAATCGATTTTTAAACATGTTTATAGACGTGCTACTAATTACTTCTACCGGCAAACTATTCCAGCTATTTACTATTCTATGCGTAAAAAAGTTTTTGGCAACTGCTGTCTCGAACCTTCTACTTGTCAACTTACACCCGTTATTTCTAGTCCTATTATATTGAGATATTTCGAAAAAGCTATCTCTATCTACGTTATCGAACCCATTCATAATTTTGAAAACCTGGATTAGATCACCCCTTAACCTCCTAGTCTCGAGTGTTGTCAATTTTAACTCCTTAAGCCTATCCTCGTACGACTTTGACCTAAGCGACGGAATCATCTTAGTTGCTCGTCTTTGAACTCTTTCGATTTTGTCTATATCTTTGCGCATATGCGGATTCCAAAATTGGACCGCGTACTCCAAATGGGGTCTAACTAATGATTTATAAAGTGGAACTATAATATCGCGCGATTTGTACTCAAAATTTCGAGCTATAAAACCTAACACTTTGTTCGCCTTATTGACCGCTGCTGTACTTTGTTTCGCTACTTTTAAATCACCAGTGACTATAACTCCTAAATCTTTTTCTGCTCTACGCTTGTTAAATCTTTCCCTGACATACTATACGCAAAATTACCGTTACGCGAACCTATATGCAAAATTTTGCACTTATCACGTTAAATCTCATTTGCCATGTGACTGACCAATCAACGATTTTATTCAGATCTTCCTGAATTTTACCTCTATCTTCGTCATTAATCGCCCTACCACCCAGCTTCGTGTCATCCGCAAACTTTGAAACTGTACTGACTAGGCCGACATCTAAATCGTTAATATATATAAGAAAAAGCAAGGGGCCCAATACAGAACCCTGAGGAACGCCACTCGCTACATTAGCCCAACACGACTCCGCTCCATCAACGACCACCCTCTGTTTCCTACCTCGCAACCACTCTTCTAGCCAATTTATTACTACACCCCTGATTCCATGAGCCTTAGTTTTTTCAATGAGTCTTTTGTGCGGCACGGTGTCAAACGCTTTTTGAAAATCTAAATACACTACATCAACCGCCCGATGTCTATCGTAAACGTCAACCACGCTTTGGAAAAATTCTAAAAGATTAGTTAAGCAAGATTTGTTTCGCCTAAATCCGTGCTGCGTATTTCTAACTAGTTATGCAATTCTAAGTGTTCGACTATACGATCCCTAATTATTGATTCCAGTAGCTTACCTACAACAGACGTTAAACTGATTGGCCTATAATTTCCCGCCGCACCTTTATCGCCTTTCTTAAAGATAGGTGTTACGTTTGCTAACTTGAAATTATCTGGTACGCACCCCTCAGAAATAGACGCATTAAAAATCTTTGTTAGCGGCACAACAATGCTATCTTTTAATTCTTTTAGTTGTATGGGATATATGGAATCCGGACCCGGTGATTTACGCGTTTTCATTTTATCAATATAGCGCATTACCTCCCCTTCACTAACGACATATTATCCAAAATATTACCATTATCAAAAGGTATTATGTCTATGACCGTAGGGATATTCGTTACATCTTCTATAGTAAAAACTGACGTAAAAAATTCGTTTAGCAAGGTAGCCATTTCCTTGTTTTCAGAAACTAGATCTCCGTTTACATTTTTCAATGGACCCAAGACACTTTTTACTGGATTTCTATTATTGACGTATTGAAAGAATCGCTTGGGGTTTTCTTTACCGTCACGAGCTATGGAGATTTCAAATTCGCGCTTGGACTTTTTTATTACACTTTTCGCTTCACGCCTCAGAGATATGTAGTTGTTTCGGAACAACAAATTGTTTTTATCGCACTTATGTTGCCTATAAGCTCTATCTCTACTCTTTATAATGTCTCCTACTCTAGAATTGTTGAATATAAAAATGTTAATTGTTCTCTAAGTTAATTGGCATTAAATGAAGCAAAATATATCATTTAGAACTGTTAATTAAGCCATCTGTCTATTCATTAGAGTAAGTATAATAACCCAATTATTTTTAGTGGAAAATGATGGCTTTGTAAATAATATTTACAAATTATGAAGGTGAGAAATAGGATAAATTTTTTGCCCTTATTCTCTATAATAATAAATCTTTTTAGTTGGCTCGTATTACTTGTAAAAAAATAAAAATTTGAAAATAAAATAAAAAATATATAATAAAAGATGTATTATACTATATTGTAAATAATAAGAGATGTATACTATATTGTTTGAAACAGTGATGATCTCCTGTCCATTTTAAGCTCAAATGTTTAACTTTTTCCTATCTGTAACCACGTAAAATATAAAACCAAAGACTGTCAACCACAACAATGTTCTCTAAGCGAACGACACATCTAAGCCGCTTTCAAAGTATTTTGTTCAAAACATGTTCAAACATGTCGTATCATCACCATTTACGCTAAGTCGCGCGAAAGCGAAGGTGATTCATGCATGTTTAGAAAATTAAAAAAAAAATTCTGAGCAGTTAGTAATGTAATAAAGATTTTCTTGGTATTCCATTTTTTTTACAGTGGAACACTTTTCAGATTCTAATTTCGATTCCATTTTTGTTTGAAGCCGATTCCAGTTCCAGTTCTAACCATAAAGAAAGATTCGATTCCAATTCCGAAATTGGAATTATATATATATATATATATATATATATATATATATATATATATTAAAAATGTTCCCTCATTTTGTATATGATGGCATTCTTTTATAAAATGGAACAAAAGTTTTTTAATAAAGTTTTAACGTAACTTTTCATTTTAAATTCGAGTGGAAATAGTATATATATATATATATATATATATATATATACATATATATATATATATATATACCGGGTGGCCATAATACAATTAGTCCTATGGTTCCTGAATTATGGGCCACCCGGTATATATATATATATATATATATGTGTGTGTGTGTACACGCAGTGTATATACAGAGTGTATATTCACAAACCTAGTTCCTTCTTCATACTATCTTAATATGAAACCCAGGTTTCTTTAGTGTATCAAGTGCCAAAGAGGCTCTTTATTCCTCTATGTATCTGGCGTTATTTCATTAAACAATTTACTCCTGCTATAATATTTTGATCTAGTTATTATATTCCATAAACCCGAATTATTTATATGACAGTTATAAATCTGCAATGAAACGACTGCTACTTGTTTCCATGGGAACTCCTCTTTCACACTGTCTATCAATATATAAGTATTGATTTAATAGATATTAAATTTCGAGTTTCGATTACTTTGATAATGAGGACGTTTAAGGCGAAAATACTTTAGTTTCTCGTGACTTTTAATTATTTGAAAGGAGACAAAGGTTTTTATATATTTTTCGTAAATTATACTAATTTCCTAATTCAGATTGATCGAGTAGACGAGTGCTTGAATGAGGAGCGAGGCGGATTAATGAGGAGGGGACCACTCTTTGTTGCAAACTGGCGTCGATTAAAGAATTCGTAGAAGGTCGGTAGCGACTAACTCTGATGAAGGGATTCCACAGAAAGTGAGAGATGTTACGTTTTTTTATTATGAGTGCAAGCAGGGGATAAGTCTTCTGATTGAAATATTGTTTATTGATGAAGAAATTTTAAAATTTAACGATAATTCTTGGCTAAAAATATAACCCACCTTTTGGTCCTTACCAGACCTGAACGCTCAACCTGACTGCCCTTCGGAAAACCTCTGGAATTCTTTTTTTTTTTTAGTCTGCTCATATGATCCGGCCTTGGGGGATGCCCAGAGGTGGTTGGGGGAATGGTAACCTATTTGGGAGGCCCTCCTTGTGAAGAGTGCAAAGAGAGAGGGATTTATTAAATTATGAGAGTCAAAGCATAAGTAGTATACTGTAGGTGTGTTTGAGGAGAGAGGGTAATGGGAGGGGGATGAGGGGAAAGGGGGTAATGGGGTAGGGGGCCAGCGCCAAAGGGGATATGGGTCTTACCCAAAAAAATTAAAAATAAGATAAAAAATAAAAATGTGTGACGTCACACTATGAACTATAGGGGACCACCGTCTCAATGGTAAAAGTTTTCAAACGATATAAGGTATAGAAGTCATCGGTAACACAATGACACGATAAAAATATAATAAGGTATAGCGCCACCGGCAACACTGTCTCAGACACACAAAAATAATAATAATATTAATAATAATAATAATAATATATTATTATTATTATTATTATTTTTATTATTACTATTATTATTATTATAAACATAGAGTATAGAGACCAACGGCAACACTGACTTAGGCATAATACTAAGACTAATAAGAAGACAAAATAATACTCACCGTTGAATGACCCCTGAACCTTTTATTTTTAACACCGAACGCCTTGGTTAATATTAAAAAATTTTAAGTAAATTATTCATAAATACACATTATACACTGAACACTCTGTTTAATACTAAGAATATCAAAATAAATTATTATTCATCAAATTTTAAAACTTCATACACTAGAAATATGTAAAAATTCCAGACTTAAGTTTAACACACATTCATACTCCATCAACTCTGAATAAAAACTACTGAATACAAACTGATCCAGGCAGCTAGTGAGTGTTTGAATCAGCTGAAAAGTCTGAAAAGGCTGAAAAAGTTGAAAAGACGCAGCTTAAAAGCCAACAGGGATTGCCACCTCCAACCATTCATATTCTCACAAATCTGCCAATCACCCATTCAAATGACCAGTCAAATATAGTATATCTCTACAGAGAACCGTCAGCAGGAATTACAGAGGGTTTACATGCATTAGTCAAAACAATCATTTCCAGCCATTCACGATCTTAAGCGAATAATAATAATAATAATAATAATAATAATAATAATACGAAGAAGAAGAAGAAGAGGAAGAAGAAGAAGAAGAAGAAATAGTAATAATATTCACCGTTGAACGACTCCGAACGGGTACATAATAACATAAATAAATACGTGTAAGTAATTAAATAGCAAACGTCTAACAAGGACAACAATAAATATTAAATTATAAACAACTTGAATAGTAATTTTAATAAACAGTTAGACAGACTCTTATACATATTTCAAACAAACATACGTAAAAAGTACAAGAGCAGGATGATGGGATGGTAAACAATTCAGTACTCCAACAAACTTTGCAAACAAGGTAAGATGACGGTGAGGTGCGAATGCAGCTCGGAGTTGAACCTAATTAGTACAAGATCACAGAACCATGCAGTAATAACCCAAATAAAACAGAATCGCTGCAACACACACACACACACACAACATTTCAAGATTATGATGTTTCTCTTCTATAATTATATGTTTTAGTGCAGAGACATCTTTTTCCTATATATGAAACATTTATTAAATAAAGAATTGTGTTAATTTCAGCAAAATTTTTAATTTATGGTACTTCCTCTGTAGATCCACCTATTAACTTGATACCAACATCATCTGTCTGGTAGAGCTTTGAGGTTTCACCAGCAGGGGAGAACCAAGACATCTGATCACTATTACTCAGATTTCATAACGTAAAAGTCTGGTGGGTATACCAAAAATTCAATAAATCATTATGTACAGGGTGTCCACAATGTCTTGTCACCCTCAGTAAACTATTAACTGATTTTCGTTTTTCTTTGTTTTATGTTTTGGATAAAAAAATCTACAGATCTACAGAAGCTAAGCTAACAAAGACCCTAAGATCCACTCTAAGGTTAGCCCGGGAGAAAGGAAAGAGGAGGGCTGTTGCAGAAATCTTGTTATAGAAAAAAAATCTGCTGCAGAAAAGAAATCTTGTTGCAGTACCCAGTTGCGACCCATTCGCAACTCCCTGAACTAAAATTTCCTGATATTTTTCGAATTCAAGATTCCACTGATGACAAGCTTTCCTGGGCTAGAAGCACTAAAGCATCCTCAAAAAAGCAAACTACCACCACCACGTTTAACCGTAGGAACGATGTTTTGTTTCCTCGAATGCAGTATTTGATTTTTCGCCAAACATACCTTTGCTCGTTGTCTCCAGATAGCTTAACTTTGGTCTCGTCTGTCTAGAGAACTTTCTTCCAGAATGCAAATCCATCATTTTGATGATCTTTGGCGTACATTAAACGAACTTCTTTGTGCGCTTTCCGTAGCAGAAGTTTTTTTCGTGCAACTTTTCCATGCAGACTATTCTTTCTCAATGTACGACGTACAGTAAAGGGATGGACATCGATCTTAGACAGTGCTAATGTCTGATGAAAATCACCTGCAGTTACTCTTGGATTCGCAGCAGCCATTCTTTCAGTCCGTCGAGTTGTACGTTCTCAAATCTTACAAGGTCATCCACACTTGGTAGAGTTTTGGTTGTTCCAAATCCTTTCCATTTCTTCATAACTGTAGCAACCGTGGCAAACTGAATTCGAAGTTCTTCTCCTATCTTCCTGTAACTCTTTCCACATTCGTGTGCAGCAATAACAGATCTATTCAGGTCTATAGACAGCTTTTTACACGATGACCCATTGCTTACTAATAGCTTGTACAGTTATCCGTATTCCATGAAGATTCACAGAGAAAATTCTAGAATTCAGAATTGACAACAGTCTCTAATCAATAAACAGCCAACTACTGATAAATTTTTTTAAATTCTTCAAACCTAAAGTGAACACACACAGAGGATTAAATAATTTTGTAAGTAAATGTACGAAAACTTTTGCATTTTAACTTTTTCTTCCTCAAATGCTTTGATATTTCACATTATATGTTGGAGTTAAACTAATTTTTTCATTTGTTAAATTTTTCGACACGTTCACGGGAAACTTTTCATAACTCCTATGCATGGTACAAAAGATGAAGACGAATATAACTGAAATATTTGTCTGTACGAATACTTATGAACGCCATTATACAGTATATGTATATATATATATATATATAACTAAACATAACGTTTATAATTTTGTAACTTCGTCATCCACCCATAAAGACCTGGTTTGATTATTTTCATTATTAAAAATACTGTATGTTTGTAATAAATTAGTTAATTTATATACAAGTGTTGTTGTGTTGAACAGACCCTGTATATAATGACGCTCAGTGGTTGGTATTATTATTATTATTATTAATATTATTAATATTATTATCTCACCCCACAACTTTTTCTCGGCCTAGTGCATCTCAAATAATGGAACCGATGGTGCTTCATTTTTAAGCAAAATCACTTCTGTTCTTTTACTATTTACCAAATATATATACTGTATATGCTACAACTCAGAGTGGTCCCTTGAGGAACTTTTGTTACACACAGACCGTGCATGGAACAAGGAATTCTTCCGCGATATTAAACATACTATGGTTCGAATAAATAACCCTCTTCTCCGTTCCCCTACTCCATTACCCCATTACCCCTCCTCTCCTCAAATACCCCTATACTACTGCATATTCTACTCCTTGTGATCAATACTCATGACAAACTATAGAGGCCTCACGTTCTCATCTTCAAATATTAAATTACTATACAATCAAGGGCGTGCTAGCCCTTTTTAATGTGTAAACACCGAGGTGTGAAGCACGGAGCTGGGGGAAGATGTGGAAGGGGGCTGTTCCCCCTTCCACTGCTGAAGGAGAAAATTAAATACAGATTCCCGTAAATAGTCTCTGGTGCACTAAAAATTACTAGTAATTTGGGGTAGAAGTCAATGGTTATTCAATCAACTGAGATTGGAAAATTCACTTTCATTCAGAGCACAGAAGAGAAACAGTATTGGAATAAAGTAGTGTATTTTGCAACTTGTAATAATTAATATTATCCTTTGCCATTTTATAATTATAATAGACTATTATAATGATAAATGATTTCTTGAGAACTTTATTTAAAATAATATGAATTTCCAATTCAATGTGTAAGCGCATGCTTTTTTGCTTACGCCCATCTGCGCTCCTGATAATGACAGGTTATAGAGGTCTCACGGTCTCATCTTCAAATATTAAATTACTATATAATTATTAACAAGAATGAACGTTCTGCTTTTGTTAACATTGTATAGATTTTAACGTAAATTTCAATAAAGCATTTTCTTATACTTAAAATTTGGTGATATGTTTTGCTGTAGGAGCTTAACATTAATTAGCTAGAGAAAAATCTGAAGGAGCGCATAGAAAATAACGAGTAAAATTGTATCGCTAATGTTAAAATGTTCATAGCAGCTCCTAAACAATTCGTGCAGTTGACTCGTTGTCATTTCCAATATTATTTATGTTAACATTTTCTATTATTTTAAAGATTATTGCAAATTTCGTTTGTAATGACAGAGTTAACCAAATGCAACATTATTTTATTTTCCACAAATTCTATTTATATTTCTTATTTTCCTCGGTAAAAATAAGAATGAATCTCAAAGACTTTTGCCTGAAAAGCTGCCATGCTTCCTAACGGCATATTCAGATAATAATATTGTAATTAAACTACAAAACTTAAATATTAATCGCAACATTGTATAAACCAGTATGGCTGTAATGTATATCTTATGTGATGTGTTCTTTCTGAATAGAGATTATTATTAAAAGAAAAAACCGTGTAGCGAACTAAATTATATGAGCCAAATGGACTGTAACCTCTAGTTATATTCTCATGAAAATGTTACGTATGAACTAAGGGTTACTAGTACACTTCACTCACTTTAATTAACTTAATTTCTATGTATAGTATTAAAGTGAGTCATTTTAATATTTTAATATACCGGGTGTCCGAGAATTATCTGTACAATTTTTGGCTGTTATTAAAAGTCAACCATGAAGTGTAGAAATTCCAGTGTTGTCCCATTTTACAGAGAATCTCATTAAGTTTTTTCTAATACTAAGTTTTGACAAGTTTTTTAGAAATCCCAGTGTGTCCGAACATTATCTGTACAATTTCATCTTTTAATAAAATTCTTGATAACACACGTAAAATTCTTAAACAAGATTATTTAGAATCTGTATTTTCAAAAGTTTCTTTTATTAAAGTAACGTTGTTACAAACATTCGATATGTGCACCATTAGTGATTCGCAAAACATCCAATCGATACTCCAAATGTTGCCATGTACGCTGCAGCATATCCACAGCAATTCGCTCAATAGCAGCTGTGATTCTTGCTTTTAAATCATCAATGTCTGTCACCCGCGTACATTTCTGAAAAACTTGTCAAAACGTGGTATCAGAAAAAACTTAGTGAGATTCTCTGTAAAATGGGACAACAATGGAATTTCTACACTTCATGGTTGACTTAATAACAGCCAAAAATTGTACAGATAATTCTCGGACACCCGGTATATAAACTATTTAAAATTTTGGATGACCTGAAGATCAGAGCTCCCAGCCTTCGTTAGTTAACTAACGAAAATATCACGACTTAACCTAACCAATCGCCAAGGGCGTACAGTTGACCTAACGATTGGTTAGGTTGAGACGTGATATTTTCGTTAGTTAGCCTTATAAGGCTAACTAAAGAAGGCTGGGGGCCCTGATCTTCAGGTGATCCAAAATTTTCAGCGTAGATCGATCGTTACTAACTGAGAAGCGAATAAACGTTGTATTATTTGTGTGGAATTGTGTAACGACCAAAATCATTTATTTCCCGTTTCATATTCCACTTCTTCACAGTATTTAGTTATTCATTTTGCATCAATATTAAATAATCCTAATGGCATATCCTGTGAAAGCGGTTTAACAGATCATTGTTTACAACCATATGATGGGAATCGAAATGTAATTGTATGACGTTTGTACGAAGTTTGCATCTGAAATGACTCTTTTTTTTTTTTTGAGGATTCTGAATTTCAATGTATCAAAAATTCTTTTACTGAATTGGGATATCCTCCCATTTTTATCGATGGGACTTTACGAGCTGCTAGAAAGATGTTTTGTAGCAATACCACTAAGAATAAGAGTTTTCGGGATGCTTTGGTGGTTCTCTTTAATGCGCAGTCACTGCAGAGCGTTGTTCTCTCATAACTTAATCTGGTTTCACAGAGTCCGTGCTTTACTCGCGGTCTTTTACAAAACAAAAAAAAAAACAATTATGGAATTCTCTTTCTTATTGTGGTGTGTACAAGATTCTATGCAAGGGCTGTTCTAAGAATTAAAAGACGCCTTTATCAACATTTAGTTCAAACACGGCTGACGAAAATCCTCAGGGATTTGTAAACCAATAGGAAACAACCCTTGAGGCAGAAGCGCTTTAAGGTAAATTTAAGGTAAGGTAAACATTCTCTTGTTGTACAGTTCCCATCCGAGGATGTAGCCCGAAACATGTTTTATTTCACAGTGCTTGCTGGTTTCCAGTCTTGGAGACGCGATTAACTGCACGAATTGCCACATAACACCCGGCAGTGAAAGTATTAATAATGAACATAATATTGATATTAATAATGCTCAATTATTCCTAACTATTAATAATGATGATAAACATAAACTTGTTGAATCTTTTATTATAAAAAAAATATAGAAAATTTTAATATAAAAACAGGAAACAATTTCACTTGATCCTATAACCAATTTTTAGCTCTCAAAATCTCCTGCTTTTCGAAATTTTTTACGTCGATTTAAGTTGCCTGAAACATGACATTTTTAGTAAGGCCTGTATATCTTTTGATTGCGACTTTTGTTGTTGGTTGTACTTCTGCCGCCTGAATGATGAGAGAAGTTGCTCTCGAAAAGCTTCTCGGTTTATAGGGTTTTAACTCCTTTTAACTTTGGGATTATATATATATATTATATATATATATAATATATATATATATATATATATATATATATATATATCAGTGATGTAGGACTCGAGGCCGGTCTCGAGACTTTTTTTTCTGGTCTCGGTCTTGGTCTTGGTCTTGACCATGGTGATCTCGACTACATCACTGATATATATGTGTGTGTGATTAATTATAACAGATTAATTATAATAGATGCTCAAACTGCATACATGCAGCTCTTTTACACATGTCGATTCTGTCGAATAAGAATGTAAGTACTACTCAAAAGAATTTAAGGGTCAAAGGAAATTTTTTGGATCATTTTGTAAGTATGTCTTTTTTAAGCCAGATAGGGTTAGAATATCCCCCTTTGGGTTGTCATTTGGACTATAGACATCACTTATTATGGGACATGCAATCATTGCACTTATCTTTAGAAACTTTTTAAGTTAACCCAGATTTCCTTTTCATAGATTTGAAGCACGAACTTAGTCAGACTAAACTGACAAACTGCCTCGAAACACCCATTGTGACACTCATGCACCATTTGCACGTGTTTTTGCATGAGTGTCATTCCATGGCATGCCAATTTAGCATAAAAGGGCTGAGCATTTTCCATTCATCATCACTTGAAATTTGAAGATGGTTCGACGACAACTCATCATCCAAGACGGGGGAAGGGCCATTGGCTGGCTACAAGATGGACAAACTCAGAGAACTGTGGCTCAGCGTCTAAATGTAAGCCAAGCGTTATCGGCAGACTCTGGCAGAGGTTCAGGACAACTAATGCTGTTCAGAATCGCCCCCGTTCTGGAAGACCCGATCAACAACAGCACGAGAAGACCGCTTCCTGATGATAACGGCGTTGCGACAGCGCTTTGTGACCGCACGGCATCTTCGGATCAACTCAGAGCTGCCAGAGGCACCAACGTGTCCGACGAGACCATAGGAATCGCCTGCGAGACCGAGGTTTGCGATGCCGGCGTCCTGCAGTCCGACCACCGCTACTTGACGTCACAGAAGGGCTCGCCGAGATTGGTGCAGACGTCATATCCGGTGGAACCGTGGTCAGTGGGCAGAGACAATGTTCACAGATGAGGTCACGCTTCTCGCTCCAGTTCAATGATGGCCGGGCTCGTGTTTATCGTCGTCAAGGAGAGAGATCTGCTGATGTCAACGTTGCTCAACGTCTACCATTTGAAGGAGGAAGTGTGATGGTGTGGGCGGGGATATCCATGAAACACAGAACCCCTCTGTACGTCGTCAACGGAAATTTGACTGGTCAGCTTATCTCAACGAGATTGTTCAACCTCTGGTAATTCCACTTCTGCAGCGGATTGGACCAGGAGCTTGGCTCCAGGACGACAACGCAAGACCTCATCGTGCCAGGGTGGTGACCGACTTCCTGCAGGAGCAGAACGTTCAGCCATGGATGGCCTGCATATTCACCCGACTTGTCACCCATTGAGCATGCGTGGGATGAACTAGGGCGGCGAGTTCGATCACATCACGTCCCTGCCGTCAACCTCCGGCAACTGGCTCAGCGATTAGTCGCAGAATGGCAAGCGATCCCTCAACGTTATTTTCCAAGCCTGATGAACAGCATGCGCAACTGTTGTCAAGAATGTGTGAATGCTAACGGTGGCTACACCAGTTACTGAAGCTTCTGCGACTTGTGTGAACATCATTTTGGGGAATGCATGACTTTTTTTCATCAGGGTAATAAACTAGTGTCTAATCAAAAGTTTTTGTTTTGTGTTTTCTGTTCTTGAGCCATCAAAGAATTATTTTGTCATTAGTCGTCACCATTTTAGCTCGTTAGCTTATATTTATATGCACAAATATTTTTTACCCTTAACTTCTTTTGAGTAGTATATATATATATATATATATGTGTATATAATATATATATATAATTATATATATATATATATATATATATATATATATATATATATATATATATATATACAGTATATATATATATATATATATATTATATATATATATATATATATATATATATATATATATATATATATAAATTACCTCCACTAGGATTCGAATCCGGCACCTCTTCAGTAAAAGGCGGGGCAGTGCGGTGATCACAGCGCTTCGACAAGTTAAAAGTTAGTACAACCTCATGCGATGAAATATGCAGCAGGTTGTGCTAACTTCTACCTTGTCGTAGCACAGTGCTTAGTACCCTCGCCTTCTACTAATGTAAGAGGTGTTGGGTTCTAATCGTAGTGGACTATTTTTGCATTATGCAAAGTCATAAAAGTCATACGTGCTACTCCATATATATATAAATATATAATTATATATATATATATATATATATAATATATATATATAATATATATATTATATATATTAGGGTGTCCCAAGGCCTTTCGTCAAGAGTATTACTCACCTGCAACAACAAAAAAAGACCCCAAAACAAGACATCAATTTGAACATTTGTTTTTTTCTAATGTATTACTTTGGTAAATTTAATTTAAAATAACTTTTCCTATGAGACGGGACTTATGGGACACCCTGTATATACAAATATATATATATATAATCTTTATTGGCAGGATATAAATCGGATAAAAAGTGCAATATACATGAAAGTAATAAACATTATGAATAAATTATACGATAGGAACATAAAAGAAAGATAACAAAAAAGTATATCTGATATTTAATTTCTAGCACCACAAAATGTAAATTAGAAGATTAAAATGATATAGAGAATCAGTCTTCAATCTCAGATTTGTTCAAGCTAGATTTAGCGAGAGTTAGCGGCTGACGCCATTACCGGATTGATTACGTCATTAATTTTCAGATTTAGCTCAGATGACTATCGGTAAGGATGAAGATTGTTTAGAAAACAATCACGGCAATGGTGATGGTGAAAAGTGACATTTATGTTGCTTTATAGATTAGGATCTTCAATTTATAATATGAACCAATACAAATTACCAATATCAAAGAAACGACTGAAATTTCATTCATAATAATTGATACAATTAGAAACAAAAAACGTACAGGCAAATATGATAATACTGAAGCTGCCACTGGCTTAGGATGCTGTTGTTCAACCTGACAGCTAGCCGAGAATGGTGCAATTTTTCATAAGATTGTAAAATGTCCAGGGGCAAGAGATAATGTTAGATTAATTTAAGTTTAGGTGAAGTTAGGTTAAATTCTATTGGACTAGGTTTCAAATATTTAAGGGTCACGAGTTTGATTAATTTATGTCAGATTAGGTTACGTTAAAGTTCTGTTATCCTCGTAACCTCCTCATGTAGTTTTTCTTCACACGAAAGGCAAGCTGGTGGCCCCACTTCTAGGTCT
This sequence comes from Bathynomus jamesi, assembly GCA_023014485.1. Classification (NCBI taxonomy): domain Eukaryota; kingdom Metazoa; phylum Arthropoda; class Malacostraca; order Isopoda; family Cirolanidae; genus Bathynomus; species Bathynomus jamesi. The sequence goes on from JAJOZX010001008.1 coordinate 889,532, forward strand.
GGACTGGTGGTGGAGCAAGTTGCTCTCCTGCTATCTCCATTGCACATAGCCAGGTACACTCGGCTCATCTGCTACCGTCCTGAGCCAGGCGTCTAGTCTTCTTTTGGAGAATTCCACTTTAACACCAGTGATGTTCTGGATCTCCTTCGGAAGCTGGTTGTTGTAGTTGGTTATTGTTGGTTAGCCGATCAGCCCACCCTGATCGAGCAAGCCGGCGGCACGCAGGTAACCGATCGTGTCAGTGCTTTGTGGGTTAGGTGTGTTTGTGTATGTGTTTTCTGTACTGTGTGATGTCTGTGGGGCGTAGTATGGAATGGAGTATTTGATTATAATGTCTCTCTGGTGTTACCTTAATGGTACGAGGGGGTGGTGCATGATTGTACATGTAGTGGCAAGGGTGTTGTGGGTTAGTTGTCGCTGCTGCCATGAATCGTGTTCCTCTCATGTTTAAATGTTCTCTAATTTTCAGTATTTTTGTTTCTGTGTGCAGGTGTTCTATTGGTGTTGTTTGAGTATATCCTGTAATGATACGAAGTGCGTTGTTTTGTATTGTCTGTAAGGTGTTTAGTGTGTGTTTGAGATAATGGGTGCCCAGCATGGGCTAGCGTAGTCATAACTGAGCGAATATATGTTTGTATATGAGTGATGTTGTTTCCTGCTGGTGTCCAAAGTTTGTGCCTGTTAGTACCCTAAGCGTGTTAAGTCTTGACGTACATTTGTTTTTAATGTCCTGAATGTGGTTTGCAAAAAATAATGATGTGTTGTATGTGACCCCCAAGTATTTTGGTCCTATGAGTGTGTGGAATGTTAGTGTTATTTGTAGCGGTGTCGATGTTGTTGTGGGTGGATGTTATCTGCATATGATGATAAGGTAAGCTTGTTGTCTATGGGTGTTGGAATGTCATGCATGTATAAGTTGAACAGTGTTGGTGAGAGAACAGAGCCTTGAGCGGCCCTGTTCGGAAAAAGTTTGTTTTTGGATGACTTGCCATTAAATGTGACATGTGAGTATCTTCCTGAAAGATAGTTGCTCAGCCACCTTTTGGTGTTATTGTGCATGTTTGTGTTGAGTATTTTATTTATGAGAGGGAAGTGTGGGATAGCATCAAATGTTTTACTAATGTCTATTGTTGCTAATAGTGTACGTTGAGCTGGTCGTCTGGAGATGATGTCATCCATGATGTGCTGCGTGAGATTAGTGAGTAATGTCGTGGCTGAGTGGTGAGGTCTGAATCCATGTTGAGTAGGCGATAGTGGTATGTGTGGGTCAGTGATTTGTAAGATTAGTCTTTCTGTTACTTTGGAAGTGTGCATAGTAAAGTAATGGATCTATAGGAAGCTGGTTCTGTTGGATTTTTGTTTGGTTTGAGTAGTTAATTAATTTACCTTGTTTCCATATGTCAGGAATAATACAGTGTGGTATGAATTTGTGCTGATGTTTTGTGAGAGCTAGTATTCCCTGTGAGTCCAAGTGTTTAAGGTGTATGTTAGATATGTTGGTCTGGTCCAGCGCCTTCGAATTTAATGTTTTTGATGAGCTTGGTGGTTGGTCTGTATTGAAAGTGTAATAGTCGTGTCGAGTCTGTAGGTTTTCTTGCCTGGCTGTTTGTCTGTCTGCGTGTTTCTGGTTGTTGTCTCTGTTTAGATGACTTATCTTTGCGTAGTGATTACTAGAATGTTAGTTTGTTGTGTATATGTTGGATTATATTTTGGCTGCGACAGATAGCCGCGTGTGAGGTGTAAATGCCACTGTTAGAGTTGGTAATGCTGTTATAGGTCTTGTATAACCTGGATGTATCTGTGGAGTGGTTTAGTGTTGTTATGAATTCCTAAATGTTTTCTGTTGTTTTTCTTTAAGTTTGTTTTTTATTCTGTGTTGAGCTGTTGTATCTGTTTGTTTCTGGTTTCTGTGTGTGTGTTGTGAGTTATGTTTGAAGTTATTACGTTGCCTTATGATTGTGGGCTATTTCTCTAGTGTAATTTGAGTTGTTTCTTAATGTGCCTTGGGTATGTACAGTGCGTTCGAAAGTCTCTCCGCAGTGCTATGTTAAACGCATAGGAAATTGAAAAACTACAATGTTTTCATTCAACCATGATTTAGTGATTTTATTACATAACCTTTTGATTTTAGAGCATGTGTGAAAGTGTTTTCCACCATTTGCAGGACAGAGCAACTCGTCTACACTTGTTGTCAAACACTTTTTTTAAAGTGTTGGTTGACTGCGGAGAGACTTTTCGAACGCACTGTATTGTTTGCATTATTGATGATCTGATTGAATGTCTTGAGTGTTGTATTGATGTTTATGATGGGTGTGCTGGTTAAGTGGTGAATTGTTCCTCAGTCTGTATTTTGAACTGTCCAATCAGCTTTCTTGTAATTCTGTAAGTGTGCCTTAGGCTGTTGGGGCAGAGTAGAATGTGTTGTAATGATAATGAGCAGGTGGTCTGATGACAATTGTTTTTCTGTCCTCCACTGTGTATGTGTTGCTAGTGAGGGGAACAGAACGTTATGTCTGGGGAGGAGTTTGAGTATCCTGCTTGATGTGGTATGTGTGTATGTTCTTCTGTATTGTTAAAAATGAAGAGGCTGTTTAGTTGTGGGCTACGTTGGCGCCTCTGTGTTGCTTGGTTGTGCAGGTACCAACTAGTGTCTTTAGCGTGAAGTCTCCTCCTAAGATGACATTAGGAGAGAGGCCAGATTGTATAACTGTGGATTGTATTGGCTGGCACCTGAGGTGAACTATCTGGTGGGATGTAAAGTTGATTAGTGTTGTGTTGTGTTTTGCGCGTGTTTAATGTTAACTGCCTGTATTTCTATCGTGTTATCTACTTGGTTGTGTTGTAATGTTTTGGGTGGCATCAGTGTAGCTAATGCGTTTACGTATGTAAATGATGAGTCCACCCACGTGACCCAGTACGATCTTGACGGATCGCCGTGAAGTCAGGATGGTGGGTGTTTGTGCGTGTGTTTTAGTTTTGTTTCTCTTATAAGTGCTATGTGAATGTTTTGTTTGTGTACGAATTCCCTAAGTTGCATGATTTTGTTTGTGAGGCCATCTACGTTGTACTGTAATATGTTAATATTATGTTCTGTATGTGTCTTGGTCCTATTGTGTCTATGTCTTTGTGTATGGTGACATGTGTAAGTTGTAGTGGGGGATTAGTCTTATGTCGCCGGAGAGTAAGAGTAGACCGGGGAGGACGCAATTGCTCCCCGTAAATGAAAAAATAGCACGCTGGTATAGGTCCGGCCCCGGGAGCCGATCAGCACTCTGACCGTGCCACGCAACAGGCTGTCGACTGCCAGTCTGGCCAACGTAGACAGCCTGCTGCACGGAGATTTGAGGAGGTTTGGAAGGTTCGGAAGTTGGTTGAAAAGTCTTGGTCCCCTGACAGCCAAGCTATTAGAGTTGAGGGTATCCCTTGTCTAGCCTTTAGTTTGGGAACACTACACAATCTACCTTTCCTATTTTCCACTGTTGTTTGGGTGGTTACTGTGTTCAACTTGAGGTTAGGTACCAGTTTTTTCATTATTTTTCACGCGTAAATTATGGTGTATTTCTCTCTTTTTCTTTACACTCCATATAGATTTAATTTACGAAGTCTTTCCCAGCAATTGAATTATTTGCAGCCATCAATCTTGGCCGTGAAATTTCTTTGAATTTCTTCCAGTTTATTAATTTCTTCAGTTTATTAATTTCTTCTTTTATATTCAAGTTTTGGTACAATCATTATTTTTAGCAGGGAAATCATCACATTTTCATTCCTTCCTTCGAAAGTTCTCACTAGCTGTCCCGTAACTCTTTTTGTTTTGTTTATCGCTATCTGATTCTGTGTTTCAAATTTCATATCGTCGGTCATTCCTAAACCTATTGCTTTCTTGCTTCTCTGAATTTTCTGTCTATCTGGGGCATAATATGCTGCTGTTTTAGTTCCTCATTTCTTCCATATCTCAAGAGCTGAAATTTCTCGGTGTTAAATTTTATGTTGCTGTCTTCTGGCCATCTGTATATTCTGCTTGTATCCCCACTGTAGGGCTTCCACCTCTTCTGCATTACTGATTTTTCTGCTGATTTTTTGTATCGTCCGCAAAGGATGTTATGTTGAATTAAAATATGGAAAAGTTGAAATACAAATGTAAAAACGGAAGCAAATAAAGTGTTAGTAAGGACACAGATTTAAGTATGATACTTTTAAAAGTAAATATAAATTATAGAAGATAAATAATAGTTGATATTGACAGCAAATTAGAACCCTCTTTGCAACACACAATTCAAAGGTGCATTCATGTTGAATGCACAGTTGAAGGTTGGTCTGAGTGATTACTTCGCACTCAATGTCATTCTCGTTTCTATTCGCGGTTCGCGAATGAAAATGCACAAAATAAATAATCTACATTTGAGAAAAGCTTTTTTTTCATTTGAGGAACAATGTCGCTCCATTTCCACTCGGGGCAAAAGTGCCAAATGGAAATAGTTAATATTTCCTAACGACTTAATTTAATCTAACCTAAATTAACCAAACCTAACCTAACTACCGTAACCTAACCTAACCTGAACCAAAGTGAGAAAGCCGTGGATAAGAATGAGAATGGCATGAATTGGGAATAAACCGATTTAAAAATGTCTCCTTTGAAATTCTCACTCTCGATTTCCCCCTCTTGGGCGCTGAACGAAATGAGAATGCCATTGAGTGCGATGATGCCGGTCTGAGTTAATGTATAGAGAAGGATTCAAGAATACAGAAGTTCGTTGGTTGGTTTCTGGATCTCTCCTATTATCTTAAAATGATTGGTTGTTAGCGATGGCTTTGTGAAAGGCAATGGTTTCGGATGTAGGATTAAGGTGGCTTCTTGAACGTTGAAAAGTATGATACAAATAATAATAATAAAATAATAATAATAATAATTTTATTGTTCTTTGTTACATTTATAAAGCATACGAAAGGTATACAGAGAGTGACATATAATAACACACATCTATATATATATATATACAGAGTGTTTCAGGTCGACCCTAGAAATATGGAAATTGGCATTTGGTATTTGAAGTTTGTCATAGTAATTCCTACCTACTTGCTATAAATTCCGCCAATTTCCATATTTCTAGGGTCGACCTGAAACACCCTGTGTATATATATATATATATATATATATATATATATATATATATATATATATATATATATATATATATATGCCCCTATATATATATATATATATATATATATATATATATATCTATATATATATATATATATATATATATATATATATATATATATATATATATATATGCCCCTATATATGATAGTGCGACAATTAATACATTTCCAAGCATATGTATAGACAATATAATATATAATATAAAAACAATATTAACAGCGACACAACAACAATAATATAAATATTAAGTGTGGGTATACCATGGTGAAATATATGGCTCGAATAACCTGTTTTGGGAGTGTCCCACCTCCTTTCTTAATTATGAATGAAACCTGCTATTTTTTTGCATAGATCTTCAGTGTGCTCTTTGAATAAGAGGTTTGAATCGATGGTAATTCCCAGAAGTTTGTCCGAATGCACTCGCTGAACAGGGATTGAATGTATGTGTAGGTTTAAATGAGGCAAAGATTTCCTTTTTGTGATGACTATTTAAGCTGAGTTTTTTTATATTTAAGGATAGTTTGTTGGCATTAAGCCATTCATAAACACTTTGGAGTTCATTGTTAGTGGTCGTTTGGAGTGGTAGAGAGTCTTTATGTGAGGTTATGATTGAATTGAAGTATCATCGGCATTATGGTACCAGGAAGAGTTATTTAGTGACCTGTGAAAGTCGTTTATGTAAAGGAGGAGCGGGATAGGTACCAGAATGCTCCCTTGGGGTACCCTGGGAGATGCGTCTTATCTGTGAGGTAAAAAGAGTCCTGTGCTATAAATTGCGTCCTGTTAGCCAAGTATGAGTTGAACCATCCTAAGGACAATCCTCTGAAACTGTAGTGTTCGAGTTTTTTAAGAGTATGTCATGAGGTACTGTGACAAAGGCCTTAGCTAGATCAAGTAAGATAATAATTATTGAAGTTCATTTGTCGTTGAAATTGCTATAAAGTTCCTTTAATATTGCAGTTATCGCTTCATTTGTCGCGTGTTTACCTAGAAAGCCAAACTGTTGTTTGTGTATGATTTTGTATTTAAATATGAATTTTATTATTCGTATAACACTGATGATGGGAAAAGCATTCTCGAAACGAAAGGAAAACATGTTTCAAGAACTATGTTTGAAGCTTTGGTCTTTCTCATATATATATATATATATATATATATATATATATATATATATATATATATTCTCTCACTCAAATCCATTGCAGCGGAATGAGGATTAATCCTGATAACCTCCGATCGGCTACGCCAATCTATATACATATTGATGACTGCGAAGAACTCAACTACTGGGAAAGACTTCGTAAATTAAATCTAAATTCACTGGAAAGAAGAAGAGAGAGATACACCTTAATTTACACATGGAAAACGATCGAAAAACTGGTACCTAACCTCAAACTGAATTCTTTAACCACCAAAAAAAACAATGGAAAATAGGAAAGGTAAAATGTGTATTGTTCCCAAACTAAAGACTAGACAAGGGATACCCTCAATTCTAAAGGAAAATAGCTTGGTTGTCAATGGAGCCAAGACTTTTCAACCAGCTTCAGGAGATCAGGAACATCACTGGTGTTAAAATGAAATTCTTTAAAAGAAGACTAGACGTCTGGCTCAGGACGGTAGCAGATGAGCCGGGTGTGCCTGGCTATGTGCGATGGAGATCGCAAGAGAGCAACTCGCTCCTACACCAGTCCAGGCCTAGAAGTGAGGGCAACCAGCTTGACTTTCGTATGAACGATGACCAACACACGAAACTACTATAAGGTTACGAAGTGTATATATATATATATATATATATGCGTGTGTGTGTGTGTGTGTGTGTGTGTGTGTGTGTGTGTGTATATATATATAGCTACAGAGATATCTTCAGATACTTTCGAAGATTTGCTCTTTGCCTTCTTCAACAGTTTTTGCAGCAGCTCCTTCTGCCTTCTCAAGAAGTCCATTGTTCCATCGACACATAGCTGCGACCAAGATAACATTACATCGCGAGACTCCCTCGAAGCTTTTCCCTCTCTGCTTTGAACATCACACCTCGCGCTTCCTCAGTGACACGTTGGATCTCATCATGTAATGACGCCGCAACAGGCCGCCTTGGTCTGGTTCCATTTATATAACTATAAAGACTAACTTCCTCACGCGTTGCATTCAAGCAATTGTAACTTTTTTATCACACTTAAATTTCATGATAAATATAAAACTTTTCTCTTTTGTTCCGTTAAATAAATGAAAACCAAAAAGAAGCTTTTTATCTCCTGTATTATTGGCAGCCAATTTGATTTAATCTGTAAAAATCTACTGACCTCGAGACTCAATTATCATTTACGGTATATGATTAATTTGACATTCATTATACTGCCAAAAATGGCCTTGGTAACATTGGTTTTTGCCTCTGCCTGAATTGTTCATCTTGATGAAGGTCAGGCTTAGTGCTTCACATTATATACAGGGTGTTTCACAACCGGTCTGCCATACTTTGGGAGGTGATTTAGGGGATGATATCGAGTAAAAAAGTTGATACAACATCGGTGCTATTTCCAACCGTTGCGGAGCTACGGACGCTTTAAGGTGCACGGAAAAATTAAACGAGAGTATTAATCTGATGTATTTATTGCTACATTTTATGAGACACACCTTATAAATGCTTAAAATGTCCGCCTCGGTTTTCAATGCACAGCCTTACTCGTTCTAAACAAGAGTCCACTACCCATTGAATAATTTCGGTGTGTTCTCGTATGTAAGTAGCGGCATCCATAATCTGACGCAAGATTTCCTCTCTCGTTTGTACTTTGGTCTTGCAGACTATCTCTTTCACAAGGCCCCATAAAAAGAAATCTAACGGGGTTAGGCTCGGAGATCTCGGGGGCCACGATATTAGACCAGCATGACCAATCCAACGATTCCCGTACCACTGATTCAAGCAATCCGTAACATGACGACCAAAATGTGGTTGCGCCCCATCTTGCTGAAAGAACATCCTGCGCCTTGTCTTCAATTCGTTCGTCAAGAAGTTCAGATAAATATGAGCAGTTAATCGTTGTTCCAAAAAGAACGGTCCAATCAGCTGATCTCCAATTACACCGCACCAAACATTCACCGAGAATCGATGTTGAAAGTTTCCTTCAACGATACCGGGGGATTGTCGGCGGACCACAAGTGGAAATTTCGTCTATTGTTAATTTCGTGCCGAATAAATTGTGCTTCATCACGAAACAGTATGCGATTAAGAATTTGGCGATGCATAACCATCCAGTGGCAAAATTGAATACGTTTATCGTAATCATCTGGTTGAAGAGCTTGCATACGCTGCAAATGATAGGGATACAAACCCTCATCATGTATGGTTCGCCATATACGCGATGCAGATTCACCAATTCGTCTAGAAATCCTTCGAACACTGGTAGTTGGGCTACGTTGTACTAGGTCCAGTATGCGCTCCTCCACAGCAACGGGCCGTCGTGCTACATGTTCTTGGTTACGTGGAACAATTGTCCCTCTTTCCCTTAATCTTTGGTGTGTGTCATTAAACACTTGCCCGTTTGGTATTCAGCTGTTCGGAAAACGTCTTCGATATTCTTCAACTGCCGCTCTGCTGTTACCATCACAGAATCCATAAACGAAATGGATATCAGCGTATTCAGCTGGTGTGAACTGATGATTCATTTTGATTGTTCACCGTAGCTCAGCACAGTGTCTCGTACCACAGATCAGAACCAACTGAAAGAAAAAACTGAGGATTAGTAGTGGTACCTTCGTTAACCGAAACTACCACCAGTGCTGCCATCTATCGAATTACACACAAGTTGGGATTTGTTGTTTGCAAATCTTAAAACGTCCGTAGCTCCGCAAGGGTTGGAAATAGCACCTATGTTGTATTAACTTTTTTACTCGATATCACCCTCCTAAATCACTCCCCAAAGTATGGCAGACCGGTTGTGAAACACCCGGTGTGTATATATATATATATATATATATATATTATATATAATATATATATATATATACTGTATATAATTTTGTGCCTGAGTTATGAATCTAAAAACTAAATTTAATAAGATATTTTGAAGAAGTTTGTCTAGATTTTGGAAAAAGTTTTTGGTAAAATTTCGTTAAATTTTCATGACGAATATTTTGTCGTAAAATTGAATTTAGATTTACGATGACACCGGAAGTGAAAATTAGAGTGTGTATATATATATATATATATATATATATATATGTGTGTGTGTGTGTGTATACTGTATACACATGTGTGTGTGTGTGTGTGTGTGTGTGTGTGTGTGTAAATTACTTTCACGAGGTAATGCGATTAGAAAACGGATTTTATTGGATATATTGGATATAACTTATGACTGTTTGTGTGTTTCTGTTTCATGATCAGTGAATTCATAAAATGAGAATACAGTACATATAATATTTTGATCGGATATCTGCAAAATTCGGTAACTTCATTCTTTTAGTTTTTTAATATCAATTCAAAGTTTTCAAAGTTTAAAATTTGTTGTAATTCTTAAGGAAAAATTAAACTTTTTAATTTTAGCGAACAACTGTGAATACAAACCATGTTTTTATGTTTTCAGATTGTTGTTAGAATATTAATGGAATGTTATGCGAAGAAGGGTTACTTCAGGGTTGTTTCGTGACACCGCTTCCTGTCAATCAGCGAAGTTAAACGGCTCATAGCCCTGGATAGTAGTTGGATGGGGGACCGTCATCAGCGTTCGGATGAAGTAGCGACCCGTGGTGTGGATCCCACTTAAAACTGTCGATCCCTTCCGTTACATGACCTTTGCCGTTAAACAACCCACAAAACACAACCACACTGTACGAAGCAAATTCAGTGACAACACTATAGATGAACAGCGGCTACCACAGTTATAGTACGATAAAAATAATAATAATAATAATTAATTCTTAATTCTTATATAGTTGGGATTGGTTAACCTTCTTTGCAAGGTTATGTGACCTACGGGACCTACAGTTTGATGAGGAATTCGAACCATCTACGAATGGTTAAAGAAAATAAAATCAAAATTTAATTACGAATGTTTAAAAATTGTGTAGAAAATATAAGTCGGAGGAAAACTTTTTCATTTGTTAATATCAACACTTAAATTGTAATTGAAAGTATTCTTTCTTTATTTACGTGCGCAGAAGGCTGTTCCCATGATTTTCCATTCATAACATTATACAGGGTGATCCAGAAAGGTGTTCCAAAAAACAATACTAATGTGCAATTAATTATTTTTTGGGAACACCGTTTTAAATCACCTTATACCTCGTTAACCTCGTTTAAGTTCCGTGTGTTGGTCTCTCTTCACACGGTCAAGCTGGTGGCCCCGCCTCTAGGCCTGGATTGGTGGAGGAGCGAGTTGCTCTCTTGTGCTCCTCACTACACATAGCTAGGTACACCCGGCTCATCTGGTACCATCCTGAGCCAGTCATCTAGTCTTCTCTTGAAGACTTCAACTTTGACTGACTCCTGTAACGTTTCTGAGGTCCTTTGGAAGATGGTTAAAAAGTCTTGGCATCCTGACAACCAAGCTATTTTCCTTTAGTGTTGAGGAGGTTTCATGTCGGGCCTTTAATTTGGGAACACTACACATTCTGCCTTTCCTATTTTCCAGTGTTGTTTGGGTGGTAATTGGGTTTAGTTTGAGGTTTGGTACCAGTCTTTCGATAATTTTCCATATGTAGATTATGGTGTACCTCTCTCTTCTTCTTTCCAGGGAGTATAGATTTAGTTTACGTAGGTTTTTCCCAGTAGTTGATTTCTTTGCAGCCATCAATCTTGGCTGTAAAATGTCCTGAGTTTCTTCTAGTTTATTAATTTCTTCCTTTTTATATGGGGACGTCAAAACTGAGCAGTATTCAAGTTTTGGTATATCAGTGTTCTCAGCAGGGGAATCATTACTGTCTTGTCCCTCCTTTTGAACGTTCTTAGTACCTGCCCGCGACTCTTTTTGCTTTATTTATTGCTATCTGATTTTGTGTCTCGAATTTGGCATCATCGGTCATTATTACCCCCAAGTCCACCGCTTTCGTGGTTCTCTGAATTTCCTGTCTATCTGGAGCATAATATGCAATCTGTTTAAGTTCCTCATTTCGACCATATCTCAAGAGCTGAAATTTCTCGCTGTTAAATGTTATATTGTGTCTTCTGACCATTTGCGTGTCTCTCTGCAAGGCCTCCACTTCATTTGCATCGCTGATTTTTCTGCTGATCTTTGTATCGTCCGCAAAGGATGTTACTATACAGTTGCTGTTTACTCCATTCTCTCTGTCTGTTAGCATGATAATGAAGAGGAATGGGGCCAGTACTGTACCTTGTGGTACTGAGTTGCGTACTTCTGATTCTGATGAAGATATATCTTGAATTTTGACCTGTAGACGTTCTCTGAGGAAGTTATAGATCCATTTTCCCACTTTGCCTGTTATTCTCATATGTTTCATTTTATGTGCTATTATATCATGATCGCATTTGTCGAAAGATTTTGCAAAATCCGTGTATATGTTACTATAGTTTTCATTGCCTTCAAGTGCATCTAGGATATTGTTATAGTGCTCTATAAGTTGTGATAGGCATGATCTTCCTGATCGGAATCTGTGCTGATTTTCGTTGAATCTTTCCACTGTCTCCAAGAAGTCATAGATTTTCTCTCTGACTATTCTTTCAAATATTTTGGTGAGGTGGGACGTCAATAATGCTGGTCTGTAGTTCTTTGTTTGAGATCTATCCCCTCCTTTATATATAGGGACAATGTTCGCTCTTTTGAAGATGCTCGGTATTTCCCCACTGTTGAGGGATCTTCTCCATATTCAGTATAAGGGTGCAGCTATTTCATTTTTACAGTTTTCAATCAATAGTGCGTTCCATTTGTTCGGACTTGCAGTTGAATGTGATTTCACTTGTCCTATAGCTCTCGCTACATCTTCTGGGATAAAATCAAAGTCTGTTATACATTCTTCTTGCAATTTCTCTTCGAAGAATGCATCTATGTCAGGTATCGCTTTGTCAATTTTTGGGGTCCTGAAGACCAATTCATACTGGGCTCTCAATGTTTCAGCTATTTCTTTTAGATCGTCCGTTAGTTCATTATTTCCTTTCCTTAAGGGTCCGATAGTGGCGCGCGTTTTTGTTTTCTTTTTCGCATAACTATAGAAGTGGTTTGGATTTTCCTTTATTGTTTCTCTGTATGGCCCTTAATCAGGGTTTGTATTTCTCTATCGATACTCTCCAGTTTTTCTTGTATTACTTTCCTGGCATTGTTGTCTCCGCAATTAGCTAACTTCGCCGCTACTCTCTTTCTTTCTTCGTCAAATGATTTTTGCCGTTACGTAGAAGGTTAAATAACTTTGACTTATTATTATTATTTGTCCAGTGGATCACGCGTCAGGTGTCTTTAAAATGAAAAGTAAAAACAACTTTGCATTAATTTTGCTTCACTGACCAGCGTTTTCTTATCAACTGTCTGAATTAAGTTTGCTCAAACAAGAGACGCAAAAAGTGGCCAAAGATGAATCAAGCTTCAGGATTATATATTAGCTTAATATTCATTTGAGCTACGATAGGAACTCGAGGAATTCAGGGTGTGTGTGTGTGTGTGTGTGTGTGTGTGTGTGTGTGTGTGTGTGTGTGAAATACAGGCTTAGAGTACAGTACTAAGATGACCTTAAACTGAGATATTCCTTTGTCTTTAATACGAAATCACTGCAGTTTCTTCTTTCGGTAAACTAGAAAAGTTAGTAAAGTTTTTAAAAAGTTAATTGACCTTTTGAAGAGGTCATAAAATATTAACTAAATTTTTAGCGTTTCTAAATGTTTTTCGTCGAGTTATCTCATTTCATAGATTGGTCTTTATTTAGAGATGATAATAACATATTTAACAGGTAATATCATTCTACTTGTAATTTAGCAAGCAGCGTTTGGAGCTTATGTTCATTATGTCCATGTCCACGTGACATTCTTGTAGAGTCATACTCTCGCTTCCAGAGCGACAGTTTTATGCGATGTTCAACTCACTCTATTTTTATTTTATGTGGTTTACATCAGATGAAATGTTATAAGGACTAGAAATCCGACACGTTTGGGGAGAATGTGTCAATGTGTATCGTAGATGAGACGCACATTTCTGATGAAAACTGATTTATTTATTAGGAAGCATTTCTCGGAGATTGGTGATATCATTTTAATGTGGTAAGAGATAATACGAAATATTTTTTCACATACAATAATTTAAAATTCAATTCTCATTATTGCCACTTTACTGAAAGTTGTTCTTGGTTTTATTTAAACTTTTTAAAGTACTTAAATAAAATGTTTTGTGCTTGAATCTGAATTTTTATCATTAAATGTTAATAATAAATCGATAAATGAAAAAGTTTTGAAATTAATGAAACTAATTATAATTTGCTGGTATTATTCTTCAGTAAATATTGCGTACATAATTTGAAGCATACATCTGCTTTTTTATATGGCTTAAATGGCTTGATTATTACAGTATGATTTTGTTTTATAGAAACTGTCTGTATGACAGTATTATTATTAACTCGTTTGAGGAAGTTTAAAATCTTCACTGTATGAATAGAAATCAAATTTATTGCATAAAAGGATAGAGGTCTTGGCCGCGTCGCAACACCGCTTTTCGATAGATCGGTGAAGTTAAACGTCGTTGGGTCTGATCAGTAATTGGATGGGTGACCGTTCCCTGTATTCAGATGCTGTAACCCCCGTCCACATTTCAGAACTCACGTAAAGCTTTAGGTCCCCTACTTTACGTGATTTTTGCTGTTACGAAAGAGGTTAAAAAAACCCACACCTTATTATGATTATTATAATTCCAAGTCTAAATATAAACTTGAAATTGCAATTTAATATTTGCGCATTTGCATACAAAGTTCTGCGCAACAACCTTCTTCACAGGTGTTAGTTTCCTTCACCCCATCGTTCTCCTGACATGAGTCTCAGAAATGGGACTATCTAATGCTGGTATTGGCATTTGGCAGTATCTCAAGACACTTCCTCACTAAGGAATAACCTTCCTCCTCTGATCAAACAAGCATCACCAACTTCAATTTTAAATCTCGCTTACATAGACAATTTAGGGTGTCACTTAAATGCAAAGTTTGAAATTTTCATGCTGACACCCCGCGAATCTATTCCATTGGTAAAAAAAACATGGTGACTGAAAAATCTTTTATTTGAATAACTATAAAAGGTCGCCCCCGCCTTCCAAAGTTTAATGCTTGCGCGCGTCTCCATAATCGTTCATTAGATATCTATATATCTCTATATATGTGTGTGTGTGTATCTGTGTGTGTCTGAATATCTGAGAAATAAAGTGAACAATACTTAACGATTCACCGTTTCTCATTTCAGCTACGTGATTTCTGGTGATGGAAACCCGGAAGTGTATATACCTATTAGGGGCAGCGGTTGATGAGGTGAAAGGATGCAAGCTTCCTTCCTACAGGCAAGCATTCGGTTACTTCCTTTACCTTCACCATGAAAAGAAAATGACAATACGTGACGCGTTGAGGAAGTCACTTCGAGCAGTGATGTCCTTCTGGGAGAAAGCTCACATTCCAACCAGACTCGAGACACACTGCGTCAGCAAACTGGATAAAGTCTTCGAGGAGTGGAAAGGACTCAAAAAACACGCCTCAAGGACGAGCGATTCACACAAGACGAAAGAAAAAGAATTCATTGAACGCCTCGATCGTCTCTTTGACATCGCCCACGCTGATTGTGAGAAATTGGTCAAGTACCCAGAGGATTGGGAGTTCCTTCAGCAGCAGCGCCAGAAAGGACGTCCAGGTTCAATGGCAGGTTTGGACATGACCCATCAGCGCCAAGTCAAAGATTGTACTCGACGTCGGGAGGAAGAGGAGAAACGAAGAAAGCGATCAGCAGCTGAAATGGAGGCAGTATCCAACGAAGCGGTTTTGGAGTCCTCATCCTCCAGCTCAGATGATAGCGAAGAAAAAGGAGCATGTGGTGGTTCGTTAGCGTCTAAACAAAGAGCAACGAAGAACATCATGACATCGGAATTGGCGGCAGCGCTTGATCGCACGCAACTCTCGTCAAGAAAGGCCACATATCTGCTGTTTGAGGCAGCTTCCAGCTTAGGGCATGATGCTAGCGACTACAACATCAATCGTGGATCCATTCATCGTCAGCGTGAAAAATTCCGTACCCTTAAGGCTCGGCAACTGAAGAGCGAGTTCCAAGGCAATAGTCCGTTGACTGTTCACTGGGACGGAAAACTCATGCAAGATCTGACGTCACGATAATATGTTGACCGCTTACCTATTCTTGTATCTGGCTCCGGGACAGAGCAGCTCCTCGGGTGCCAAAACTTCTGTCAGGAACGCGCTGGCACAAACAAATGCCATCATAGATTGCCTGAATGAATGGGGAGTGACCGATCATGTCAAATCTATGTGTTTCGACACAACCGCGACAAACACAGGCCACCGTGGAGGAACTTGTGTTCTTCTGGAAGAAAAAGTTGGACGTGACCTGTTACACTGCGCGTGCAGACACCATGTACTGGAGTTGGTGCTACAGGCGGCATTCGCAGCATCGCTAGATTCAGTATCTACCGGTCCAGAAATTCTGCTTTTCAAGCGCTTCCATGATTATTGGACCCGCATTGACCAGCAACAGTTCCAAACTGCGGACACAGATGCGTTCACCAAAGCAGCTATTTTTAAGCATAGAACGGAGCTCATTGAGTTTGCAAAATCACAAGCACTTCAAGTTCGTGATGACTATCAGGAATTCCTCGATCTTTCCGTCATCTTTCTTGGAGGAGTTCCATACAAGGGACTAAACTTCCGCGCCCCTGGTGCTATGCACCGGGCGAGATGGATGGCTAAGGGGCTCTATGCCATCAAGATCTGGCTCTTCCGAAGACAGTTTAAACTGACGAACACTGAGGAACGCGGAATTCGAGATATCTGCCTCTTTTCTGTTCTAGTTTACATGAAAGCGTGGGCAACAGCTCATCTGTCCATCGAAGCTCCGCTGAATGATTGGGAATTGATGAGGACGCTCCTTAGATACCCGCACAAGAAGATCTCTGATGGTACCACCAAGAAGCTGTCTGCGCACCTGTGGTACCATTCGGAGGAGGCAGTGGGTCTGGCGTTCTTTGATGAGAGGATATCGATGGAAGTGAAGTGCAGCATGGTTGCAGCGTTAGATCAAGAAGCCCTCACATGCCGCCAAAACGACCTTTGGTTCTTGATACTATGTTCCTCAGTGACAGCAAAGGACTGGAGCAACTGATCACAAAGAACACCCGAGGATTCTTCTCAAAACTTCAGTTGCCAGATTGCTTTCTGCTCCACCATCCCAGTTCATGGACGTCAAACTCTGAATACGTGCAAGCTCGGGATGTGGTCTTCAAACTTGCAGTGGTGAACGACAGAGCAGAACGGGCCGTGGCTCTGGTGAAGGAGCTGAACGGAAAGTTGACAGTGAAAGAAGAACAGCTCCAGTTCCTCGTTCAAGTTGTCACTGACCACAGAAAGCAACACCCAGCTCCGAACAAATCAGCATTAGTGAGGACGCGAAAGAACTAATCACTGATCAGCGTATGAGCACCAATTATTCTGCTACTGTATATGTATTTTATTTCTCAAAGTTTTGCTTTTGTTGCTTCTCCATTTTGTACCATTATTCGCCAAATTATGTCTTCTATTTTGATTATATAATAAACTGTTTGTATTCTTTGCGTTTTTAAGTGTCTTACTTTCGTTATTTCACCAAATTGCCATGTTTTTTATTATCTGGTTCGGCCCAAGCTGTGAACACTGAACAGCTTGTTGACGTCAACAAATGGGTCTTGTTTTCAGTGACGAGGGCGACCTTTAAATGATGACCAATCAGGACCAAATTTCTCTTCCGTATGTTTTACACCAAATGGAACAATTTTAGGGGGTGTCATAGGAAAATATCCATCGTTTAATTTTCCCCCTATTACCTAGTGACACCCTAATAGACATCTTAGTAACCTCAGCTCCGCATCATACATAGACATGCCTTCATTCTAAAATGGAATGCAACCTTCAGTTACATAATCGTGTAACCGGTTCAGTGATACTCTATAATTTTAAAGTATATTTGTATGTATGTATATGTGCATATACTCGAATTCTATACCCTCTGACTACGGCTTACTTGTCAATCTCAAACTAAATACATCTACGGTGTCTACTTTTCTCCTAATTCTACTGATTATCCAAAAAATTTTCACTACCCCCTTCCAAAGTAAAATACATCCTATCCCACTCTCCTTTTCCTGAAATCTCCATTTTAGGAGATTTCACTGTTCACCACCACCTTTGGCTTTCCTCCCGTTTCACTAACATCCCTGGTGAATTATCATATTTTACAACTATTTTTTAATTTAAATGACAGCACCCTACTTGTATCCCCGAGTAGTGGCACTTTGCCGCCGCTGATTGAGAGGCCTTAAGCAGTACTTCTGTGATTTCCCATGGAATTATTATTGCTTCCGGGGCAGGGGCCATCCGAGTGTACCGAACGCATCACAGAGGTGATTCTCTCAGGCATTCCATATTATATTCCTACTACTAACGCAAAAAACCCTTGGCTTAACTTTGTTTGTTCTAATGCTATCCACAACAGAGAGGAGGCTTTCGGAAAATCCTCGCCATTCAACTCCTGGCTCTCACTTAGCTTATATCTCTGCGAGAAATCGTGCAAAACCTGTTCTTCGACTCGCCAAAAATTCATTCATCCGACAAAAATGTGAAAACTATCCAATTCTAATTCTTCTCGCTCTTTCTAGCATCTAGCCAAGAACCTCTTCAAAAACTTTACTTCTTTCCCTCCTCTTTTCCATTCCAATAGCTCAGTTGCCGTCTCTTCTCCCGATAAGGTTGAACTCTTCGCTCAAACTTTCTCCTCCAATTCAACCCTGGACGATTCCGGTGCTGTTCCTCTATCTCCTTCTCCCTCTGACTTAATTATGTCTGAAATTAGAATCTCCTCCAAAGATATTTTTTTTGCCCTATCTGGGATCAATTCAAGGAAGTCGTACGGTCCTGATGGTGTCCCTCCTGTTGTTCATAAGAACTGTGCTTCTGTGGTTTCACCCTGCCTTTCTTTCGTCTTTGTCTTTCATGTGGTATTTTTCCTTCCTGCTGGAAGTTCGCTTTCATTCAGCCTATCCCAAAGAAAGGTGACCGCTCTCAACCCTCCAACTATCGTCCAATTGCTTTGATTTCTTGCCTCTCTAAAGTTTTTTAATCTATCCTTAATAGGAAGATTCTTAAACACCTTTCTTCTCACAATCTTCTTTGAAATCGTCAGTATGGATTCTGCAAGGGACGCTCCACTGGCGATCTTTTTGCATATCTCTCTGACTCTTGGTCATCCTCCTTTCGGGATTTCGGTGTTGCTATTGTGCTAGACATATCAAAAGCTTTTAGTAGAGTCTGGCACAAATCTTTAATTTCCAAACTGCTCTCCTTCAGTTTCTATCCTTCTGTCTGTGCCTTCATCTCTAATTTTCTTTCTGGCCAATCTGCAACTGCGGTTGTACGTGGCCACTGTTCTGCTAAATCTATTAATAGTGGTGTTTTTCAGGGTTCTGGACTGTCACCCATTTTTTTCCTTTTATTTATCAATGATCTATTAAATCGCAATTCTTGTCCTATCCACTTCTGTGCCAATGATTCCACTCTTCACTTCTCCATCCGCTTCACAAAGCGTCCCTTTCGACAGTCACTCCATGCTTCACGTGAGACAGCTCTGGTACACCTGACCTCTGATCTTTCTGCTATCTCTGAATGGAGCAGAGAAAACCTCGTGGCTTTCAATGCCTCAAAAGCTCAGTTCCTTCATCTGTCTACTCGTCACAATCTTCCACACGAATATCCCCTTAGCTTGAACAATACACAACTCAATCGTTCCTCTTCTCTTAACAGTCTTGACGTTTCCTTTTGTCTTGATCTTTCCTGGAAAGATCACATATACTCTCTTTCCAAAACAGCTTCTAAGAGGTTAGGTGTGCTGTACTTGCTCTGCAGTTTCTTCATCCCCACTGAGTTACTGTCTCTGTACAGGGTTCTTGTCTGCCCCTGTATGGAGTACGCTTCTCATGTGTAGGGTGGTTCAACCCACACAGCTCAACTTGACCGGGTGGAATAAGGTTTTTCGTCTCATCAGTTCCTCGCCTCTTATTCACTGTCTTCAATCCCTCTCTCTTCGCCACAGTTTTGCCTCGCCCTCAATTTAATATCGCTATTATAACGGACACTGCTCTTCTGGACTCTAACTGCATACCTTCTCCTTTAAGGAGAGCACGCAGTACCAATTTTTCGACACATTCTCATTCCTTTTCTGTCCAACTATCTAATGCAAAGGTTAATCGGTATTTTCAATCTCTCATCTACTCAACCGGTGAACTCTGGAACAATCTTTACCCTTGTCTATGACCTCCTATCTTCCAAACGCAGAAATGTCTAGGCATCTCGAAAATTCTGGACCTTGCTTTCGGCCCTTTCCTTCACATTCTGTGGTAAATAGGTGGAGGGGGACTTTTGAGGGTGCTCGCCTTTGGTCCTTCTTTCGTATATAGGAAAATAAAACTTCATTTTGTGATACCTTCTTATTGCAGAAGAATAAAGGTTTTTGTTTGTTTGTTAACAGTGTGCTGCTTGCAAGTCAGCTGAGTTCCATCGGAATTCTGATAATTATTCACAATTACTATAATGATGACAATGATAATGATAAACTACATAATTACATATACAGCCTCTATGTTCATCATTTAATAAATTATTATGTTTGTGTATAATTGTGTTGTTTAATGTATGTACAGTTTTTGCATGTTAATTTCAGTTAATCCTAAATAGGGTATTTCATGGCAGTAACCACAATACAAAGATTATACCATTTATATTATGGAATATTTGAAAAAAAAAATGGACAAACCGCTATACTAATATACTGTATATATATATATATATATATATATATATATATATATATATATATATATATACACACACACGAATTTTTTACAAAAATATATATTTACGGTGATGATCTTCCATAAGAACTACTAGGAATTACCACCAAATCTATTTGTAAAAAAATTAAAATTATGAGATTATAATTTTAAAATGTTAACATGTTTGGTCCAATTAAAAAATCTCAAAACTAATTTGAAATTTGCTATTGTGATCATTTTTTTCCTTTGTACGTCGAGTTTCATAGCCATTTTTCATTTATTGCACGTTGGTACCTCTATTTTTAACGATCAAACCAAGTTCCATTACATTCCACTTCATAAAATCTTCTTTTATTTTGTAAATTTATTTTACATATTTACATCGTCTGTATATCTGTTTGAAAAAAAGCGGCAAAAATGGCGATTATATTGTTTCATTTTGTTTTGTAATAATTTACTTTTAAAGGTGCTCAATTTCCATATTTTCATGTTGATCAACGAAACATTCATTTCTCTTTCCCGCCGTTTCTATGTCGGAACATTGCCCAGAAGATTCTTCAGACGATCTCAGACTCTCGCTTTTAACGCTTTTAGATTCACTTAAACTGCTCTCTCTGGAAAAACTTGAAGATTCAAAGCACGAATCTTTTCTTTGTAATTTATTTTGAATTTCTTCTTCATCTTTTAGAATGTCGGTGGAATAGTTTGTGAAGCAAGACTTGGGTTCAGCTGTACTTATACTTTTAACCATTCTTGTGTTATTGTTTTCTTTGACTTTACATAGTCGTTGAGACGTTAAAGACAGCATGCAAGGTAACACTAACAATGCGTGCATCATTCCGAATATTGTTACGAGAAATATTATCTTAAAGAATGTTCTGTAGATATAAGACGGAACGAGAATGAAAAGAATCACTCCTAATACCGTTGATATCCCACTTTGTACAATAGGAGGACCCATATTATATAGGCATTCCCTTAGTCTTTCTTCGGGGGTGTTAAATTTGGAGGTTACATAGGCGTAAACGATGTGGGCTGAGAAATCAACGCTGAATCCGATGCTCATAATGAGGTTGACCATGGATACAGAATCGAGACGTGTGTCCCAAAGAGATACGTAACCGATGACTCCAACTTGGATGGAAAGGATGGAGATCCCGACCCACATCGAAGACAGAGGACTCGGGATGAACACGAATGAAACGACCATCATGATGAACGCGGCCACAGCGATGGCTTTCGTCGTTGTTTTCATTACCAACAGATACTGTTGGAAAATAAATGTATTAGAATATAATTTAGGTCATTAGTGTATCCACTAAATATAAAAAAGTAGACATTTTTTTTAAATAATTGCATTATCTTTACAGTGTAGCCTTAATTTTAATGTCTGTCTAATTATATTCAGTCATCCATGCATTATTTAAAAACATACTCATTCGCTAAATGGGATGGACACAATGCTTATCTATTTTAAGAAGAACTAATCCATAAAAGAGCTTCCAAGAAACTCCGATCCTAATGACCTAAAGAACGACTCTCTGCGACTACTGCCACCAGAACCGAATTCTAGTGAGTAAGTATATTCGCACGCAGGGATGAGGAAATCAGCTAAAAGCTGAATCGAGGCAATGTATGCATTGGCAAGTTGAAAAGGGATCTTATTCTGTCCTACTTCTAGCTCCATTTTCCTTTTCTTCTC
Organism: Bathynomus jamesi; assembly: GCA_023014485.1. NCBI lineage: Eukaryota > Metazoa > Arthropoda > Malacostraca > Isopoda > Cirolanidae > Bathynomus > Bathynomus jamesi. Next base: position 911,385 of record JAJOZX010001008.1, read on the forward strand.
TTTAAATCATTCTTCGCATATTAAAAAGTCTCAAAATATTAATATGAAGATTTGTATACGATGCCTTTTGTTATTAACATAACCTTTGCCACATAATAATAACGCTCGAGAGGAGTTTGATTTTAAGAACCAATAGCCAACAGTCAACATTAAAAGTCTGAAAACGTTACAAGGTACCAAAGCATATCACGTTAGCGATTAAATCTCCACTCATTATAATATACTTGATCGTATGATTCAATTATATATATATATATATATTTATATATGTGTGGTGTGTGTGTGTGTGTGTGTGTGTGTGTGTGTGTGTGTGTGTTGTAGAAGGGGGGATGAAGCAAAGTAATGCAAAAACTATACAAAATCTCAAAATTAATTTATTACTTTTCGGCTTTGATTAACTCTAATAAAAATCCTGTTATATTTAACAAAATATTATATAAGAAATAGATTGCAAATTGTGAAAATAATATACAGTATGTATATTTTAACTAAGACTTACTGCATTGATATGTAGGCTATTTACAATAGTATTGTAAATAGTTTAATGGTAAAATAATTAACTGACTTGAAATTGATACTTCGCAAAATTCTTTTATAAAATGTAGTCTCAAAACATTTACCAGATTTGGATAGCATCGCTGACTACGAATCCATCGGCCCCGGGTTCGAGACCCGGTAACAGCAGCCGGCACACAGCAAAACCCAGCTGTTCATCCTTCTACACAAAGAAAGTGGTTGGTAGATAAATGGGTACCCTGGGTGGTCTAGTGATTAAGACGCTGGGCTGCTGATGGGCGTGGTTCGGATTCCACGTTAAACTGTAGGTCTAAGGTGGAGTGAAAAGTTTGACCTTCGTCAGAATGAACAATTCGGGCGGAAGCTAACCAAAGGTTACCAAAGGTATATATACATACACACACCTTTGGTTTGCTTCCGCCCGAATTGTTCATCCTGACAAAGGTCATGCTTTTCACTCCACCTTAGACATACAGTTTAACGTGCAATCCGAGCCATGCTCCATGAGCAGCCCAGCGTCTTAACCACTAGGGACTAGGCTATCCAGGGTACCGATTTATCTACCGACCACTTTCTTTATTGTGTGGAAGGATGAACAGCTGGGTTTTGCTGCGCGCCGGCTGCCGTCACCGAGTCTCGATCCCGGGGCCGATGGATTCGTAGTCACCGACACTAACCGCTACACCAGTACAACCACTATATATATATACACAGTAGTATGTGTGTCTGTACGTGCGCGCTTAGGCAACTAGACATAAGTGAGGTCGAGTGTGTGATAATTCACAGATGTAGTGGGTAAATTTTTTGTGGGGTAACACGTTTGGTACCTCGGAATATTATAGAAAAAATCTATAAACATTTTTGATGTCAGAAAAAAGATATGTTGGCCTTGATTAGGTTAAATTAAGCTCGGTTAAATTAGTTAACGTGTGGTTAGGTTAGGTCAAGCTTGATTAGTGAGTACTTCACTATTTAATGACTTAACAGAAAACAACCTTTGAGCCCTCATTTACGCCCAAAACGATTATCACATCGGTTCGATGGCAGTGAGGTTAGATTAGGTTAAATTAAGATTAGTAAAAAAAAAAAAATTTCGGTTATATGGATTTTAAAAAGTCGGTGCCTTGCTTATGCGGAGATGCGCGCGCGAGTGTGTGCGTGTGTGTGTGTGTGTGCGTGTGTGTGTGTGTGCGTGTGTGTGTGTGTGCGTGTGTGTGTGTGTGTGTGTGTGGTCGTGGTCTTACCTGGTCGTAATAAACGAAAGTTGGATGATAAAGTGAGACGTCTAAAGGCGAGTCTTGAGCCACTTTTCTAATGGCGCTGATCATTTCTTTGTCTTCTTCCAAGTCTTTTACGTGGTACCCTTGAATGATGAATCTTGAAGCCAAAATTCTCGTCTTATCTTCATTATAAACAACGTCAAGCGATTCTTTCATTGTTGGTTCGATATATTTCTGAAAATCCCATGAGAATTTTACAAATTAACTAAATCAACATTTAACCTACTCTGTCTTTGTTTTGTTAAAATGACTTCATAACGTACGTATTTTATATGAAAGATTTGCTGGAAATGGTGTCTTTTATTGTACGCGAGTTAATTTTTATTATTGTTTAGTAATAATAATAATAATAATAATAATAATGATCTTTATTCAGAAAGAACACACTACATAAGATATAACGGGTGCGGCAAAAGTAACGCCCTTTTAATAATTGTATCTTTATAGTTTTATACAGTATAATTTTTTAGTTTTATATTGTATCATTTTGTTTCTTTTATTTTTACAGAAATTCTGAATAAATATGGCCTTGCGATTGACGAGAGAACAAAGAGTGAAAGCAGTTAAACATTATTACCAAAACAATAACAATGGAGCTAAAGCCGCTCGTTTGTTATCAGAAGAATTTAACATTCGACAAGTGCAGAGCCGCAATATCACAAGTCTAATTAGGAAATTTGAAAGAACCGGAAGCGTAAGTGATGCCACAAGATCGGGGAGGCCAGTTTCAGCAACAACCTTAGAAAAGTCCGATGAATTAAGAGAATCATTGTTGCACACTCCTCAAAAACCAGTAGACGTCTTTCTACAGAGTTGGGTATCAGTGACAGAAGTGTCCGTAGACTCTTAAAGAAAAACAAGATGAAGCCTTACATCCCTCGCGTGTTACAGAGCTTGCATGATGGAAATGCAGATAGACGATTAGAGTTTTGCCAAAATTTCCTGAATAAAGTCAATGAAGATGAGACCTTTCTTGATAAGATATGGTGGTCAGATGAGGCAACATTCAAATTGAACGGGCATATCAATCGCCATAATTGTGTGTACTGGAGCGATGTTAACCCACATGTTATCTTGGAAAAAGACGTTAACCTACCAGGAGTGACAGTTTTGGCAGCCATCTCTTCCATGGGAATAATAGGCCCGATATTCTTTGATAGTACTGTTAATCAAGATAATTATTTACAAATGCTGCAAACTGAATTCTGGCCGAGAGTTAGAAATTAGAATGGAATTTACTTTCAACAGGATGGTGCGCCACCCCACTACGGGTTACTCGTTAGGGAATGGTTAAATTTAAATTTCGAAGGGAGGTGGATAGGACGACGTGGAGCAATTGAGTGGCCAGCACGATCGCCAGACCTAACACCACCTGACTTTTTCTTGTGGGGTGTACTGAAAGATCTTGTTTACAAGGTCAAACCGAAAACACTTCCTGAATTAAGACAAACAATTCGTGAAAAATTTACTACAGGGTGTCCCGTAAGTCTGGACCCATAGGGAAAAATAATAAAATTACAAAATAGTCCAAAAATTTATTTATAATATATTTTTTTATTATTTTTATTATTATTTTTATTATTTTTTTATTATGATCTTACTCCGCTGGAGTTTTATTTGTGGGGCCACTTGAAAGCCAAAGTGTACGAGGTCAAACTTCAGAACATTTTCCACCTTAAAGCACGCATTGTGGAGGCGTGTCAAGAAATTTCTGCGACTGTGATTCAGAAAGTGCTGTCGCAGTGGAGATTACGTCTTCAACTATGTGTGCGACACAACGGCGGACACTTTGAACAGATTATGTAATAAATTTTTGGACTATTTTGTAATTTTATTATTTTTCCCTATGGGTCCAGACTTACGGGACACCCTGTACAATTAACGTAGAAATGTGTCAAAAGGTTTGTAGAAGTGTTGCTGGTAGGGTTCAGTGTTGTATTGAACACCAAGGGGAGCATTTTGAACATGATCATTAGGTTAGTAAATACTATGTATGTAGAGTACATTTTTTTAAGGTGTATTGAGCCAACCACAAAATTAATTAAATTCCAGTTATTTTTTAGTTTTTACTGAGAAAGTACTTATTATTTTTCTTAAAATGCTGTATTTTTCTTAAAAACCTTATTATTTCTCTTAAAATGCTGTAATTGATTTATTTCCTTCAATAAAAGAGAATAAACTAAAAAGGGCGTTATTTTTGCCGCACCCGGGTACATTACATCTATACTGATTTACACAATGTTGGAATTAACGTTTAATTTTTTGTAGTTTGATTACAGTATTCTTATCCGAATATGCCGTTGAGAAGTATGACAGCTTTTCAGGCAAAAGTCTCTGAGATTCATTTCTATTTTTACGTAGAAAAATGTCAAATATAAATAGAATTTGTGGAAAATAAAATAATGTTGCATTTAATTAACTCTGTCTGAAATAATCTTTGAAATAATAGAAAATGATAATAGAAATAATAATAAATATAATAAAAAAGAAAAATAACAAAAACAATAAATTGTTTAATTCAAACTCTGAATGTAATTTTCATTATGGGGTTACGTAAATCTAATACTAGTCGCTGTGTGTGCTGTCACACACTGGACATCTACGGTTAAAAGTTTTGATGCATAGTATACATGCTGCGTATACATGTATTCATTATATAAGAACCCATTTCTAATTTACCATGGGGTAAGCACGACGATTGAACATGGTACCGAATACAATTACACAACAAAGATACAAATAGATCACCATCAGGAATAAAATACCACCCCATCCTCAAGGATCCAGCGTTACCTTTTCTGACGATAACATTTTCACTCTCTCAGAATAATCTGAGACGAATGATGACATATATTTAATCACATAATCAAATTCATTTAATTTTTTTACTTCATACAGGTAAATCTCTAAGTAAAACACTGGATATTTTTAAGTACTTCCATTGCTCGGAAAACAATTTCACTTTACCTCCTGAAGCGTGGATATAAAAGAGACTTCGTCCTTGATGTCCTTTCTGATATCCGGTTTTCTTTCTAACAGTCCTAAGAAACTTCGAAGCCATGATTTTGTGTAAAGCCTTGGTCCAACGTAGGTCAAGTTTTCCAAAGCTCTGTGAAGTTGCATAATGTTCCTCTTCGTTTCCTTTTCACTGTACGTCAAGTTACCTTTAATGACCACCTAATCGGATTTTAATATTAAAATTTGCGTTATACAAATATTATTCTAATTACACTCATACGCTAATCAAGTGAAACCTAGTTTACATTAAAATAGAGATTTATTAGAACATAAGACCCTTCGGCTTTCTACATTCACAAATCTTGCTCGTGAATGCCAAGTTCATTGGCAATTTGCCAATGAATTTTGCTGCGCTGAAAGTGGCCTACGATACGGCCCAACTAATGAGAAAAACTTCATGTGATTTGTTTTTGGCATTCTTGCGATATAAAGTAAATAATTGTAAATTTTCAACTCGTTCAAATCACCACCTTTCGAATGGACTTTGGGCGATTATAGTGTGGAGATCGTCCAAATTCTTCTTGGAGGGCTTTGAATATATATATATATATATATATTATATAATAAAAGGACGCGCGTGTGTGTGTGTGTGTGTTTCAGCCATAACTTCAAAATGGAAGCAGTTACAAACATGAAACGTCGCCCACATACTGATTAGGTCCCGAGGTCGTGCACATGGGTGTTAATAAATTAAATAATTAATTTTAAAAATTTAAAGAACGTCATGAAGATCATTACGTCATTACGTATATATATATATATATATATATATATATATATGAGCGATGGCAGGTGGCTCTCAGCTCATCCAGCTGTTCATTCTTCCAAACAAAAAAAATGATTGGTAGATAAATGGGCAGAGCCTGGGTAGCTTAGTGGTTAATACGCTGGGCTGTTGATCGGTATGTCGTGAGAGGGAGTCAGGGTGAAGACTTCGTAATTTCTGACCTCCCGTGGTGTCGTGGTTCGGATTCCACGTTAACCCGTAGGTCTGAGGTGGGGTAACAACATTTACTTTCGTCAGAATAAACAATTCGGACGGAAGCAAAACGAAGGTTACTAAGGTATATATATATATATATATATATATATATGGGGGTAGAGTTAGGGAGGTTGCCGGGAGAGAGAAGCTTATAATCAAAATCGGTCGGCTTACACGTCTTGACAGGTTCTTATTTATTATTATTATTACAGGATGCTGACGCTAGGACAAAAAATTATAATAAATTAAGTTACACATTCTCAATATTTTGAGAAAATATTCACTGAAATGTAGTTTCATTTTAGCAAAATGAAAGCGCCAAAACTATATATATATATATATATATATATATATATATATATAATTTATTTTGAAAATTCTTTGAAGAAATTGCTAAGTTAAGACCAAAACATTTGTATAATTTTGTTTTTTGATTCGCGCGCAGTAACGAGATGTTTTTACAACTTCTAATTATCCCCTTTTAAAGGTTAAGTTCTCAAGAAAAATTTTCATCTACCAACGTCTGAATCGCATAAATGACAAGACATTTTCAGGTGTACGTACGCGAAATTATACAGGGATGAATTTGAGGTATTACGTAACTTAACGCCGCAGAACAGTGAAATAAGAATAGTAACGACTAATTACATATAATTTTTTCGCAGTCTAAAGCTACAGAAAACGAGTCCATCTTGGTTTTTATTTGTTGTTTTTTTATTAAAGTATAAAAATCACCTTCAAGGTTCTTTGAGGAAATCAATCCGCATTTATTTATTTTTCAAAAGACAAAAATGTTTTAAACTAAAGAAAATAATATTGACAGAATCGAATAAAGTCGAATTTCGAAATGAAAATAGAATATGACCGAAAGGAGTTCAATTAATTGTACACCAACGTAAAGTTATTTATACGCTCGCGAATTGCGTAAATAGAAAAAAAAATTAAGTAAAATGGAACAGTTTGTGTTCGTATAAATTCGGGTTATATATTACATTGTTGTAAATTTCGTAGTCCATTTATTTGCGTCATATTTTTCGGTCATGTCGATAAAAGATTAGATAAATTTGGAAAGTGTGTCGAATTCAGAATACTTATCACTGGTTTAGTTTGTTTGGCGTAACTCATTAACATTCTACGCATTGAGTTTCATCATGGTCAAATCGTGAATTTGATCTCCAGCCATGCTGGAAATACTCGTAATACACGTAATAAAACGCGTAATAATAAAATTAATAATAAAACTACCCAAAGTTAATACTAAAATATACAAATAAAAAATACATGCACTGAAAATGCCACTGTTGGTATTAAGTGGAGCTATAAATAAACACTCTCATACCAAGAAGTCCATAGCCTAGAAGATTATAAAGCATGCCTGATCAATAGCTTGCACAATTGGATTGTCTGAGTTTTGAATTCTTTGCATTAAATTGTATTGAGTACGTCTTTTTACCTCAGGGAGGCTCGAAACGTTGTGGTAGCGAACATTTGAGAAAGTGAGCATCTTGGAGGTAACTTATGCAGCAGTCTAAAAGAGTTGTTATAAAGCAAATTTAGGGTTCTGCAAGAACCTTTTTAATGATTGACACACTGATGCTCCCCATAGATATTAGTGCAGAAAGTACGAAAAAGAGTCTTTAATTTCTCTTGTGCAGAATTTGAAGTTCCTTATAATCATGTTTGCCTTAGCACAGTAACTTCGATATTGTTTCTTTATGTCTGAGTCGTCACCCAAGGTGCTGGTCATAATTTGACCCAGATACTTAAAGTCTTGTACTTGCTCTATTGTTTCGTCTCTTATTTTGAAAATAATATTAGCTGTTTGGGCTTTTAGGATGGAATTGCGTAACTTTACTTTCAGTAACATTAAACTTAATGTCAAGGTTATGTGAGCATAATTTACAGATTTTTATAAGATGATCGAAACCTTTAATTGAAGGTCTTATTAGCACCACATCATCGGCATAGACTAAGTTATTTATCTTCATGTTAGCTATACAACATCCCACTCTTGCCTCATTAAGAGAAGTAACTAATCCTTCAATATACACATTAAACAGCAGAGGAGAGAGCAAGGAACCTTGTCTAACTCCTTATGAGGAACCAAAACATTCTGATAATGCATTGCCCCATGTAACCATAGAAGTGTACCGAGTGTACCAAGATTTCAATATATTTAAAACATACAGAGGGACATTCCTGTCTTCTAATTATTAAACAGAATATTGTGATTTCTTCTGTCATATATTTTGCTTATATCCGAAAAACAACTATAAATTGTTAACTTAGTGTCAGTATATGTAAATACAGCCTCTTTCAAACCATAAATACGCAGATCAGTTGAATGGGATCTTTTAAATCTAATCTAATAAGAAGAGGTCCATAAATAATCATTTAGTTGGCGTAGCTTTAAGAAGCAGGAAGCGACAGCAATAGGCCATTAGTTATCGCTCGATAGAATGTCCCCATACTTTTGACAAGGGGTGTGATATAAACCCTCATAAACTCTGTAGGACTGTAACTGTGAGCAAGTATGGCTGAGAACAGTAATAAGATATGAAGACTGATCACATCATTAGCATACTTTAAATGCTCATTCGACAGGTTATCTATCCCTGGTGAGGCGTCTGTCTTTAGCTCTTTAACCAGACTCTTAATTTCAACCACTGAAGTCCCCGTATTTTCACTGGCCCCTCCTAATAACGTTCTATTATTGCAGCCTACATAATATTCCAAATTGCTTTGAGGTTCCAAGGGTGAATTATGCATAGTTGGAGATCATTTCATAAAACACTTTACAATAAATTCGTTGTGTACATCGTTACGGCATGTTTAATGGGTCCGCTAATAAAAGAACCACCCTGTAGACATATAAATTTGATTCTGAAACGAAGCAACACCCCAAACACTTTTAATCAAATAAAAGACATTTGATATTTAGTTTAGAAATGGGTCAGTAATGGTGATCCTCACAACTAATAATCACAACTCTTTGTCAAGAGTCTAAAAAAGAACTTTGAATAAAAAGAAAAAGAAAAAGATATTATAAATTTTGTTATAAATGCCAGATATTACATTTGATTATAATGAAAAGAAATTTATTTCAAGTACATAATCCAGGGATCTATTTGACTGAAAGTGATCTAGTAGAAGAAAGTTTCAAAGATAAAAAAGATATGACATTCTTTTGGCCAAATAGTTTAGAATTTTTTGTATTACATCATCTTTTTAATAAAGGCTTTAGGAACCGCAAAATAATCGTCTTATTTGAAGTTTATTTACTCTTAACCCATTCGATACTATAAGAAGTACGACATATGTACTCATATGTACGTCACATACAGTGTCTCAGACAGACTGCATTTGGTTCTGCAGCAGCCAAAGGATTGAAACACCCATATTAAAAAAGAGCTCTTTACATATATTAATTTAATTACACTGAGCGGCAGAAAAATCGACCCACTTGGAATATCGCGAAAAGCAAAAAAGTGGGGAAGCCTCTGTTCATAAAAGTTTAAAAATTCGAAAATATAGTCTATGAGGCAACCAAATAACGAGACAAAACAACGTCAGCTGCGAACACATTATCTGTAACGAATTTTCGACTTCTTTTAAGAATTCGACAGTCTGACATTCAGTTGCTCTTAGACTGCTAGTGCCACTTTTTTCTTCTACTAGTGGGAGTAGGCATTTGCGTTTAGTAACAGATAGACTTCTAATTCTTTTGGGTTTCAGAATTGGACAATTACAATGGATTTGAGTGCCGTGAACGTCGCGAGAGTCGTCGCCCTAATTGAAGATGGTCGGAGCCAGCGTTACGTCGCCGATGCGCTAAGAATTCCAAGAACAACGGTTCGCAGTATCTACCAACGTTATGTGGAGACAGGAGAGTACACCCGAAGACCAGGATCTGGAAGATCGCGTTTCACACTTGCTCGTGACGATCGTTTCATCGTCTTGAGTGTTTTGCGAGACCGTCGCTTGACTGCCACAAACGTCCGCAATGAGCTGGAAAGGTCTCGAGACGTCAGTGTATCGGAGCGAACCACTAGAAGGAGACTTATGGAAAGTGGCTTACATGCTAGACGTCCAGCAATGGGCCCGGAATTGCTCCCACACGGCCACACCACCGCAATGTTCGTCTTGCTTTCGCTCGTGAGCATGTCAATTGGATTATGGTCCAATGGGGACGAGTATTGTTCAAGGACGAATGAAGATTTAATCTTCGAACATCCGATGGACGAGAAAGAGTGTGGAGAAGAACAGGAGAAAGATTTTCCCCATGCACTTTTACGGAGAGGGTTGCTTTTGGAGGAGTCCAGTTGACATGCTCACGAGCGAAAGCAAGACGAACATTGCGGTGGTGTGGCCGTGTGGGAGCAATTCCGGGCCCATTGCTGGACGTCTAGCATGTAAGCCACTTTCCATAAGTCTCCTTCTAATGGTTCGCTCCGATACACTGACGTCTCGAGACCTTTCCAGCTCATTGCGGACGTTTGTGGCAGTCAAGCGACGGTCTCGCAAAACACTCAAGACGATGAAACGATCATCACGGGCAGGTGTGCAGCGCGATCTTCCAGATCCTGGTCTTCGGGTATACTCTCCTGTCTTCACATAACGTTGGTAGGTACTTCGAACCGTTGTTCTTGGAATTCCTAGCGCATCGGCACTCAAATCCATTGTAAATGTTCATTTCTGAAACCCAAAAGAATTAGAAGTCTATCTGTTACTAAACGCAAATGCCTACTCCCACTAACGAAAGAAAAAAGTGGCACTAGCAGTCTAAGAGCAACTGAATGTCAGACTGTCGAATTCTTAAAAGAAGTCGAAAATTCGTTACAGCTAATGTGTTCGCAGCTGACGTTGTTTTGTCTCGTTATATGGTTGCCTCATAGACTATATTTTCAAATTTTAAAACTTTTATAAACAGAAGCTTGCCCACCTTTTTGCTTTTCGCAATATTTCAAGTGGACCGATTTTTCTGCCGCTCAGTGTAGTTTTAATTTAGTTAGTACAGTCTATGATTACGTGCACTATATATATATATATATATATATATATATATATATATATATATATATATATATATATATATATATATATATATATATATATATATATAACAAAGAAAATTGTAAAATTACCTGAATCCTATAGGGAAAGTTCCTGAAAAATTCATTCTCCATGTCATAAAATCTTGCTAAATATGAGTTGTCGACAGCGAGGCTTTTAGGGTCAAGGCCTTCCTTAATGTGGCAACATCCATAAATGGCACCTCCGAGGTATATTGAGTACAACAGAATCACACTCCCTGTAAATACAACGAAGATAAGTCAACTCATCACTTCAAAACCTGGAAAGAAGTCATACTTCCTAATGCCAACTACTTTACATTCCTTTATTCCAATATATACACAGGGTGGCGCAAAAGTCGCGCACTATTGGAATTTTCAGTGTTGACTACCATATATTATTTTTTTCTTTTAGGTTGTTGTTGTTGTTGTTTAGCCAATCAGCCCACCCTGATCGAGCAAGCCGGCGGCACGCAGGTAACCGATCGCCCTCTCCGGAGTGGACCAGAGGTTCAGCGCACTAGTGATGTTGTGTTGTGTTCGTTGTTGTGCTAGAGCGGTACAGTCTGTCATAATGTGTTCAATTGTTTGTGGTGTGTCCTGGCACAGGTGGCAGGTGTCGTCTATGGAGTTGTCTAGACTGTGTTTATATGTCCGTAAGTTGGGGTGATGTCCACATCGGAATCGTACTAAGTTAACTCGATCCGATCTGCTCAGGCTGATCTCTGACCTGTTAATGGGTGGCGGCTTCGCACCTAGGACCGCATTCGGACCGAGTTGTGTCAGTGCTTTGTGGGTTAGGTGTGTGTGTATGTGCTTTCTGTACTGTGTGATGTCTGTGGGGCGTGGTATGGCATGGAGTATTTGGTTATAATATCTCTCTGGTGTTACCTTAATGGTTCGAGGTGTTGGTGCATGATTGTACATGTAGTGGCAAGGGTGTTGTGGGTTAGTTGTCGCTGCTGCCATGAATTGTGTTCCCCTCATATCTAAATGTTCCCTAACTTTCAGTATTTTTGTTTCAGTGTGCAGGTGTTCTATTGGTGTTGTTTGAGTGCATCCTGTAATGATACGAAGTGCGTTGTTTTGTATTGTCTGTAAGGTGTTTATGTGTGTGTTTGAGATAATGGGTGCCCAGCATGGGCTAGCATAGTCCATAACTGAACGAATATATTGTTTGTATATGAGTGATGTTGTTTCCTGCTGGTGTCCGAAGTTTGTGCCTGTTAGTACCCTAAGCGTGTTAAGTCTTGACGTACATTTGTTTTTAATGTCCTGAATGTGGTTTGCAAAAGATAATGATGTGTTGTATGTGACCCCAAGTATTTTGGTCCTGTGAGTGTGTGGAATGTTGATGTTGTTTAGTGTAAGCTGTGGAATTACCTGGTGTTCTTTTGTGTTGCTTGTAAACAAGGTGATGGTTGATTTTGTGGGCGCTACTTTGAGTCTATTTGTGTGAGCCAATCTTGTATACTGTTTATGTATGTTTTGTAGGTTATTTGTAGCGGTGTCGATGTTGTTGTGGGTGGGTGTTAGAGTGATGTCATTTGCATATGATGATAAGGTAAGCTTGTTATCTATGGGTGTTGGAATGTCATGCATGTATAAGTTGAACAGTGTTGGTGAGAGAACAGAGCCTTGAGGGACCCCGTTTGGAAAAAGCTTGTTTTTGGATGACTTGCCATTAAATGTGACATGTGAGTATCTTCCTGAAAGATAGTTGCTCAGCCACCTTTTGGTGTTATTGTGCATGTTTGTGTTGAGTATTTTGTTTATGAGAGGGAAGCGTGGGATAGCATCAAATGCTTTACTAATGTCTATTGTTGCTAATAGTGTACGTTGAGCTGGTCGTCTGGAGTTGATGCCATCCATGATGTGCTGCGTGAGGTTAGTGAGTAATGTCGTGGTTGAGTGGTGAGGTCTGAATCCATGTTGAGTAGACGATAGTGGAATGTGTGGGTTGGTGATTTGTAAGATTAGTCTTTCTGTTACTTTGGAAGGTGTGCATAGTAAAGTAATGGGTCTATAGGAAGCTGGTTCTGTTGGATTTTTGTTTGGTTTGAGTAGTGTAATAATTTTACCTTGTTTCCATATGTCAGGAATAATACAGTGTTGGTATGAATATGTGCTGATATTTGTGGTATTTTAGGTAGGGGATGGATGCAAAATTAACAATAGACGAGAGGGTGAGCTTCGTTTTAATGTATGGAATACCATTGTTAATTGTATAATGTTAATTTCGAGCCATCCCCTACCTAAAAAAAAAAAAAAAAAAAAAAATTTTAGTTAACACTGAAAATTCCTGTGGTGCGCGACTTTTGCGCCACCCTGTATATATATATATATATATATATGAAAATTATTTCACGAAAGTAACACGTGAATAATATTTATAATGAAAATAACCACGAAAGAGCACCATTCTGTGTTTCCTTTCTCCTTCGTGGTTATTTTCATCATATATATATATATATATATATATATATATATATATATACAGGGTGAACCAAATTTCCAATCCCATGTGAAATTAAGTTTGTAAATACTGAAACTGTAGTTTGTGAAGCCGTTTATTCGAGTAATGCTAATTTTCTTTCATTAACTACTTTTTTATGCAGGAAGGAGGTGCCAAGTGCCTCCTGCCCAATAGAAGAAGACGAAAAGAACCAAAATCATGGTCCAGCGTTTCGGAGGTGCCTGGACACTAATCTATAATAACTACAAACATTGCGTAACGTTCTGGTAGAGACGTTGGCACACGCTTTTCGTATTTTCACTTTTAGTACCTCAATGATGCGCAGCCGTGACTTTTAAACCCCAGACTTCGGGTGACCCCCACAAAAAGTTAATATTCGAAAGGAGTGTGCCAACATCTCTACTATAGTGTTCCCATTGTCCGTACTAATACAGGGTGAGCGAAAAGTCCCTGTGCCCCTGCAAGAAGTGTAGTAAACCTGTACCTGTACTGTGTTGGAAGTGGACAGATGCACAGGGACTTTTCGCTCACCCTGTATATATCGCTAAAAGTAACGTTCGCTCCTATCTTTTGTATATTTTCCTCCTACACGGAAAATAGCTACTACTTTGTTGTAGATTTTTTGGGGGTTGAATTTAGGTTAGGTTAACCTAAAGTCCTAAACTAACCAAGGATCTTTGTTCAAACAAAATAGAGTTGAAAGGAGAATGTATGACATAAAAAAATAAGGCATTACTAGCGGAAGTCCGTGGTAAAAATACCACGCTTAAACAATGAATAGGAGCAACCTACGGGAGAATTATTGAATGCCTGGTTAGGTTAATTGAATGCCCGGTTAGATCAACTGTACGCCCTTGATGATTGGTTAAGTCGTGATATTTTCGTTAGTTTACTGTCAAAACTAACGAAAATATCACGACTTAACCTAATCAGTCGTCAGGGCGTACAGTTGACTTAACCGGGCATTCAATAATTCTTCCGTAGGTTGACCCTGTTCATCGTTCAAACGTGGTATTTTTATCATACTTCGGGCTTCTGCTAGCAATGTCTTATTTTTGGTTATTTTCTGGATACTACTGTATTTTTCATTTCTCAAAACTAAAATGTATTGAAATGTAACAAACATTAACTAAATAAAAAAGCTGGGGTTTTTTTTTTGGTTTTTCTCCGCCGGCTGTCAAACCGAAAAAAAATCCCTAACCTAACCTAACTTAAAATAATATAAAAGAAAAAACTGGGTATGTAAAATCCTGAGGTAGCATGAAATCGTAGTAATTCGGTTTTGAGTTTTTCAATTAAAATCCTAACGCTAGGGAAATTTGAAAAAATAATCATTATATATGGTAAAAAAGCGCATTCTCTAAACTTTTCAATGAACTACTCCCTACCTCAACGCAAGCGTAAGTGATTAAAAATTTTACAAAATAAAATACATCACATGTAGGACTTAATGTAACTTCACTGACCATAAACGAAAATGTAGGAGGAATTTGGCGATTTTGAAATACCTCTCTCTCTCTCTCTCTCTCTCTCTCTCTCTCTCTCTCTCTCTCTCTCTCTCTCTCTCTCTCTCTCCTCTCTCTCTCTTGCTTGCCCTAATAATAGCGATTGGTCATTTATGCAATATATATATTGCAAAATGATTATTACACATTAGTGTTTTTTGGTCGATATTTGCTGATCAAAGACCAAATTTGCAATCAAAATTTCTGAAATTTCTGAAAGTCAAAACCAAAAAGAATTTTTGTTTTGAACCTGATAAGAATAATCAGTTATAATATTCCTTCCTTCAAATCAGAGATACTATTTTATCTTCTTTAAGGAAAGTTCATGAACTTTGACTCACTTTAATCCGGTTTCAGTAAATCTCTTATTTTTAGTATATTTTATACTATAAAGAAAATAAATCTTTTTTAATCAGATTTTTTAGATAGATTTAACACGCGTCTTGTCATGTGGTGTTTTTTTAATAGGAAATTTAATAATGTTTATTAGAATGTAGTAAACTGATTTAATTGTATGAAAGTAAAAGTATATATTACTGACATATTTAAAATATAATTATTTTAAATATAAATCACTAATTAGCAACCTACTAGAATTAGAGAAAGAGGTAGGGAGTTGCGCTAGAGGCAGAAAGCAGAATGCCCTGGTTCAGACTTCAGAACTTCAGTCTCGTTACTGGGTATTTAGAGGAAGGATGTTGTTGTGTTAAAAATATAATTTGTGATTTATCATTTAGAGGCTATGGACCTCTGTGTAGCTATAAATTTGCACTCGCTTTCCCCCCGTCATTTTCAATGTTTTAAATTAATATCAGAAAATAGTGAAAACTGGAGTCATTGGAAATCCTCCATCCTACTTTGTTATTAAAATGGCTCACCATGCAGCCCGTGTTTTGAGTCCGTGTCGGCCATGGCGACCTTGTATAGAATTCAGAAATCAATGTAAAGCAGTAGAAAGAGTGCAGAGAATATAAATTTAACAAAATCAAATAATAAAATAAAGACATTCCACTACACGATGGAACTCCTTTTACGCAAGAGTATTAAATTCCGGTATTAAAAGAAAGTCACACACACACACACACATATATATATATATATATATATATACACAAACTCAGAATGGTCCCCTGAGAAACTTATATGTTAAACACAGACCGTGCATGGAACAAGGAACTCTTCTGGGAAAATTAAATCCACTATAGTCAGAATAAGTAATGGTAAATGACAAATACCATAGTTTTTCTTTTTCATGATGCTAGCCCGACGTGGGCAACGGGTCTTCGCAAAGACGTCCCATAAATATAGCTTCCCTCACCAGCTATCTGCAAAGCAGACAGGATCCAGCTTTGGGACATGGATCTAGGGTCCCACGTCGGGCTAGCATCATGAAAAAGAAAAACTATGGTATTTGTCATTTACCATTACTTATTCGGACTATAGTGGATTTAATTTTCCCAGAAGAGTTCCTTGTTCCATGCACGGTCTGTGTTTAACATATAAGTTTCTCAGGGGACCATTCTGAGTTTGTGTATATTAAACGGACGTGTTACGTGCCTTGAAAAGTGGACGCTCAATGTCCCGGTTGAGGTTTAAGTTTTGTTTTTTTGGCTAAAAATACAATAGTTACCCCTTTTTCTTTGATTTATTCAATCCGACGTGAATGCAACGAGTCTTTTACTTATATAGAGGTTCTGAATGTAGTGGGACTAGGCTTGCTTTAAACCCTAGATCCATGTCCCAAAGCTGGATCCTGTCTGCTTTGCGGATAGCTGGTGAGGGAAGCTATATTTATGGGACCTCTTTGCGAGAGACCCGTTGCCCACGTCGGGCTAGCATCATGAAAAAGAAAAACTATGGTATTTGTCATTTACCATTACTTATTCGGACTATAGTGGATTTAATTTTCCCAGAAGAGTTCCTTGTTCCATGCACGGTCTGTGTTTAACATATATATATATATATAGCGCCTCGGTGGTGTAGTGTTTAGCGTCGCTGACATGAATCCATCGGCCCCGGGATCAAGACCCGGTGACGGCAGCCGGCACGCAGCAAAACCCAGCTGTTCATCCTTCCACACAATAAAGAAAGTGGTTGGTAGATAAATGGGTACCCTGGGTGGCCTAGTGGTTAAGGCGCTGAGCTGCTGGTGGGGCGTGTTTCGGATTCCACGTTAAACTGTAGGTCTAAGGTGGAGTGAAAAGTTTGACCTTTGTCAGAATGAACAATTCGGGCGGAAGCAAAACCAAAGGTTACCAAAGATATATATATATATATATAAATATTATATATATATATATATAGTAGGGATAATCTTAAGATAGATTGCAGCGAAACGCCTGTGGGAGGGACAAGGGAAAATACTTTCCTATCAGTTCTTGAAGTAAAGAGGTTAATTAAAGAGTTAAAGACTGGGGTAATTGTTACTTTTCAGCCCAGACTGCTATTTCCCATGAAACCTAGGTTTTTCTCATGGTTTTTGATGTGATTCATGCGAATCTGACCTTCATTTCTGTCGGAAATGACCAGTTGTTAAGATATACCCCATCCCCTACCCCATCAATATTTGGGAACCTATGGGGAATCGTTTTTTTGGGGGGTGAAAAACTCGTCATTTCCAACGAAAATGAAGGTAAGAATGTCATGAAACACATCAAAAACGATGAGAAAAATCTAGGTTTCATGGAAAACCTAACCCCTAACCTAACCTAACCTAACTAACCTAAAAGTACCTAACCTAACCTAACATGAATATGTTATTACATTATCATTTTAGCGTCGGAAATTCAAAAATAAAAAATAAAAAATTCTATACCGATCAATTTGTGATGCGTGATCTTTACGGGGGCTTCGCCCCCGTACCCCCGAGACCTAAATTATACAAATTGGACAGACTACATTTAAAGGGAGAACACCATGCGATTCTGAATTTAAACTGAAAACAGGAGATGAACGAGGAAGCAGATCAGTCGGTAATTTGCTGGATTAGGTCACGTGACGAAATAGAGGCCTGTGATTGGCTACCTCAAAAATGTTTACATAGTTCGTCGCTAGATGGTGCCACCTCCGGGCAATGTACTATCCGAATGTTTTGGCTCCTCTTGCGGGGTGAGACAAGGCTCCTTGCTCTCTCCTATGCGGTTTAATGTGTATATTGACGGATTAATTGTTTCACTTAATGAGGCAACAGTGGGATGTTGTATAGATAACACAAGGATAAATAACTTAGTTTATGCCGATGATAGGGTGTTAATAAGTCCCTCTGTTAAAGGTCGGCTACTAAAAATCTGCGAAATGTGTTTGCAGAAACATGATATTCTATTTAATGTTACAAGAACTAAGGTTATACAATTTCGTCCTAAAAGCTGTAATCGGGCAGCTGATATTAGGTTTAAAATGAGAGGTGAAGTAATTGAGGAAGTACAAGAGTTTAAGTATTTGGGTCAAACTATCACCAGCTCCCAGGGCCGTAGCCAGGATTTTCCTTAGGGGGGGGGGATTTTAGACGCTCAGTAATAATCATAGAATAATCTGCTAATTATGTTGTAATAAAATCATCATTTAGATAAACCCATTTTCTATATACACATCATTGTATTATAAATATTATTTTTCATCACACCGTTGTAATGTATTGTACAAACATTCGAGTTTTGAAAATAATCTAGCTAAAATGACAATGAAGTCTATTATGGTAACGGTAAATACTACACTGCACACTGACTACACTGCCGATAATCAATATTTCAATATAAAAAAATGTATCAATATATTAGTAATAAATTAATAAGTCACACTAAAAAATTCAATCGCCATGCTTTTTGGCAAGTAAACTGATAAAATGTATGTACTAACACAGGGGTGGCCAGTTAGGCCACGCATCAGTGGGGTGCGACCGCCCCTTTCGCCACCCCCTTGCCTACGGCCCTGCCAGCTCCTTGAGTGATGACTCAGATATAAGAAAACAATTTCGAAGCCTTTGTGCTAAAGCGAATATAACTATAAGGAGCTTCCGGTTCTGTACAAGTGAAGCTAAAGACACTCTCTTTCGTACTTTCTGCAGTAATATATACGGACAGCAACTCTGGGTGAATTATGAAAAAGGTTCTGGCAGAACCTTAAATTTGCTGTACAGCAGGTCTGTGAGACTCCTACATAAATTACCCCCGAGATGCTCAGCTTCGCAAATGTTTGCTACCCGCAATTTCCCGAGCTTCCCGGAGGTAACAAGGCGTGCATAATACAGCCTAATGCAAAAAATTAAAAAATCAACCAACCCGATTATCCAAGCTCTCCATGAGTCCTGCCGTTTGTCCTCTAAGCTATGGAATTCTTGGTACAAAAACGTCTGTCTGTAGCTCCACTTAACCTGGACATTACTGTATTATTTCTAATCAATTGTATATGTTTTTATCCTTAGTATATGAACTGTCATTGTATTATTAATATTTGTCATATGGACTTTAGTCTGCCAATAAACCTTTTCATTTTCATTTTTATTTCATTTTCATTTCATATATTCAGTCCCGTCTCAGAATTTGTGATTTCATACTTCCTTTGCGGGTCGTGGTTCGGATTCCACGTTCAGCTGTAAGTCCAAAGTGAGGCGATAATCCTTTCAGAAAAAAATAATATGGATAACGAGGTTTTATATACGAGTATATTGCGTGCGTTCTTGACCATGAAAAAGAGAAAAAATTGCAGTCCTAGATTCAACTTAAATTAAAATTTGAATGTAAATTTTAAAATTACTTAAAATTACTCATGGTCAAATAAATTATTCTATTGTCGAATTCACATTTCTCGAATTGCAAAGTTTGAATTTCATTGCAATTTTTAATTTCATATAATTAGGATTAATTTTTATTGCATATATATATATATATATATATATATATATTAGGGTTGCACCGATACAACATTTGGTCGATTACTGATTTTAATCGGCCGATTGTCTAACGTTTATACGTTAATTAATGTGCATAAATGCCCACTCATTAGTATTTGAAATACTCGTACGTCAGTACCGTGTATCAATGGACTTTGGTAGAATTCACTGATGGTGAAGGTGAGAGTGGATCTGAAACTGAACAGTGAAGTGCGAGGCCAAAAATGTTCCAAATATCAGCTTAGCAGTTTGCTTTGAAGAAATTGTTACTTCACTCTCGGCAAAAGGTTCTCAAGATAAATCTACTCCAAATACATCGACAATACTAAAATTATAAGTCATTCCGAATGTAAACTTTTAATACAAAAATCTCACAGTAATAAAATTAGCAAATCTCTTTTAACTCAAGAACTGAACTAATGCTCAGATTTACGCTTGTTAAAATGAGGATCAAATGCGATCTTATAGTGGAAGAATGTGACGGTAGTTTTCCTTAAGAATATACTAAAGTATATATATATATATATATATATATATATATATATATATATATATATATATGCATAATGGTAGCGCGTCCAACCGGCAATTGGAAGGCCCTGGGTTCGATTCCCGGGCGGTTCGCCTCATTTTTCATTTATTCGTTATCTCTCCTCCTCGTGTGCAGAAACGTTCCTTAATACCTATGTCGTTTCTATTCATTTATATACTGCGTGGTCATTGCAGTTATATGCGCATATTCACGATTTGCGAGGGTGCCCTCTCAGGGCATTGGTTTTCTGCCCTATGTGGAGAATTTCGATTTGTGATTAATTGAGGACCGTAGCATAATGGTAGCGCGTCCAACCGGCAATTGGAAGGCCCTGGGTTCGATTCCCGGGCGGTTCGCCTCATTTTTCATTTATTCGTTATCTCTCCTCCTCGTGTGCAGAAACGTTCCTTAATACCTATGTCGTTTCTATTCATATATATATATATATATATATATATGGGATGAATTTCGCACTTAAACACGTGAAATAAATGAATGGTGCAAACCCACAAGGAAAAAGAAAAAATTATTCCAAGGCCTTTCGTTTTGTATTCAGCAATACACCTCGTCAAAGTAAAATGAAGAATTAAAATAATTAATCTTAGAATAAAATTTTTACATTTAATCAGTAATAGAGAATCTATTCTTAATATTTGAAGTTCAGAATTTTTAAATTATAGTGGAAAAACGTAAGTTTCTCGCCATTATCAGGTCAGATTATATTTCTGGTCGGTTCATACGTACGCAGATATTGCTTCCAGTGCTGAACACTCTTCACTCACTCTGGACACTACCGTAGATGATGGAGTAGAAAAGTACTTTAAAGCGAGATTCTTTAGAATAAGGAAACTACCGTCACAGTTCTTCCACTAAAAGATCGGATTTGATTCTCAAATCAAAATTAATTATTTAAATTTTTCATTTTACTTTGGTTTAATTCGGTACGAAGTATTCGATGCACAGATGTTCATGAAATACCGGTACCTACTTTTGCTGGCAAACTTCGAATTGACTTGTGTCAACTGCGCGCAATAATTTCATGAACCATATTTACGTGTTCCACAGTGCTTGTGGATCATAGAACCTAATAAAATATACATCCATTATAAAATAACGGGCAACTAAAAATAGGAGCACTTTTGGGGGATGATATATATATAAAATGCACCCCCACAAGGAAAGTATCTGTCAACCTGTCAAGGGTTGCACTCCCACAAGGAAAGTATCTGTCAACCTGTCAAGGATTGCGCTCGTCGCTCTCTCTCTCTCTCTCTCTCTCTCTCTCGTGTGTGTGTGTGTTTTGTAAATTTAGACATTTCCTCAAAACATTTTAATTTGGAAACCGGTTTTGCCCTTTTCTTTCATCATTAAAAAACTTGCGATAAGATCCTTACAGTTTATTGGCATTAGTCATAATGTGTGAGGAGGGCGAGAACTGGCACAAAGCTCAGCCCAACTAATGGACCCCATTGCTCCAACTCCCGTATTATTATTATTACTAGCACCATCGGGCTTCGAACCCCAACCTCAATTTCTTCACTTCCCTAATAGAAAAACGATTATCGGAGTTAGTATTTATCTTCTTGTATGATTTATGAGCCCATTATAAAAGTGGTTTTGATGGCCTTCATCAATGTCTGTTGTTTACGAGTTTTCTTTCTTAATTTCAATTTATTAACCTTCGCTAGAAAGAAAGCCTTACAGCAAACATTATTATTTACCTTTTATCACTCTCTTATTAAGTCCTGAAGCGAAAGAGTTCTTGAAAAAGGTGGACAGTCGGCAAGGCTTATTATCCACGGGGCTCGAAGGATTGCTTTTGCTGACTCCTCCTGAACAAAGTAGTCGATAGCAACTCCAGGAATTTTCTGTATTAAAATCGATAAAATACACATATTAAGTAGCCTGTTTGTGTTATATATTTTATTACCTAATAATGATAATAATAATAATAATAATAATAATATAAAAATAATAATAATAATAATAAATATCTTTCCACAACATTTTTTGGCAAATTTCATGAATTCAAGTTAATTTACTGATTTGTGATTATTTTTTGGAAGTGTGTCATAATTAAAGAATCACCCTGTAGTTATTAGCGTGAATGGTAGAGAAGTATAATTAATAGGACATGAATAAATGCAATGGTAATCTTTATATTTTGATTATCCTCTTGTTGCTAACATGAAATCATTCGCAAACTTTAATTAATCATCTTTGTCCATTGAATCGCAAAAAACATTATGGTCCACTTGTGTGAAGTCACTCTACATAAAGGTGTTTTATATATATGTATATAAGATACTTCTAGTGTAGAAATGAGCAAAACTTAATATTCTAACAGTGAGAAACACTATTTATTAGGTAATTTTTTTTTATTAACAGCATTAGACTTCCTAATTGAATTCTGTTTATTGATTTTATTTTTAATACCTGACTCGGATTTTGGCTTCACTTTCCAGCAGAATAAACTGTGCCTCTGGTTCTTTTCCTGGTGACCAACCACAGCCAAACAGGCTCCGAAGAATGTGATGAACCACAGGTATGTAAAGGCAACCGAAACTCCTGTCCCAGGTGCAAATATCAGTATAGTAATTATAAATCATATTCGTCTCTCACTATGAATTTGCTTCTCGTCAGTCTGTCTGTTTTTATATCGAATGCTTTTGTAAATAGTCTATTTTTTCATATATGTCGTAAGCATAAATATAAACGCCTGTGAATACTAGATAAGGCAACACCTTTTTAAAATTTAAAAAAACAACTATTTGGTTACGACTGGATATTTGGTTTCCACTAACTTAAATAGCCTTGCTTTAAACCATTTCATACGATTTATAGCTCACAACTGGCCAGCTGGTGGCCCGCGGGCCACATGTGGCTCCATGGAGGTCTGTGGCCCAGCGGAAGTAAAGGAGAATTTGCGTCCACATATAGTACTCCTGCTAAAAATATTTAAAATTCTTTTTCCTCAGTCTTGGCATTTGAAAGCAATATTTTACTGAATGACTAATTTGGAAAGTAATACTTTCAACATATGAATTTAAAATAAGTATCGTAAATCCTAAAAACCTAATTTATACTCACGATTGAAATTTGTGTTAAACGGTTGTAATAAGTCTGTTTCACGGTTGAATTAAATTCATTTGTGAAGTTGTTTCTACGTAGACCCGATAGTGAATATAGGCTTCATTATCTGAATAGTATTAAGAATCTTATTTTGACATGAAAAATAAATTTTAAGAGAGTTAAACCTCACCTAAATAAGTACAAAAGATTCTGACTCCAGGGAAAGTAGTTAAAGTGCCAATGAAGAAAGCCACCATATTCGTCAGAGAAGTAACGGTGATTGAGACCGCAGTAGCTTTGTAAGTGGACGCCAGGCGATTAGCCACCGTGTCTTGAATCCTGGTCTTCTTCCATGCTGATAATATGATGAACATATCGTCCAATCCAATGCCTGTTCGATTACAAAGGACATAAGAATATGGCTTTAGATTCAAACTGGTAAATTGCAATAACTGCCATCCGACTTTGGGAATTTAAAAAACTATCAGGAAATATTTTCAAAAAGTTAAAAAAAGTTACTGGAATTGAATATTGCTTTCGTGTTTGGAGTTAATATCGTATATTAATGTATATTATATGCTATAAACTTCAAACGTTTCTTTCTAGGAAACATTTTTAAGGATATATACCTTATAAATGCTTCATAGAAAGTAAAGGCATGGTATAGGTAGAACAAGTTCCATTATAATTAAGATGTCTTAGAAACCAGCAGCCGTGATGACGTAATCTTTGTTTATACGAATAGTGACAATGAAAATTACTAAAGTTAAATTAAATAAATTCCATTATTATTTTTAATAATAATAATAATAATAATGAAAAGACGATGGCGGGGACTTTTAGTACGAGAAAAATATGACGTCATGAATCCCCTCATGGTTACCAATTTTCATAGCAACGACTCAGCTTCAGATTTTTCCATAGGATGTTATATCTTACTATGGTAAAGGTATGAATAAAAATAAATAATAGGAATAGTAATATAATACCAAAGAGGAGTAGATAATGAGTTACCTAAAATTAAGAAGGGAGCGGCCGTGTTTATTCCAATGAAAGGCGTCCCAACGTACATGAGGAGTCCAAAACTGCTGCAAATTGCCATTATAATCGTACAGACCGCCAAAAATACCATTTGGACTTTAGATCGTACCCAATCGAAGGACATGACAGAAGCAACGCTGAAGCCAATCAGAAGCAACAACGCGTAGGGCAGATAATTCATCAGTTCTATGTTGTTCTTCGCGAGTTCGTCGGGAATCGATCTGGACACAAAACGATCCACTATTATCGTTTCAAAGTCAGTGGTATCAAGTAATTCCAGGAGTTTTCCTTCCCATAGATGACCTCTGGAATTTATTAGGAAAAAAACATTTATTTTATCAGTTCGGACTGAATGTACTCTTAATACTCTATAACAATGTGATCGTTCTGCTCTTACAGAAAATTCTTGTTCTATGGTAGATGGTAATGGTTCCCAACCTTTTTTGCTGCGACCCTAAATTGTTCACCCACAGGACCTCCCGACCTTCAGGTTTATGATAAAATTTAAATATGAATATAAATATAAACTTAATTAAGAAATAGTGACTATAGTGACCCTTCGCGACCCTTATTTGGGTTGGGACCCCGAGGTTGGGAACCACTGCTCTATGGTGATGAGAAGGATTGATCCCTTTTTAAAGTCTACCATTGGAAGATAGAACTTCCACAGATTGTGAAGGAAAGTTAAATGTCTAAATTTGTACTTTAAATCAACTAAAAACAAACTAGTGCTATTTCAAACTACGGTTAAAATGCATTTGATAAAAAGATTCTCCAAGTACGTATAAATTTCTTGTATAACATTTTACCATTTAAAGGTGTATGTATGTATATATATATATATATATACAGGGTGTCCCAGAAGTCTGGACTCATAGGGAAAATAGACATTATATTTTTAAAGTGAAACAAATACATTTCTACTGTCAGTTTTACATATTTCAGGAAGGAAAATACCCTGATGGCTCAGTATACCAGTCAAGACAAAGTGGAACTGGTATTGCTACATGTTTCCGGAAAAAGCCAGAGGGAGGCATGTCGGTTATTTCATGAACATGCCTCCCTCTAGCTTTTTCCAGAAACATGTAGCAATACCAATGCGTCTTGATTGGTATACTGAGCCATCAGAGTATTTTCTTTCCTGAAATATGTAAAAGTGACATTAGAAATGTGTTTGTTTCACTTTAAAAATATAATGTCTATTTTCTCTGAGTTCAGACTTCTGGGGCACCCTATATATACATATATATATATATATATATATATATATATATATATATATATATATATATATATATATACACACACGTGCAAACAAATCATGAGGGATCGAATGAAATGTAGCTGTTATTATTTAACTGAACAAAGCAGTGAGCAGTGACTCCATTTTGACTCTGGTAAAGCTGATCATTATTTTTAACATTCCTTAATTAATCAAGGTAATTTACTAAATTAAGAGCCTTTTAGCTTATGTAAAATGAGAAGGCGTGAATCAGGGCCGAATTATGACATTCTGAGGCCCTAAGCTATGTCAAATTTAAGAGGCCCATTGAAAACATAAACATCATAAAACACGGAAACTTTATATATATATACACATATATATACTGTATATACACAGGCGAAGGCATAAAGATAAAATAGTAATCTAATTAAAGAACATGCCTTACAATTTGACGTTTTGCATTAAAATATATTTTGGGTGTATGATTTCATAATTAGTAAATATGAAAACTTTATACACAACAGCTGCAACGCAAAGTGATAAAAAAACAGTTACAGTTATATAGACCAATTTATTTAATGAAAACGGTATAAACTGCTGCAGTATGTCTGTATGCTCATCACCTTAATGTTAACATAAAAATTTCAAACGTTCTCTTTCGTGATTTTTGGAGAACAAAGTCATTCATTGATGATGTCCTCAAATGATAAGCTACGGATTTTGTCACTTTCGTGACAAGAGCTACTGACGAAACTGAAATGGAGTGAGGTTTTTTGTTTTTAGAGTCCCTAAGCTATAGATTAGTTAGCTTATGCCTTAATCCGGCACTGGCGTGGATTAACCTAAAAGATATGGTACGAGAAGAATGGATTTTGTATTAATATACTACAAAGGCTATGAATCTGAGATGAAATTTCAGCCACTTAACATAATTTCAGAGTGTACGGTTTTGGAATTATAGGCAAAGACTATCTTTCATGAATAAAATACCATTATAGGTGGTTACCTCTGGATACAAAAAGGTGTGTTGCGCAGTTACTTAAAAACATTCGCCAGAAAAAATATATCAAGCGAAAATAAGAATTTTTAAAAATAATTTTACTACTGATGGGGAAATAACTTTGTGCCAAGTGTCCTGTTTTTATCATTGGTAGGTATCGAAGATATTAACCTTCCAAGAACACCTTCCCTCCCCCCCCAAAAAAAACAGAAATAAAAATTAAAATAATAATACTAATAATGAGCAATTTTTGCTCATTCTCCATTTTTGCTCATTTTCCATTCCCTGCATAACTTGGAGAAAGGATGGAAGAAAATATAAGCTAAAATTTATATTTAAAAGCTTCATTATCATCAGTAAATATGCTTTAGTTTTCTAAACAAACAAACCTTTGCTTTCATGTTTGCCTTTATTAATAAAGAGAGAAAACTTAGAAATTATATAAAAAATGGTACGTGAGAGGGTGGTATTCTTTAACTGAGATAACCATACTTATTCCCCCCCCCCCCGCACGGACTGTAGCAAGCAGCGGGTGGAAACCACGCGACGTGGGTTCGAGTCTTACTAATACCAAGTTTTCCACTTTATCTTTTCAGTTTGATGAACTGTAAAAATTGTAAATAAAAATAAATTTTTATGATGTACTTTTATCCGTTAATTTAAAAAAATAACATTCATTTTTAGGAGAAACAAAAAAATATAACAATTTGCGTTCAAAGTACTAATCAAAGCGGTAGTAGTGTAAATGAAGAATTTCCAATGACATAAAGAAATGTTCAATAAATCCGTAATTTTCATTAGTTTTCTTTGAAATCCGTTCACCTTATAGGAAATTTAATTAGATTTCAATATTTTTTTCACACCCCACAACTAACCATAGCTTTGGATTTTACAGCCAAAGTTCGAGGTCTCCCTTTTTTTTTTGCCCACCCAATATATATAGGGGAGGGCCAAAAGTCAACCGACATTTATTCATTAATAGTTTACTTTCAACTGTCGGGTGACTTTTGGCCCCCTCTGTATATATAACCTTTGGTTAGCTTCCGCCCGAATTATTCATTCTGACGAAGGTCAAGCTTTACACTCTACCTTAGACCTACAGTTTAACGTGGAATCCGAACCACGCCACATCAGCAGCCCAGCGTCTTAACCACTAGGCCACCTAGGGTACCCATTTATCTACCAACCACTTTCTTTATTGTGTGGAAGGATGAACAGCTGGGTTTTGCTGCGCGCCGACTGCCATCGGGTCTCGAACCCGGGGCCGATGGATTCGTAGTCAGCGACGCTATCCACTACACCACCGAGGCGCATAATTAAAAAAAAAAATATATATATATATATACACACACCTTGTTAACCTTGTTTGGGTTCCGTGCGTCGGTCTTTCTTCACATGAAAGTCAAGCTGGTGGCCCCGCCTGTAGTCCTGGCTTGGTGGAGGAGCGAGTTGCTCTCTTGCGCTCTCCATCGTACATAGCCAGGTACACCCGGCTTATCTGGTACCGTCCTGAGCCAAGCATCTAGTCTTCTCTTGAAGACTTCAACTTTGACCCCTGTAATGTTTCTGAGGTCCTTTGGAAGCTGGTTGAAAATTCTTGGCCCCCTGACAACCAAGCTATTTTCTTTCAGAGTTGAGGAGGTCCCTTGGGGACACTACACAATCCCTTTGGGAACACTACACATTCTGCCTTTCCTATTTTCCAGCGTTGTCTGGCTGGTAATTGGGTTTTGTTTGAGGTTTGGTACCAGTTTTTCGATAATTTTCCATATGTAGATTATGGTATACCTCTCTCTTCTTCTTTCCAGGGAGTACAGATTTAGTTTGCGTAGTCTTTCCCAGTAGTTGAGTTCTTTGCAGCCATCAATTTTGGCTATGAAATGTCTCTGCGTTTCTTCTAGTTTATTAATTTCTTCCTTTATATATATATATATATATATATATATATATATATATATCGAAAAACTGGTACCAAACCTAAAACTAAACCCAATTACCATTCAAACAACACTGGAAAATAGGAAAGGAAGAATGTGTAGTGTTCCCAAATTAAAAGCACGACAAGGGACCTCCTCAACCCTGAAGGAAAATAGCTTGGTTGTCAGGGGGCCAAGACTTTTCAACCAGTTTCCTAAGGACCTCAGAAACGTAACGGGGGTCAAAGTTGAAGTCTTCAAGAAAAGACTGGATGCCTGGCTCAGGACAGTACCAGATGAGCCGGGCGTGCCTGGCTATGTACGGTGGAGAGCGCAAGAAAGTAACTCGCTCCTCCACCAGGCCAGACCTAGAGGCGGGGCCACCAGCTTGACCTCCGTGTGAAGAGAGACCAACACACGAAACAACATAAGGTATATATATATATATATATATATATATATATATATATATATATATAGGGTCGTACGCTACGCTTTGATTAGTACTTTGAACGCAAATTATTATAATTTTTTTCGTTTCTCAAAAAAAAAAAAAAAAAAAGTTGTTTTTGGAATTAACGGGTGACACTATATTAGAAAAATTTATTTTTATTTACAATTTTTACAGTACTTAATCTGTTAAATTCATTCAAATTTATTCACACACTTTAGTGAGTTAAACAGATAATTAAACTATACACATTTAGAAAGTGGAAAAATTAAAAAATTAAAAAAAGGTTGGTGAATTTTAATGACCAACTCAGATATTCAGTATGTTATTTATATATAGGCTAACTTTGTCAATTATTATTACTATACCTAAATTAGAAGTTTCGGGAAATGGGCTAAGGCCTATAACAGGTACTGCATCCGTTTATAATTTTAAAAGTAATGAATTGAACTACTGTTTACTCGAAAAATGAAGACTACGCAACTGATAACTTTTGTGAAAATGATCAATTGATTTATATGAAGGATTTGTCCTTCCACATTTAATTAATCACGAATGACAATGAGTTTTAATAGCGTGGAAAGTAATGAAATTTAATGTTGTCCTTGTGATTGAGTCTCTGAATACAGTAATTGTATCCGTAATAAGCTGTACAGTATCTAAACATTCCCCGTCTCAAATCTAGGTTTAATTTTAGTTTTGACATTTTTAATCGTTTAAAATTTACCTGAAATTTAGTATTTCCACATTTAAAAAAATTAATAAGAGCCAATACAAACGTGGAAAAGAGTTCGCCGAAAGAAGTTAATTTTTTTTTGAAAATCTAATCAGTAATTTTTGTTTTTGCTTTAATATTTTATTTTCTTTTGACGAAATAACAAATAAAATTTTTAAAAGATAAGTAACTGGACGCTTTTTTGAAAATTTAAATTTTCGGCGAACTTTTTTCCGCAACTAAGCAACGTATTATGATAGCGCTCTATCTGAGTAAAAAAAAAAAAGAATAAAATAAACAAGTATTTTATTATTTTATTGTTTACTGGTACATCTTATTAGAAAATTTATTCTTTATTTATTTATAAACGCAATTTTATTAATAAAAAATGTAAATTTAGATGTTTGACAATTTAATATTTGTTACTTTCTGGACGGAGCTGAAAAGAAAAGTGAACTTTGGTGCAAGAGAAAGTGTAAAAACAGTTGGTGCTACTACAGCGTGATTCCTACCTCGATTCGGCGGTCTACCTTTTAATTATAGCTTCTTACCTTGTTTACTAATTGCTTGTTTACCTTCCAATGTCCATCGCCCTTGACGATTGGTTAGATTTAGTCATGATATTTTCGTTAGTTTTAACGAAAATATCGTGACTAAACCTAACCAATCGTAGTAGACCACATACTATAGTAGCACCGAAATTATTTTTTAAATAAATAAAATTGAATAATAAATAGCATTTTATATTTATTATATTTTCATTTATACCTTGGATAGGAATCACACTCTACAGTACTGTAGTTTCGAACCAAAACGGGTAGGAATCACCCTATAGTATCAAAGTCACCGGTAGGAATCACGCTATAGTAGCACCAAACAGTTAATAGAAAAAGTGTTTATAATTTCGTAATTTAATGATGATTTAATTACTGCTAAATAACGCGAGTTTGATCGTAAGCCGTTTGTGTGAGTTTACTCTTTTGTTATTCAAAATTAGTGGTTCCCAATCTTTTCTGGTTCAAAGCATCCCAATGTAATCTCTTCTCGTTTCGCTGCATCCAGGAGGATTTTCGTCTCCCACTGTTTAACATTCAGTTCCCTACCCTCTCCCCAACATCGGGCAACTTTAAATTGAACGTATACAGTTTCCCTATGGACGTGATAAAGAGGGAAGTGTTTTGTTTATGTATAGTTCCATTCCAACAAACTATCCTTAAATCCTAGAAAAACGGCTTTTACAGTCATCACAAAAAAGAAATTGTTGCCCCCTTTAAATCTATACATACATTCAATCCCTGTTCAGCGAGTGCAGTCAGCCAAACTCTGGGAATTACCATCGATTCAAACCTCTCATTCAAAGAGTACACTGAAAATCTATGCAACAGTTTAGCCAAGGTCTCATTCATAATTACGAAAGCTGGTGCAACACTCCCAAAACAGGTTCTTAGATCCATATACTTCACCATGGTGTACCTACACCTACAATACTGCATTAGTGCGTACGGAAGCACACGTCAGTTTTCGCTACAACCATTGGTAGTAACGCAAAACAGATTAGTTAGGAAAATTTATAAGTCGAACGAGCATAATGAAAGTACAGATCAAATGTGCCACGAGTTAAAGACTCTCAAACTAGGAGAAATCTACCATCTAAACATTGCCTCATATATGTATCAAATCGTCAACAATACTGCACCAGAAATCATCCAAAACAAAATATTAGCTTCCAAAACACACCTTTTAACGTAAGACAATGAGATACGTACATCAGAAAACAGAATTATACTCTAGACTGTGCGACTCTATCCTTATCCTCAACTGGTCCAAACTTTTGGAATTCACTTGATCAAGAGATAAAACAATCTCGGACACTAAAAATCTTCCAAAGGAAACTGAAAGACAAATTCATCAACGCATACGAGCCATAACTTTGTATCCCCAGCCTTATTTCAATAAGAATACATTTATTTTCATATGTACTTCCATATTTCTATGTAGCAAAACAAAAATAATAATAATAACCAGTAAAATAAAAACAGATATGAGCAAGGTCAAAGTATTTAAGGCTGTTAAGATATAAGGAAGGTAATTAATATGTCGATATTTTAATTATATAATATTTAATAATTATATTTCAGCGTCTAATAGCCAATAAATACGAAGGTATAATCGTAGTTGAATACCTACATGTAATTATGTGTTGCTATGTGAATGTGTAATCTCAGATGAATATCCTAAATGTATGTATTTCTAAATATATGTTTGTAGCTTACAACAGATATTCTCTATGTACTTTTTCTGTTTGCATCTCTCTTTAAAGCTAGTGTACATAACATCTCCATTCTGCCAATAAATAAAACATAAAATTTGCTTGTTAGTGGCAGGTCTTTGCTATGTAAATATATGAAAGCATTACCGTCCCACGTGTCCGAATATATAAGGGGTATGTGTGTATATACAGTATAATCTGGGCACTTGCGGGTTTTTTTGCGGTACTGCGGTACTGCGGTACTACCGCACTACCAAACCGGTACCGCATAACGCAGTACCGCAAAGGATCGCTGAAAGTACAGCCTGTACTTTCAGCGATCCTTTGCGGTACTGCGTTATGCGGTACCGGTTTGGTAGTGCTGTAGTACCGCAGTACCGCAGTACCGCAAAAAAAAACGCAAGTGCCCAGCTTTGCAGTATATGTGTGCGTATTTATGGATATGCACATGCATGTACCTGCATATGTACGTGCGTCTATATGTATGTACAATATATGTGTGTGTGTGTGGGGGGGACATATGCATGTATGTCTGTGTGTGCGCATGTATATATATATTTTTTTTTTTATGCAAGAAGGAGGGGCCAAGAGCAAATGCCCGCAAAAGCGCCCCTCCCATAGAAGAAGAAGAGAGCCAAAATTAAGGTCCGAGGTTTTCGAGATGCCTAGACACTGCGTTTGAAAGATGGGCGGTCATAGACAGGAGGAAAGATGGATTGAGGAAGATTGTTCCAGAGTTCACCGGTTGAATAGATGAAAGACTGTTGGACAGGAAAGGAATGAGAAAGTGTAGAAAGTCTGGTGCTCCGTGCTCTCCTTAAGGGAGGAGGCATGCAGTTAGAGTTCAGAAGAGCAATGTCCGTTATGATAGCGATAGTAAAGAGAGAGTGAGGTAAAATTGCGGCGAAGAGAGAGGGATTGAAGACAATCAGTAAGAGACGGAGAATTGATGAGACGAAAAGCCTTTGATTCCACCCGGTCAAATACGGCTGTACTCATGCGAAGCATACTCCATACAGGGTTGAACAAGACCCCTGTACAGAGCCAGCAACTGAGTGGGAATGAAGAAACAGCGGAGGCGGTACAGCACACCTAACCTCTTAGAAGCTGTTTTGGAAAGAGAGTATATGTATAATTATGATCTTTCCAGGAAAGATCACGACAAAAGGAAACGCCAAGAATGTTAAAACCTAGGAAGGATTGAGTTGTGTGTTGTTGAAGGTAAGGGGATAGTCGTGTAAAAGATTGTGACGAGTAGATAGATGGAGGAACTGAGGTTTTGAGGCATTGAAAGCCACAAGGTTTCCTCTGCCCCAATCAGAGATAGAAGAAAGATCAGAGGTCAGGTGCTCCATAGCCGTGCTACGCGAATCATGGAGTGACTGTTGAGGGACGCTTCGGGAAGCGGGTGAAGTGAAGAGTGGAATTATCGGTATAAGAGTGAATAGGACAGGAAGTGCGAATTAAAAGATCATTAGTAAATAAAAGGAAAAGAGTGGGTGACAGTCCAGAACCCTGAGGAACACCACTGTTAATAGCCTGAGGAGAAGAACAGTGGCCATCTACAACTGCAGCTATAGATCGGCCAGAAAGGAAATTAGATATGAAGACACAGATAGAAGGATAGAAACCGAAGGAGGGCAGTTTAGAAATTAAAGATTTGTGCCAGACTCTATCAAAAGCTTTGATATGTCTAGCGCAATAGCAAAAGTTTCGCCAAAATCCCGAAAGGAGGATGACCAAGAATCAGAGAGATATGCAACTTCAAACAGAGCTGGGCATTTGCGGCATATTTTGCGGTACTGCGGTACTTGCGGTACCACCGCACTACCACCCCGGGCCCCCATAACGCAGTACCGCTACCGCATTCAAATTTCCGCGTACCGGTTTGGTACCGGTTTGGTAGTGCAGCAGTACCGCAGTACCGCAATATGCCGCAAGTGCCCAGCTCTGCATAATGCAAGAAGATCGCCAGTAGATCGTCCCTTCCAGAATCCATACTGATGATCTGAAAGATTGTGAGAAGAGGTGTTTAAGAATCTCCCTATTAAGGATAGATTAAAAAACTTTGGAAAGACAACAAATCAGAGCAACTGGGCGATAGTTGGAGGGTTGAGAGCGGTCACCCTTTCTTGGGACAGGCTGAATGAAAGCGAACTTCCAGCAGGAAGAAAAAGTACCTGATGAGAGACAAAGACGAAAGAGTTTGCCCAGGCACGGTGCCAACAGAGAAGCACGGTTCTTAAGAACAAGAGGAGGAACACCATCAGGACCATACGCCTTCCTAGAGTTGATTGAGCCCAGAGAGGGCAGAAAAAACATCTTTAGGAGAGATTCTAATTTCAGACATAATAAAGTTGGAGGAGGGAAGAGATGGAGGAACAGCACAGGAATCGTCCAGGGCTGAACTGTAGGCGAAAGTTTGAGTGAAGAGTTTAGCTTTGTTAGGAGAAGAGACGGCAACTGAGCCGTCGGAATGGAAAAGAGGAGGGAAAGAAGAGGAAGTAAAGTTGTTGAAGAGGTTCTTAGCTAGATGCCAGAAAGAGCGAGAAGAATTAGAATTGGATAGATTTTCACATTTTTGTCGGATGAAGGAATTTTTGGCGAGTCGAAGAACAGATTTTGCACGATTCCGAGCAGGAATATAAGCTGAGTGAGAGTCAAGAGTTCGATGGCGATGGTACCCTCTGAAAGCATCCTCTCTGTTGCGGATAGCATTAGAACAAGTAACGTTAAAACAAGGTTTTTTTTTGCATTAGTAGTAGGAATAGAATATAGAATGTACAGTTTGTACATCTCCATGCCCGAACGAATCAGCTCTGTGATGCGTTCAGCACACCCAGAAGGGCCCCGGCCACGGAAGCAGTAATCATTCCATGGGAAATCACAGAAGTACTGCCTAAAGGCCTTCCAATCAACGGCGCCGAAGTGCCAAAGGCGCCTCTCTTGGGAGGATCCAAAGGCCGAATTGGAGCAATAGAACAGGAAACAGATATAAGATTGTGATTTGAGGAACCCAACGGAGAGAAAAGTTTCATAGAATAAGAAGAAGGATGGGTGGTAAGAAATAAATCCAGAATGTTGGGCCTATCTCCAAGGTGATCGGGCTTTGGAAGTGAGGTAGTCAAAGAATTTTTGAATAGTCAGTAGAATTAGAAGAAAGGTAAACAGTGCAGATGTATTTAATTTGAGAGTGGTAGGCAAGGCTTAGCCAGAAGGTATAGAATTCGGAAGATTCGAGTTAGGGAATACGAGAACAAGTTAGGTAATTGCGTAGATATACGCAACATCCACCTTTGGAGTGAAATTGAGTATAGAGAAAGTAAGAGGGTACAGAAAAGGGGTTGCTGTCAGTCGTCCCAGACACCTGAGTTTCAGTGAGGAAAAGAAGATGAGGTTTAGAGGAGGAGAGGTGGTGTTCAACAGATTGAAAATTTGAGAAAAGGCCACGAATGTTGCAGAAGTTTAAGAAAAGTGAATCAGACAGAGGTCCAGAACATCTCTAATGAGCGGCAGCATATCCAGCCTCGCTGCCCGGGTCCGTGTTCCTGGTATTAGCAGGGGGGAGCAAGAAGTGGGGACATTTATGGTCCCCTCCCCAGAGGACTCCGAGGCTCTTGAAGTTGATGCCATTTTTTTTTAACTTTGAAAAAATTATGTAGTGTGTAAGATGCATGTGTATATACTATATAGTGAGGAATAGGGAGAGAAGTGTGTGTTTGAGAACATGCTGGACTGCTCCACGGTAGATAAGACACGGAAAAAGGTCAGCTAAAGAGGACAGTGACAGGAGAAACGGGAGTTCCAGCACTCCCTATCTTCTGTCTAACGCCACCCCCGCAGAGTACTTCCCTGGTCGATTGGTGTCTACAATCTCCTCCTTGTATATATGCATGTATATATATATATATATATATATATATATATATATATATATATATATATGTGTGTGTGGTGTATAGATATATCACATGTGCATGTATGTATGTGTGTGTATGCTTCCTGTAGCAACTGATGCGCACCATCAACCCGCATAAAAACAATAATAAATTGTAATATTGATATTATTATTGTTGTTGCTGCTTTTAGTATTGTTTTATATTGTCCAGTCTACTATCCTACATATACTTAGGAATGCACTAACTGTCG
Organism: Bathynomus jamesi; assembly: GCA_023014485.1. NCBI lineage: Eukaryota > Metazoa > Arthropoda > Malacostraca > Isopoda > Cirolanidae > Bathynomus > Bathynomus jamesi. Next base: position 947,492 of record JAJOZX010001008.1, read on the forward strand.
CATTATCATATGACCCAATGTATCCTGGCTTTGCTAAACGATCTTGCAATTTCAGAAAAAAGTTCGCCTGGAAACAATTTCCAAAATGTAAAAAATATTTATTGAGTGATGACTGGAATTTGTTTTTGAAATTTTATTAGTCACCAACAGGAATAAAATATATAAAGAAAACAATATTACCAATTAGCAATTTTTTGAGTTTTAGAAATTTTGGTTCTAGGCGAACGTTTTTCCGAAACTATACATGTTGAAAACATCTGGAGCTGCTAATGTAGAATAACACTTAAAAAATCACGGTTACTTTAAATGGATAATGCTCACCTTTCTCTCTGCTTCCAATCATCCTGGTTTACCCAGTAGGTCGTGAAGAGAACCTTTGCAGATACCATAATTCCTTCCGTCTGATTAAATTCAACACCTCCGAAAAACATCGGAAGAACGAACGGGAAGATCATTATTGGATAACTAATCCACGTCACTTGGTCTTCCACCTCCGGTATCAACTCGTTAAGGTTGTAAATATTGTTACTGTAGCAGTCCCCATACCACTTGGAACATATTTCTTTATATTTATATTGTTTACCATCCCATTCTACGGTCATATTTTGAATTAAATCATCCAGTAATACAACCTCCTTCCAAATCTTTCTTCTGAACATCGTACCTCCATCCTTGGCACTTATATATAACTTAGCGAAGTTAATAGCTTTCGTGATTCGAGAAATGTCAAAAAGTTGTGAAGAATTGGAAGGGAACAACTCTTCGATGGTTTGCCTCGCAAGTTTACTCTTCCCGTCAGAAGGAATGAATAGATAATCGGAGTCTCTTTCAAACTTGATTCTTTGAAAGCCAGTTAGGCCTAAAACACTTATAAAAAACGGAATTATTATAAAGTAACTTGGGTATTTACCCACTAAATACCCGATTTTATAAAACGTTCTGCTGAACAACGAATGAAACATATCGAAACAGTCACACGCTGCGAAAGGTGAATCACTTCGAGATGATTTTGGCAAACTGACAGATGAACTTTCTGATATTCTTAAAATCTTCATGGTCATGCCCCTGTAAAAATAAAAAAAAACAAGACACTTAAAAAGTTATCATACTGAAATCTTCTGAAACTGATATATATATATATATATATATATATAGTAATTTTTTGTATTTAATTTCATAAGAATTCAAGTATTTAAGCTGTTTATCAAGCATATAATTTAGATCATCAAAGTTTTGACACATTTTAACACTTAGCTCACCTTTATATATATATATATATATATAATATATATAATATATATATATATATATATATATATATATATAATTATATATATATATATATATAAATTGGAGAGTTTTCTCAATCCAAAAACATCCATTTTATGTGTTTAATTTTGCATAAAGGTGGGCAAGTACACAATTTTTATTCTGGTCAGGAACCTTCAATTTTCTTACGTTGTTGGAACCATGGGATCTGCATGACCCCAGGCCTAAAATCGTTACAAAATGGTGTTATAAAAAATCTATAATGAAACATTCACACGAATGAAACATTGCATTTGATATTTAAGAACTTTTAATGAATAATATCATCTCTTTCAATGCTTTGACCCCCATAATGGCCTCTAATAACGGTTAAAACTTGTTTAAACGACACCTAAAAGGGGCGAAATAGTTATTGTTACGTTGTGTATATCTCAAAGACTGGACTATCAGTTAAGCTGACTTCGAATGAACAGAAAGCAACGAACTTAATTCTCAATACGAAAAATAGATAATTTTAAGAAAAATAGATAATTTTAAGAAAAATAGATAATTTTAAGAAAAATAGATAATTTTACAATGCGAAAGATATGATCCCACAAAAACCATCAAATCCACTATACCAAATAATTTTAGTGATACCTTTTAAATTAGCCAACAGCTACGTATAGGATCACTGATAGGGTAGAATTAACCTCGCTAATAAGATCAAGGGATTATACGATACAATAATACTGACGTGATTATTGAACAGCTTCAACTTTTCGTCATTTTAATTTCTCTTTTATTCAAATTGACACACTTGGATTTTAATTTCCATTTTCATACACAAATTTCCTCATACACATTGCAATGTTTTTTACATTTATGGGACACATTCTCGGTGATTATCTTATCATTCTTATGTTTCTTTCATATACTTTCATATACACGACTCTCACAAGCAAACACCTACAAGGCATACTCGCTTACAGGCTGACACAAAATTTCCTCTGATCGTTTCTCTACTTCATATAACAGCTTCATTGTTTGGCCAGTCGAGGAAATCAGTATACATGGAGCTTTTCCATGACGACAATTTCGCAACATACCCGCGAGGCATCGCAGCTCAACTTGCCTACCTCAGTGACACGATAGTTTCCATCATGTAACCAGAGATGGGCAAGATCACCAACTTTGGTGATCTTGAAGATCAAGATCAGATCACCAGAAAAATGTGATCTTGAAGATCAAGATCAGATCACCAGAAAAATGTGATCTTGAAGATCCAGATCAAGATCGTGATCTTGAAGATCACTTTTCAAGATCACTTTTTAAGATCACTTTTATATGAATTGAAAAAAGTTGTACTCTTGTAGAGTAAACAAAAACAAATTATTTTGTTAATCACTCCTGAAAAGTATCACTCCTAATACTCCCCTGAGGGCTGAGGCAATACAAGCATCGCATCCTACCCATGTCACCTGATCTAACCACGGGGATTGACGATTCCCCTTTCAGTTTTTCAGGTGGTAAACTTAAAACTTAGTATTATCATAACTTATCAGCAAAGAAAAAACTATTAAATGACCTACATATAGTTTTTAGTTCTATTTTTCTCAATTCTCATTTCACCAGGTCCATAACCCATATCAATGAATGGTCAGCATATATAAGTAAACATTTTTTACATAGAATTTAATTTTACAGTTTTACTGCAGTACGCAATTACTGACAATATAAGGGTAAAAACCGCAAGTTAAGAGTGTTAATTTAATGTTCAACCGCTGTAAACATTTGCTTTCAGCAAAACCAATTGTTCAAAGTTACCATCCGAGAGACGACTTCGTTTGGGGCTATGAACCATGCCAGCAAACGAAAACAACCGTTCCACTGGTGCAGAGGAAGGTAGCGTGGTGTTATACCTCTTGAAGATCTTCTTTATAGCAGGATACCTATCTAAAGAGTCGAGTGCCTTACTGGTGTCCTGCAAATAATTGAGGACTTCCAAGTCTTCCTTGTTGTTAGGAGCAGAGAATGAGCCGTCCATAGTTCTGAAGAAATCGTCTTCAGATGATGAGTCTGAGTTCACCGAACTATTACCACTGCTGTCAGAATTACAATTTCTTACAGCCATTTGCAGCTTGTCTTTTACTTGAGACTTGATTGCTTCATGATCGCCGAAATTAGGCCCTTGCAACAATGATATCCATCTAAGTTTGAAATACGGATGAGATACTGAGGCCAAAACGGCATCAGTTACCTCGGGGCTCAACGACAAAAAATGACCAAATCTGGCATTGAAGCCAGAGACGACTGCTGCCAGTAATGGCATGCAGTGTCTCAAGCGCAGGTCATTTGGTTGGATAGGCTCCAATCTTGCGAGGCCATCTTGAGTCACTAGGACTGTTGGAAGAAGACAACCGTAGTAGCATTCTTTCTCTGCCTGTAATTTGTTGAGGGCTGCTGCAATTGGTTTTAGAACAGACAAATATTCTGAAATAAATTCCAATTCATTGTCTTTGAGGATGGGTAGATTCAGTTCTTCAAGAGCTACATTCACGTCGTTCTTATGCAGAGCTGGGCAATTGCGGCATATTTTGCGGTACTGCGGTACTGCGGTACTACCGCAAACCGCAAACCGGTACTGCATAACGCAGTACCGCAAAGGATCGCTGAAAGTACCGCAGTACCGCTACCGCATTCAAATTTCCGCGTACCGGTTTGGTACCGGTTTGGTAGTGCGGTAGTACCGCAGTACCGCAGTACCGCAAAATATGCCGCAAGTGCCCAGCTCTGTTCTTATGTTTATATATTTGGCTTAATGAGTCGTACATTGAGTTCCATCGGGTGACGCATGGGTACCTAAATTGGACGCCAGTTATTTTCCTGTATTTTTTCTGCTGACTTGGGTTTACCAGCAGCATTCCACAGCGCCGAACATTTTCCCATTGCAGAATGCTTTATCTTCTTTAGTCCAGGTGAATTCAGTCCTTTATCTGCATCAGTTGTTGCTACCAAGTTCAATGTGTGGGAGGCACATCGAATATGGGATGATAGTTTCACTGACTCCTCTCCATGCTCTCCTGAATGTTCAGGAAAGTTGCTGATGATAACCTCTTCATCTGAATCTTTTTCATCATCATCTTCATCTGCATCATCTTCATCAATGTCGTCAGTACGATTCTGAACACGAACACCGAACTCTTTAAAGCATTTCACCATGTTCGATGCATTGTCGGTGACTGTAGATACAACTTTTCTATAAGATAAACCATGCTCCGAGTTGATCCTGTCCAATATTCCAGCAATTTTATCAAAGCTATGTGTTCCACGAAATCTTCGGCATGCCAGTGCAGCTGATCCTCGCGACAAGTCATCATTGATCTGTAATGTAAGAATATAAAATCAATGTTTGTATGAACATTTTTTTAAGCTTAATTTAATAATATTGGTTAGACACGCACCAGCTAAACTGCGCCACCAAACATTGAAGAGAAGAACTATGTGATATAAAGGAGGCAATTCAGCGATGAGTCGCCTACCATACCACCACATCAGTGACCCATCCCATAAGAGCAAAATGTGGAAGAGTCCATATTCACAGCCTGTGAATATGGACTCTTCCACATTTTGCTGTGAATCAGACACAATGACAGATGACAGAATCAGTGAATTAGTGTGAAATTACTGTGAATCACAGCAAAATGAAGACTCACCAAATTAATGAATGAGGAACACATGTCGAATAATTGAAAAGATTATACTATAAGTCTATCAGACTATCAATCTATCACCAATGGTCAATTTATCAATTATATAAAAATAATACACTAAATCAATAGCATACCCAATGCGCAGTGACTCCCATGAAACTGCGGTGATTAGTTGACCATATGTCGCATGTAACACACACATGGTCAACTGCTGCCAGTTTTGCTTGTATGTCTTCCTTCATTGTACTGGTTGTTGTTGCAAGAGATCTAGCCAGGGTGCGTCTAGATGGCACCTGAACAGCCGGGTTGACGTCTGAAAAAAATATTTAAAAATTAAAACAAATACAATAGATTAGCTATGGAAAAAATATCAAAATATTTAGCTAGGCTAGCGATAGTCTAATGTTCATACAAATAATATGATTAATTATTTTAATCAGATATTAGCTATGGAAAAAATAGCAAAATATTTGAGTTATACTAACATGAAAGAAGATCCTTAAATTCATGTAGTTCAACTAGGCTCAATGGTAGGAGCCCATTAGCCACAAGCGAGAGAATCTTCTTTTCAAGGATATCCTTGCATATTGGTGGTCCTGGTTTTTGCTTGGAAATGTGGAACATGCTTAGTGTTGACTGCTTGGCAATTTTGGCAGGGCCAGCATTGCTGCCGCTGGCATCTTCTTCTTTAGCTGGACGCTTGCGAGATTTCTTCTCCGATTCATATTCACCCAAAAGATCCGAATGTAGTTTCTGCACAAGAAAATAAATTATTATCATGCGGAGAGACTTCTTGAACACCCTGTATAATATTTATCAGAGTATCAAACTTCTAGTTGAAATTAATACTTAACAAGATTCTAAAATTTTGTTATCTTTAACTAAAATTATTTTCACCATGATCAGTGCATTTTATCCTATGTTAAATTGAAAGCCGAATTTCGTCCTTCAGTAACTAAATAGGAGAAATTACAGACATGGATCAGACAGAGAGAAAGACAGATACACCTGGCGTTTTATTATAGTTGGATATCGGCAGTTTTTAATGTAGTTACTAGTCCATAATCTATTAATATCTGAAGTGCACAATATATTCAAATGGACGTCTATGTAAATGTAGCATTAGTCTTGTATGGCACCAGTCACTTAAAATATGACTTGAACCATTATGTTAATGTTGCTACTTACTACTTAGTTACTAAGTAGTACTAACCCTGAGGTGCCTCAGAAGATTGCTTGTTGAGTCGAGGCCAGCAGACAGAATTGTAGTTTTCTTTGTACACTGCCTACAAATAACTTTGATACTGTTTCCAGTTTTTTCGACAATTTGAAAATATTTCCGTTCAATAGCACAGATTGATCCTTATTACCAACATTGTTATCTAAATATATTGAATACTGTTCTGGTGACAACCTAGAATATTTGGTTTCCTTGGGAGCCTGTTGAAGTTGTAAAATTGCACTCATTATTAAAAAATTCAATCTGTAAATAAAATATGTTTAGAATTAATTTATTATGAATACGGACCTATAGGCTATATTTTATGCCTATATATAATAATATATTAATAGAACACTTTTAACATAATTGCACAGTAAATTACACTTTTTACGAGCCTAAATTCCACAGCAACTACACCTTCCATGAGCCCACGCATGACGCAAGTCACCCAACTAACAGAAAACATAAACAGTCGGTGTTGAACAAAGTTGCCACCAGATGTCGCTTGGACAAAAAACAAATGACATTCGCATAGCGGCATATTAAGAATCTGAAATTAAAAGTGATCTTGAAGTCTAAAGTGATCTTCAAGATCAAGATCACAAGAAATAAAGTGATCTTAGATCAAGATCAAGATCACCATAATAAAAGTGATCTTCAAGATCAAGATCAGATCACGATCTTGATCTTCAAGATCACGATCTGATCTTGAAGATCAAGATCGTGCCCATCTCTGCATGTAACTATCATCGTGACAGGCCGTTCTTTGGCCTGGTTTCATTCGTTAACTTAATTAACACTAAATTTAACTGCGCAGTCTACTTTCGTTAATCATTTACTCTACCATTATCATTCATGTAATTCAACTAATAAGCAATATAATTAATTAATTATTCAATCCAAATCTCATTTATTTTGTGTACCTGTTTTCGCTCAATTGTAACTTTTATTTGTGACTTCACCATTTATTGTTTCGTTCTATTAAAATAGTAAGTGTCATGAATCTCCTTCATTCATGACATTTATTATTTGATCGAAAGATCTGATGACCTTAAGCCTTAAGCAAACATTTATTTAATTAATCTAATTACATTATTATAGGGCCTACTGTTAATGTTACTTGTTTTTATTAACTGTGAAGGTGTTGTGCACCATGAATATGCGCCACAGGGACAAACAATCAACAAAAAATTTTACATTGAAGTTTTAAAACGTCTACGTGAAGCACTTCGGAGGAAACGGCCGCAGAAGTGGGAGTCTGGAGACAGGATGTTTCATTGCAATAACGCGCCAGCTCACTCGTCGCAACTTGTCCAGCAGTTTTCTGGCCAAACACCACCACCACCATCGGGTACAGCAGCCTTCATGTTCACCGGATTTGGCTCCAAGCGACATTTTTTGTTTCCGAAGCTCAGAGCTCAAAGGACACCGATTCGAGGATGTTGAGACCATTAAAAGAAATTCGACGGAGCAGCTTTTGGCCATTCCAAAAAGTGCTTTCGAAAAATGTTTTCAACAGTGGCAGGATCATTGGGAAAAGTGTGTGACTTCAGAAGGAGAGTACGTTGAGGGAGATTAAGCCCCAAACCCTGTAAGTACGATATTTTGTGTATAATCACATCAGTCCGGATACGTTTTGAACAAACCTCGTGTGTGTGTGTGTGTGTGTGTGTGTGTGTATATATATATATATATATAAGCTAAAATTTTAGTGTTGTCAAAGGCATTAATTAACCTGATAAATTTGTATGACGATTTAAAATCATTAATTAAAGGTTGTTTTTTCTGAGATTTGTAAAAAGGTTTCATTATGCAGAATCCTGCGAGTTTGACTCTTTATACACTGTCGATTATAATGAATTCGAAGAAGAAAGTAGGTGATCAATGGAAACTGTGATCCCTGAGAGCGGAGTTGTCAAGTTTCGTCAGATACTGGCTCGTGGTGGAGCAAAGTTCATCGACTTTGGTTGGTTCTGTTACTACCCATTCGAACTGTCCTCGGCCTCTGCAAGATTCACTTTTCTTAAACTTCTGCAACATTCGTGGCCCTTCCTGAAATTTCCAATCTGTTGAACACCACCACCTCTCCTCCTCTAAACCTCACCTTCTCTTCCTCACTGAAACTCAGGTGTCTCGGACGACTGACAGCAACCCCTTTTCTGTACCCTCCTACTTTCTCTATACTCAATTTCACTCCAAAGTTGGATGTTACGTATATGTACGCAATGACCTAACTTGCTCTCGTATCGCTATTATAACGGACACTGTTCTCCTAAACTCTAACTGCATGACTCCTCCTTTAAGGAGAGCACGCAGTACCCGACTTTCGACACATTCTCATTCCTTTTCTTTCCAACTCTCTAATGCAAAGGCTAATAGGTATTTTCAATCTTTCATCTACTCAAATGGCAGACTCTGGAACAATCTTCCTAAATCCATCTTCACCCTGTCTATGACCTCCAATGTTTCAAACACAGAGTGTCCAGGCATATCGAAAACCTTCGATCTTGATTTTGGCTCTCTTCTTCTCTAAGTTGGGGAGGGGGCTATTTCTATGGGCATTTTCCCTGGGCCCCTCCTTCCTGCATAAAACAATAACTTAGTATTAGTGCGTCGACTGCGCCAGTGGAAGAAAGTGAGGCGTTTCATATACATTCAATTAAATATTAAAGAATTGAAGAAATTAAACTTTTGGAATTGGTTTCTCGTAACTTGACATATTTTTCAATGTCTCCCGAAGAGGATGCCAGTGGGCATCGAAACTGTTGTGGAAATAAACTCTGTCTATTAGAGTGGGTTTTTATTATCATATGTCTCCTGATTTGTAAACAAATAAAAAAATCTGCTTTGAGGTAAGGTGACCTCTATTTTTAGTTTCTCTTTTCGGCGGTCATTAAGAATGGGCACATTGAAGGTACCAGCTGCTTTCTCTCTCTCTCTCTCTCTCTCTCTCTCTCAGAGGAAATTTCGTTCTCGATTAGTGCGGGCCATGTCCCGAGTACGTTACCCACTACATCATCTGGAGTAAAAATAAAATAAAAAAACGCTCTCTAAACGTGGCTCGCGCTCAATGTACTTCAAACTCCATATTATATATATATATATATATATATATATATATATATATATAATATATATATATATATATATATATAACCAAATTACCTTCTGAATGTAATGGCCCTTTTTATTGTGTTCAATAAATGCATATAAAAAATTATAAAGGGCCAAAACTTTTCTAGATTTTAGTTGTAGACTTAAAGAATCGATGTGTGCAGAAAATACACACACACACACACACACACACACACACACGTTTGGCTTTATATTTTTCGAAATCGCGACGTTTTAGTGTTTTCAGCTGTAAATGGCGACATTTAACCTAATATAATGATAATGATAAGCTAATTTATAGGATATAAATCCCATAAAATAGTACAATATTCTTGAAGGAATAAACGATAAGTTAAATCAAACGATAATAAATTTTAAAAAACTAAAAATTATAACTAAAAAAGAAGTAAAAATAAGACATACTGAAACAAGTAATAATAAAAATTACCCACAACAAACACTACAAAAAGAAAAAAAAAGAAATAAAAAGAAAAAGTACACGTAGTGACAATACCAACATATATATATATATATATATATATATATATATATGGTGATGAGGATGATAATGATAATGACACTGATGTTTATCAGCAGGAGGCAGATTGCCCCACCTAAATAAAAGGGTTCAGTATCTATCAAGGTAAATTAACCATACAACTAATTAAGGTTCTGTCCTGTCACCCACTCTTTTCCTTTTATTTATTAATGATCCTTTAATTCGCACTTCCTGTCCTATTCACTCCTAATACCGATGATTCCACTCTTCACTTCTCCACCCTCTTCCCAAAGCGTCCCTCTCAACAGTCACTCCATGATTCATGTCGGACGGCTATGCAACGTCTGACCTCTGATCTTTCTGCTATCTTGAAGTGGGGCAGAGAAAAACCTTGTGGCTTTCAATGCCTCAAAAATTCAGTTCATCTGTCTACTCGTCACAATCTTTATCCCCTTACCTTCAACAACACACAACTCAATCCTTCCTCAGTTTTAACATTCTTGGCGTTTACTTTTGTCGTGATTTTTCCTGGGAAGATCACATCCGAGTATACCCTCTGTCCATAACAGCTTCTAAGAGGTTAGGTGTGGTCTACTGCCTCCGCAGTTTATTCAACCTCACTCAGTTGCTGTCTCAACCCACACAGCCCTACTTGACAGGGTGGAATCAAAGGCATTTCGTCTCATCAATTCCCCGCCTCTTACTAACTGCCTTCAATCTCTCTCTCTTCGACGGAATGTTGCCTCACCCTCTCTTTACTATCGCTATTATAACGGACACTACTTTTCTGAACTCTCTAACTGCATGCCTCCTCCTTTAAGAAGATCATGCAGTACTAGACTTTCAACACTCTCATTCCTTTTCTGTCCAACTCTCTAATGCAATGGTTAATCGATATTTTCAATCTTTCACCTACTCAACTGGTGAACTCTGGAACAATCTTCCTCAATCCATCTTTCCCCCTCTCTATGACCTCCAATCTTTCAAACGCAGTGTGTCTAGGCATCTCAAAAACCCTGGACCTTGATTTTGGCTCTCTTCTTCTTATATCGGGTGGGGGCGCTTTTGCGGGCACTTGTCCTTGGCTCCCTCCTTCCTTCATAAAACCAACTAAACAATAAATTTAAAAAACAAAAAAAAAGGGCTTCGGTAATAAAAAAATAACAATAATACCCGTAAAGAAACGAGAGATACTAAAATTAGTAATAACAGCTTCATAAAAATAAGTACATGCAATGGAAAGGCTAATGCAGTAGTTAAGTGGGGCTGTAGATAAACACTTTCATACCAAGAGGCAAGAGGTTCACAGTCTAGAACAGGGGTGAGGAACTTTTATTGTGTGATGGGCAAATTTCAACTAAAATACTCTCTATCGGGCAAATTGAAGCTTTAAAAATAGTTTGGAACATAATTACGATGTAAATTCTGTGACTTTAAATGATCAAACTGTCCGCGGGCAATTAAAATCTAGGCAGCGGGCTGCAGGTTCCCCATCCATGGTTAAGAAGACTTAAAGCAGGACTGATGAATAGCTTGGACAATTTCTTTATGAGAAACCAAAACATTCTGATAATACATTGACCCATGTAACCATAGAAGTTTACCGAGTGTACCAAGATTTCAATATATTTAAAACATGCAGTGGAACATTCCTGTTTTCTAATTTTTTGAATAGAACATTGCGATTTCCTCTATCATATGTTTTGTTCATATCCAAAAAAGAACTATAAATAGTCGACTTAATATCAGTATATCTAAATACAATCTCCTTCAAAACAAATACGCAGGTCAGTTGAATGGGACCTTTCAAAACCAAACTGATTAGGTAACGCCCATAAATAATCATTTAGTTGGCGTAGCAAAAGTTTCTCAAGTAATTTTCAGAAGCAGAAGGCAACAACAATAGGCCTATAATTATTGCTGGATAGAATATCTCCATATTTATTTTTGACAAAGTGTGTGATATAAAGCTTCATAAACTCTGCAGGAGTATAACTGTGAACAAGCACGGCTGAGAACGGTAATAAGATATGAAGACTGATCACATTATTAGCATACTTTAAATTCTTACTCGACAGGTCATCTATCCCTGGTGAGGCGCCTGTCTTTAGCTCTTTAATCAGCCTTTTAATTTCAAGCACTGAAGGCCCCGTACTTTCACTGGCCCCGCCTAATGTCGTTCTATTACAGCATACATTAAAATTAATTCTCCCCATACTGTTAAGGATGTCTGAGTACTTCGTTCTCCATAACTTAGCTATTTCTACTTCCCCACCTAGTTAATTGGCTCGAAGCCAGAAAACTAGGTTTTGTTGTGTTTACCTAATCAGAAATAAGAATAATAGTTGCGTGATGACCATCTCCCGTTTCGTCCAATCGTATATTAATGTAACGTGATAACATGGTAATTGTCGAAGAACACTAGATCTACAGTATATAATTAAGTAATTTAATTATCTGAAATAGGCCAAACAAGTAAGTAACTAATATAAAACAGGTAGGAAATTATAAAAAAATATTAAAATAATATACTAATAACTGTTTCTTAAGTTTTAGATTCAATACTAAATAAAGGAGAGATCATGTGTAAAGCGCGAATGGAACAATGAAATCTTCCTTCTCGAAAGGAGAGAAAAAGAGCGCACGAAAAACACCGGAGAGTCGGCAATAGAAAAAAAATGGTTGGTAGATAAGCGAGTACCTTGCGAAGCTTTGTGGTTAAGACGATGGGCTGCTGATCGGGAGGTCACGAGATCGAGTCCAGGTGAGGAATTTGTAATTTCTGACTTCCGTCGTGGGTCGTGGTTCGGATTCCACATTAGACCATAGGTCTAAAGCGGAACAACAAGCTTGACCCTCGTCAGAACGAACAACTCGGGCGGAAACAAAACTAAGGTTTACTCTGGTATATATATATATATATATATATATATATATATATATACAGGGTGTCCCATAAGTCCTGCATCATAGGAAAAATAATAAAAAAGGCAAAACAAAAGCTTTTATTTATAGAACGTGCTCAATATATCCACCATTGTTTTCAATACACAAATTCAGACGTGATATCCAGTCAGCAAACACACGGTGAATGATGTCAGGAGCAGAGCTGGGCAATTGCGGCATATTTTGCGGTACTGCGGTACTGCGGTACTACCAAACTACCAAACCTGTACCAAACCGGTACGCGGAAATTTGAATGCGGTAGCGGTACTGCGGTATTTTCAGCGATCCTTTGCGGTACTGCGTTATGCGGTACCGGTTTGCGGTTTGCGGTAGTACCGCAGTACCGCAAAATATGCCGCAATTGCCCAGCTCTGGACTCAGGAGTAATGGTGTTACACGCCCCAATAATGCGCTGCCACAAATGTTCAACACTCCTAATTTTCTCTGCGTATACCAGCGCTTTCAAGTGGCCCCAGAGATAAAAATCTAGTGGCGTGAGATCCGGGCTTCTAGCTGGCCATTCCACAGTCCCTCGACGTCCTCTCCAATGACCAGGGAATTGTTGGTACAGGTATTCCCTTACTTGGGTGCTGTAATGTGCAGGAGCGCCGTCTTGCTGGAACCATGTTGGAAATTTCCTTCTTCGTTCAAGACACTGGAAAATGCTCCTTCCTTGAGCATACGTAGTAGGTGCCTCCAGTGACATGTTCATCGAAAAAGAGGGGGCCTATGATGCGATCCTTCCAAATGCCACACCATACCATCACCCGAGATGCACCTTGTTCCTTTGAAGAGATATACCAGTGAGGGTTGTTTTGAGACCAGTAGCGGGTGTTCTGTCGATTTACCTCACCATTTCCATAAAAAACAGCCTCGTCACTGAACAGAATGGTGGACGGGAAATTGGCATCCCGAGCATATGAATTATGGTTTGTAGAAATAGAAAAATATGAATTTCTCCTATGATGCCGGACTTATGGGACACCCTGTGTGTGTATATATATATATATATATATATATATATACAGAGCAGGTGTTGGGTTTGTTAAATGGAAATTTATTAATTTTTTCAAACAAAAATTATGTAAAATACAAATTGCACGTGGGCCTAAATGTATTTGGAAAATCACGTACATGACTACGTGACTTCTGGCATGAAAACAGCCAGACAAGTTCCAGCATGTTCATACATGTTTAGGGACAAATTAATGTTTCACCAATTAGGTATAAGTATAGCAGTCACGTGATGTAACGGCTTATTTTTCATCCAATTATGTCATTAAAAACAGTTTAGTTTTCATACGGTGTAGAACAGATATAATAAAAGAATTTAATACGGTTAAATAGGCGAAGTAAGTTAGTTAAATAACATAAAACAATTAGGAATTTGAAAAAACTCTTAAATAATGTACTAATTGATATTTTTAAGTTTTAGGTTCAATGGTAAAAAGACAAAAAAATGTTTGTCTTTCAAAGCACGAGATAAACAACCCAAATTCTCTTCTGAATTTCTAAAGGGAGAAGCGAAGCGCGCAAAAGTCAGTAGAGAGAAGTTTGTCAACGGAGGGAAAAAGTAGATCGGTTGAAGTTAATTTGGAAAGAGTCAGTCCAGTTAAGAGGTGCTTGCCATCAGGAAAGGTCCTCGAAGGAAATTCTCCGACGAAACCAGAAGAAGGTTGTTTATGAACTATAATATTGTTTGTTGTTTGTTGTGACTTGAATGAAGAATAACTATTTTCATAACAGCGTGTTTTACTTTTAATCCGAGAACAGTTTCTTGAATATGATGTAAAGGTGAAAAAAAATGAGAATGGTGAAATTTTATAAAATACTGTAAATTGTAATGAGATAATTCACACAGACATCAAGGAATGTGTGTAATGTGTATAATTCACACAATCATCAAAGAATCCAGTTTATCACTCCGAAGAGTGTAATTTTCTCACGAGAGTCATATAATACTAGTGCGAAAAATAATGAAAGGTAGGCCCGAAGCGAAAAGCGGGACCGCGGTAGACATCCAAAAAAAACCCCCAAGAACCACTCTCGAATGAGGCAGGCGTGTTGTAGGTGTTTCAGACACACCGAAACGACGCTGATACATACGCTGATAGGCCTAACTCAATTAGACTTAGAAATAAACTGGTTAAATGCTACCAATTTTATAATAATATCACCCGAATTAAATCCTCATTATCATTCGCAACTCATTATGACGCAGAAAAGCGTGTTTCGATTCAATAAAGTGAGTGGGGAGGAACAGAGTACCCTTCACACTCACATCGATATAATGATGAAGAAATACTGATCAACTTTTTATTAATGAAACGATTGTAACTTGGTAATTTCAAAATAGTATTCTAAATGACACAAATTTCGATATCGATATCCGAATGGGGTTGAAACTGAGTATTGATGTGATTTCATTATTCAGTAAATAAAGAAACAACGGTATATTCCCACTTTTTATAAAACAATATTTTCTAAATGTTGATTGCACTTTATTTTATCAACATATTGTTGCATCAACAGCACAGCAATATTAATTTGTGAACTACCACAAATATTAACCATACTTTAACGATATGAACGATATCAATAATCGATCGATCAACAGTGCAACTTGGGTACACACACACACACACACACACACACACATATATATATATATATATATATATATATATATATATATATCTTTTTTTAGCATTGAAGATGACATTTGAAATGTCGAAAGCTCTGCAAATTGAATGTTTCTAATGTGTAGTGAATACTCTTATTTTAGTTTCAAGTTAAATGTTAATTTTACCGTCTTGAATTTCGGAATAGTATAAATTCATTTTAAATTAGTTACCCCATTATAATTCAATTGTGAACCACATTAATACTAATTTATGTATACTATATTATTTTATTGTATGTAAACATAATTAATTATATATCACAATTGTCAGTTAATTATTTATATTCAAATATTTATTTTAATCTAATACCATGTCCATTTTACAAATAAAAATAGAAAACCAAAGGTTATATTTTCCACCTTTGGTACTGTCGTAGTTTCGCCTAACGGACTCAATACGGCTAGTGAGATAATCACTGGTTGGCACTTAACTAGCGGCAGTGCTTATGGCTACATCATCCAGGTTAACCTATACCGGATAGATGCGCTACGGTCCCAAGCCGTAGCTTGCCTAGGCCAACGACGACGACGACGTAAACCAACAATTGGTGACCCGGAGCTGGATTACCCCTTTTACCCGAACGACTAGGACTAGACTGTAATGTCGTTCGTGCCCATCACCCCCTTCACCCGAGCGACTAGGACTAGACTGTAACGTCGTTCGTGCCCATCACCCCCTTCACCCGAGCGACTAGGACCAGACTGTAATGTCGCTCGTGCCCTCTGCCCCTCACCCCTGCCCGTGCGCTCTGTGCCTGCGCTCGTCTCAACCTCCACTCCTTCGTTGGAACTTGTCTTGCTTGTACGTCAGCAAGCATAGGAGAAGATGCCTGACGACGCTGGTGCCATCTCCCACTTGAGCGTAAAGCTCCCCGTCTTCTGGCCGGGTGATCCATTTATTTGGTTCCACCAAGTGGAATCACAATTCAACTTGGGAAGGATCACCACTAGCAGGACGAAATACGATCATGTTTTGTCCTCTCTACCAGCGAGCATCATCTCTGAAGTCCGTGACGTCATCGTATCTACTTCCACGAGTGAGGACCCATACAACGATCTGAAGTCTGCCATCCTGCGCCGCACCACTGTCTCCGAGCGTGAGAAACTACATCAGTTAATCTCAAAAGAAGAACTTGGAGACCGTAAGCCCACTCAAATGCTGAGGGCTATGCAGTGCGCTCTAGGCGAACGCGCACAAACCTTCGATAAGGACATCTTTAGACAGTTGTTCTTGCAGAAACTTCCTCCATCAGCTCAGTGTCTTGGCCACTATGGATCCTGCTACTCCAGTGATAAACTAGCAGAAACTGCCGACAAAGTAGTGGAGATTGACACAGCTCCGGTCAACAACGTGAACACACAATCGGAACTGGAGTTGAAAGTGAAAGAGTTAAGTCAACAACTCAACCACGTTTGTTCTCTGCTACAAAATCAACGGCAAAGAAGCCATTCTCGGTCAAGATTTACGAAGAGGCATCGTTCGAGTTCCGGGAAGATCTGCTTCTACCACTCGAAATTTGGAAAGAAGGCTAGGAAGTGCATCTCCCCTTGCAATTTTCGTCGGAAAACCCCAGCAGCGAGTCCTAATGGCGTCTAGTACTCGCACTGCCAACCTGTTATTCATAAAGGACAGGAACTCTGGTGTCAATTTCTTGGTGATACCGGAGCGTCAGTCAGTGTATTCCCTCAAAAATCTGGTCATACGCACTCGGAATCTCCGCCTCTCTGCTGGTTCTTTTTTTATTTTTTTTTTTTTTTTTTTTTTTTTTTTTTTTTTTTTTTTTTTTTTTTTTTTTTTTTTTTTTTTTTTTTTTTTTTTCTTTTTTTTTTTTTCACGCATACCCACGTACTCAGTCGCGTGAACTAAACTTGGGCCTTCACCGATCCTTCAAGTGGATTTTCATCTGTGCTCAAGTGCAGCATCCCATAATCGGCGCTGACTTCCTCCAGCATTTCAAACTCCTGGTGGATCTTGACAAGCGACGCTTATGCGACCAGGCCACACTGCTTTCTGTTCTTGCCAAACAGGTTGCCCTTCCGGACGCCTCGAACTCTGCACTTTCCCTCGTTCCCCCTAATTCCATGTACCAGTGCCTTTTCCAGCGATATCCAGGAATTCTTCAACCGATGCAGATGGGTGATACCATTAAGCACACCATTACCCATCACATTACAACAAAAGGTCCCCCTGTGTTTGCAAAACCCAGACGTCTTGCCCCGGACAAACTGAAAGCTGCCAAATCGGAATTCCAGCTTATGATAGATCTTGGATAATAAGACCTTCCAAAAGCAGTTGGTCCTCTCCCCTACACCTGGTCCAGAAGAAGTCAGGAGACTGGAGACCATGTGGGGATTACCGGTTTTTGAATTCGACAACCATCCCGGACCGATATCCGGTACCAAATGTCCAAGACTTTACTTCTCTTCTCCACGGCAAATCTATCTTCAGTAAAATAGATCTCGTTAAGGCTTTCCACCACATTCCCGTAGAGCCTTCGGATATTCCCAAGACTGCAGTTTGTACACCATTTGGGTTATTCGAATTTTGAAGATGCCGTTCGGGCTACGGAATGCTGCGCAAACCTTTCAGAGGTTTATAGATGAGGTCACCAGAGGCTTAGACTTTGTTTATGCCTACATCGATGATTTGCTTGTGGCCAGCTCAACGGAAGAGGAACATAAGGAACATCTTTCACTCCTCTTTCAACGCTTAGAACAATACGGTGTTACTATTAATGCATCTAAGTGTGTGTTTGCACAGCCAACCTTGGAATTTCTTGGTCACACGATTTCGCAGCACGGAATTACCCCCCTTCAGGACAAGTGTGAAGTGATAAAAATTACCCTATGCCAAGTAATCAGCGTGAGTTACGCGGTTTCTAGGTTTGGTAAATTATTACCACAAGTTCATTAAAAACTGTGCCAGTGTTCTTGCTCCTCTACACGCTATGATCACACACAAACGCAAGGTAACGAAATTGGTATGGTGTAGCGATAGTTTACAGGCGTTCGACAATGCCAAAAATGCTATCAATAGTGCATTGTCTCTGTCATTTCCTATCAGTAATGCCCCCCTAACTCTGACGGTCGATGCATCAGATGTTGCGATCGGTGGAGTGTTGGAACAAACCATTAACGGTCAACAAGCACCCATCGCGTTTTACTCGAAAAAGCTG
Organism: Bathynomus jamesi; assembly: GCA_023014485.1. Classification (NCBI taxonomy): domain Eukaryota; kingdom Metazoa; phylum Arthropoda; class Malacostraca; order Isopoda; family Cirolanidae; genus Bathynomus; species Bathynomus jamesi. The sequence continues at coordinate 966,093 of JAJOZX010001008.1, forward strand.
CAGCCAGCCCAAACGCGTTATAGTGCTTTCGGACGTGAACTTCTTGCTATTTACTTAAACGTGAAGCATTTTCAACATTTCCTTGAAGGCCGAGAGTTTTGTGTTTTTACCGACCACAAACCTTTGGTCACTGTCTTCAATAAAAACAGCTGTAACCACTCTCCCAGAGTCATCAGGCAACTCGATTATATCTCGCAATTTACCACAGATATCCGCCACATCAAAGGTGTCTTGAACACTCCAGCGGATGCACTTTCAAGAATAGAGATTACTTCTGTTACCCTCAGCTCTACACTGTGGAATGCTATTGCACAGGATCAAGATAAGGATACGGAACTACAAGACCTGCTCAGAGAAGACTCCACTCACTCACTTTCCCTCAAGAAAATGAGTATGCCAGGATTGTCTGTGCCCCTCTATTGCGACGTATCAACAGCTGCTATTCGCCCATATGTCCCTCCATGTCACAGACAAGCAGTCTTCATGGATCTTCATAAGCCCTCCCATCCTGGTATCCGTGCTTCGCAACACCTGGTTACCTCTCGCTTTGTTTGGCCCTCGATGCGGAAGGATGTCAAACATTGGACCAAAACGTGCCTTGCCTGCCAGCGTGCCAAAGTCCAAAGGCACACCAGGTCCCCCTTTGACGCATTTCCGCCCCCATCCCAGCGATTTGAAATAATTCATGTAGACATTGTTGGCCCTCTTCCAGTGATTCAAGGCCAACGTTATCTGCTCACCTGTCTCGACCGCTTTTCCAGATGGCCTGAAGCCATCCCACTTCCTGATATCCAAGCGGACACTGTTGCAAGAGCCTTTCTTCATGGATGGGTATCAAGATTTGGATTGCCGACAAAAGTCATCACTGACCAAGGTCGCCAATTTGAGTCTTCGCTTTGGAAGAAGTTTACCAGCTTGTTGGGTACAGTACATGCGCATACCTGTGCGTATCATCCGCAAGCTAACGGCCTCGTCGAACGCTTCCATCGCCAGCTGAAGTCATCCCTTATGTGTCACGAAGACTCCCATTGGATGGATAAGCTTCCACTCGTTTTGCTTGGTATTCGCTCTGCATTTAAGAGTGATCTGAAGACTACAGCGGCTGAATTAGTCTATGGAACAACACTGCGGCTACCAGGTGGCTACTTCACTGCAGGGGATAAGTCATGTGATCCTACGGAATTCGCTCAAACACTTTCCTCTCACATGCAGTCCCTTCAGCCTGTTCCCCCTCGATTGACTAGCCAACAGAACATCTTTGTTTCCCCAGCCCTCCAGTCTTGCACCCACGTTTTCGTTCGTGTACCTGTCCCAAAACGGCCTCTCCAATGTCCATATGACGGACCCTATGAAGTTCTCCGACGTACGCGCAAATCATTTCTCATCCAGCGCGGTTCCAAGGTCGACAAGGTTTCTATCGATCGTCTTAAGCCTGCGTTTTTGGAATCAACCTTAAGTGAGGTACAAGTAGCTACCAAAAAGGTTCAGCGGAAATCTGTGTCGTTCGGAACTCTTTGAACTTCCTCTCTGGTGGGGGAGTGTGTAGTGAATACTCTTATTTTAGTTTCAAGTTAAATGTTAATTTTACCGTCTTGAATTTCGGAATAGTATAAATTCATTTTAAATTAGTTACCCCATTATAATTCAATTGTGAACCACATTAATACTAATTTTATGTATACTATATTATTTTATTGTATGTAAACATAATTAATTATATATCACAATTGTCAGTTAATTATTTATATTCAAATATTTATTTTAATCTAATACCATGTCCATTTTACAAATAAATAATAGAAAACCAAAGGTTATATTTTCCACCTTTGGTACTGTCGTAGTTTCGCCTAACGGACTCAATACGGCTAGTGAGATAATCACTGGTTGGCACTTAACTAGCGGCAGTGCTTATGGCTACATCATCCAGGTTAACCTATACCGGATAGATGCGCTACGGTCCCAAGCCGTAGCTTGCCTAGGCCAACGACGACGACGACGTAAACCAACAAATGGACTAGTCTTGCGCCTCAAAAATCACTTGGAACTATTATATATATATTGCTTTTTTTGTTTGAAAGAAAGGCTCCAGAATTGTTCTATAAATTTTTTACAATCTTTCACATTCGTTACTCCATCCCGCCCCGTAAACATTCCAATCCTAAAACAAGCGTCCTTCCCATTCCTAAAATTTTGTCATGCAATCCAAAAAAAAGGGTGCGGGGGGAATGAAAAGAAAAGCATGAAATTTTCTTCTGGCGTGTTCCGCCAGAAAAAAACATATGTGCTGGTTAAGTGTGCGGTCTACCTAGCTTTTAGTTAGCCTTATAAGGCTAACTAATGAAACTATCACGACTTAACCTAACCAATCGTCAAGGGCGTACAGTTGACCTAACGATTGGTTAGGTTAAGTCGTGATATTTTCGTTAGTTAGCCTTATAAGGCTAACTAAAAGCTAGGTAGACCGCACACTTAACCAGCACCAAAAACATATATATACAGGGCGTCCCAAAAAAATGTATACACACTTTAACAGCTGATAGCTCAATTGATGTTTCTTTCTTTCCAAGTTAAACCCATTAGAATTAATAATGGCAGTCAGACTAAGCTTTGAACAAAGGAAATTCATTCTAAAATGCTACTGGAAGTGTGAAAACGCAGTTGAAGTGCAAAGACAGTTTAGGAGGGAGTTTCAAACAGATCCACCAACGCGACTTACCATCACTCGAATTAGAGATAAGTTTGAAGCCGATGGAACTGTTCAGAATGTCCACAAGAAGCGTTCCGGAAGACCACGGACATCGACAAGCCCCACAAAGCAAGAAAGAGTACTGGAAACGATCACCAAAGTCCAAGAAAATCCGTGCGGCAAGCGAGTCGTGAGGTAGGAATTTCAGAATCGTCTGTCCAACGCATTTTGAAGCGCTGTCAATGGAAAGTTACATTCCAAGATTAGTCCATGCTATTAATGAAGATGATCCGGACCGAAGAGTGGAGTATTGCGAGTGGTAATTGGCATGATGTGGATGTGGATTGGACGAAGGGGTTTCGTAGAATACCCTCCGCGTTCACCAGACATCACACCACTAGACTTTTTTTTATGGGGATACTTAAAAGACAAAGTCTACGCTATAAAACCTGCAACAGTCGCTGAATTGAGAGCAGCCATTGAACGAGAATGCACACAAATACCAAACGAAATGTTTCGTGATGTTTGCGATTCCATTGCTTCGCGTTATCAGCAGTGCCTGGACCAGAACGGACGTCAGTTTGAAAACAGGCGTTGACAAAACAATTAAATAATGTCTGTAGATTCTATTACATTTTGAAAATGAAATGTATTTTAATAAACACTGCCTTTATAATTATTTAAAGTGTGTATACATTTTTTTGGGACGCCCTGTATATATATATATATGAAAATTATTTCACGAAAGTAACACGTGAAAAATATTTATGATGAATAAAACCACGAAGGAAAGGAAACACAAAATGGTGCTCAAGCGCTTTCGTCTAATGACATCCTCAGAAACACTGAAGTACATAAAAGGGTTACAGCCTATATATAGGTTACATAAGTGATCTGTGTTATCCATCTGCGTTTATGGAATCTTGTCTCAACAAGGCAAAACGAACTTTCTATCGTGTCAATAATAACACTCGTACTTTGTCAAAAAATATTTTAGTACTTCCATTTTTCCCGGGCTTTTTAGGCATTGCTAATGTACTTAAACTTTTGGATATTAATGTAGTATTTTCATATAACAATATTGTGAAAAATATCATAGTAAAAAATAGCCCTACCAATAATTCAGGCATTATCTATAAAATTGGGTGTAAACAATGTGATTCCTTTTACATAGGTCAGACGGGAAAGGATTTGCACACACGTATAAACAGCATCAATATTCCGTTAGAACAGGACACTTGTCCAGTGCCCTTTTTGTCCATTTGTCAGAGTTATCCCACTGTATTGATTGGAATAATGCTTCAGTTTTATTCCACTCTAGCAACATTGTTAATAGAAATATTCTTGAGTCTGCCATTATCCAACTTTCAAATAACTTCAACATAAGCAAAGGTCTTTTTCAACTCGATCCTGTTGTTTTGAATTCCTTCAAAACAGATTTAGATAAGAAGGGTAGAACGCTAAATCTTTGGTAAACTTGTATGCTACTTTATTAACTTTTAATTTTCATTTTATTTTTATATACATCGAAACTTAACCATAAAAGGCAGAGTGTTAAAACCCGGGCAGATTTCCAGTATAAATTTGTTTTTTTATAATTCATTTGATCTTGTGCTAAAAATCGATATTTTTCCTTACAAATCTGTATGCCTCTCTGATAATCCTTTAATTTTTAATTTTTATTTTTACTTCTCCGTTTATTGCATATATATATATATATATGTATTTTTTTTTTTCTGTAACCTATATATAGGCTGTAACCCTTTTATGTACTTCAGTGTTCCTGAGGATGTCATTAGACGAAAGCGCTTGAGCACCATTTTGTGTTTCCTTTCCTTCGTGGTTTTATTCATCATATATATATATATATATATATATATATATGATACACACAGACCGTGCATGGAACAAGGAACTCTTCTAGGAAAATTAAATCCACTATAGTCCGAATAAGTAATGGTAAATGACAAATACTATAATTTTTTCTTTTTCATGATGCTAGCCCGACGTGGGCAACGGGTCACTCGCAAAGAGGTCCCAAAAATATAGCTTCCCTCACCAGCTATCTGCAAAGCAGATAGGATCCAGCTTTGGGACGGTCTGCACGGTCTGTGTGTATCATAAAAAACCTCAGGGAACCATTCTGAGTTCATTCCCATATATATATATATATATATATATATATATATATATACACCTTTGGTTTGCTTCCGCCCGAATTGTTCATTCTGACGAAGATCAAACTTTTCACGCCATCTTAGACCTACAGTTTAACGTGAAATCCGAACCACGCCCTACCACCAGCCCTGCGTTTTAACCACTAGGCTAGCCAGGGTACCCATTTATCTACTAACCACTTTATATATTTTAACTACAAACAACACACAGTATAATTAATGTAAAGAACGACGCTTGTGTAGAAGAGCGTCCGCACAAGACGAGGAGAAAGAACGAACAAATGAAAAATGGGGTACCTCCCAGGAATCGAACTCGGGATCATCCAATTGCCGGTCGGACATGCTAACCACTACACCAAAGTCCCCAATCAGCCAGAAGTTCATTTGTTCGTTCTTTCTCCTCGTCTTGTGCGGACGCTCTTCTACACAAGAGTCGTTCTCTACATTAATTATACTGTGTGTTGTTTGCAGTTAAAATGTATATATGTACGGCATGAGAAGGTGCCCCCTCAGGGCATTTGATTCCGCTCGTATGTAGGAGAATTACGACTTCTGACTGATCGGGGACTTTGGTGTAGTGGTTAGCATGTCCGACCGGCAATTGGGTGATCCCAGTTTCGATTCCTGGGAGGTACCCCATTTTTTAATTTGTTGTTCATTCTCCTCGTCTTGTGCGGACGCTCTTCTACACAAGCATCGTTCTTTACATTTTATATAATATATATATATATATTATATATATATCAGGTGTCCCCAAAAATGTCCCTGTTTCTAAATAAATGTTCTATTCAACCTTACACAAATGTTTGACAAAATTTTTGGAAATAGTTCAGCTGGGATGTTGTTGATTACCACATGGACTCTGGCCTTTAGGTCTTCAAGTGCCTTTGGCTTGGTAGGGCGGGGCTTGTAACCCCACAAAAAAAAAGCCAGGAGGTGTGAGGTCAGGTGAGTGTGGAGGCCCAATGCCACTGGCTCATGAAGGGAGATTAGTCGCCCGGAAAAATGCTTCATTAAAAAGTTGCGAGTTTCACAAGTAGTATTTGGAGGTGCTCCACCCCGCTGAAACTACTGTGAATCTGGGGTGATCTGAGCCTAGTAAGGCCTTCTATGGTGGTCTTACTAGGCTATAGGCTATTGGTAGAGGTATCGTCTTTTCCTAATTTCGTAGAAATTAGGTGGAAGAATGGTTTTAATATGCAAGTTACTAGTTATTAAGTGATGAAAGATTAAAAAGGTGTGTGTATATATATATATATATAATATATATATGTGTGTGTGTGTGTGTGTGTGTGTGTGTGTGTATGTGTGTGAGTAATGAATAACAATTTGTAAATAGTGCAAATTCACTAAAATTATAATTGCAATTCTTAATTGCAGAAGAAAAAAAGAAAATGATCAAATTTGCTTCTTTTTCTTTCGAATGTGATTTTCGGAACTCAATTTGGTTTTGTTGAATTCGAATTTTGAAGTTTTCCCGAAAATTTCTGTTGAGTCATTTTCTCTCTCTCTCTCTCTCTCTCTCTCTCTCTCTCTCTCTCGGTGGGTGGGCGTGCGCACGCGCGTGCGTAGGTAACTGAGCATAAGTGAGATCGAATGTGTCATAATTCACGCATGGTGGTGTACTTTTATTTGTGAGGTAGCACTTTTGGGACCTCGGAGCATTAAAAGATTTATAAAAAGAATATAAACAGAAACACTTTTATTGTAGGAAAAAACATGGTTCTGATTAGGTTAGGTTAGGTTAGGTTAAATTATGTTTCGTTAGTTTTTTAGATATATGAATTTTAAAAAATAGGTTCTTAGCGTATGTGGAGATGCGCATATTGTGTGTGTGTGTGTGTGTGTGTGTGTGTGTTGGGCAAATGGGAAAGAGTGGCCTTAGCTTTCCATCTCAATACAACATTCAGTGAGTGGTCGAAGCAAGTGCCATTTCTTTCTACTCACTTGTCATTTTAATAAAACTTCTTTCGTCAATGGATAGATAGATAGATAGATAGATAGATAGATAGATAGATAGATAGATATATTGATGGCTAAATAGATTGATTTTTATCGGACTTTGTCGTGACATTTTCATGTTTAGACTCTTAAACATACTCCTGAATCTCGGGTTTGACTTCAGATTTCAGCGATTAAAGTGCTTGTTTGGGTTACCCTTGGTGAGGCGGTGGTTTGAATCACAGGAAAAGCGATGTAAATCACGTCTACCATGCGTGTGACTTTATGAACAAGTTATTACGAGTTAGGTTAAGTTAGATTATTGGAGCGTTGGTAGGATGTCCCATCGTTGACATGAGACACATCCTTGGGTCACGTCCTTGGTCATGTGACCTTAAATGTTATGAAAGAGCTGAAACATTATTATATCATTAAAGATAAAACTTTTTCGCTGTATCCGTCCACCTAAACTGATTTATCGGTACAGGTATTTGTCTGTCTGTCTGTCTGTCTGTATGTGAATCTATTCATCTGTAAACTATTTTTATAGATTTAAAAATACCGAAATCATTAAACTTTTGAAGGGTCGTAATGATAAGGTTTTGTTATCCAAATTGTCACATAAGTAAAAACTCAGAAATTTAACTTATTTTCATACGAGACTTTAGAATATCAGAATATCTTTACAATATCAACCGAGTAAGACTTACTTTGAAGTTTAAAATTTCTACTTTTGAGTGGTATACAGGACATTTCTCCTCACTCTGATCTCTCTTATTTTAAGAAATAATGAAACTAAGGTCGCTATAACAAAAAAAATTAGAGAACGCCAGTAGAAAACAAGAGAGACCTGCAGCAAAGAAGTAGTTTTTTTAAAAACTTTAAATTTTGAAACTTCCCCGAAAATTGTTGAGTATCAAGGCCTACAGCACGTGTTAGAAGTGTTTACGACGTACTTGGATGCATAGGTGGACACGATATTGCATTTTCACACGCTTTAGGGTCTTTTTGACCTCTACCAGAGAAAGGAGTATTGGGGTATAGGGATTAGCCATTGACCTTTACATCAGACTGCTAGATTGGATACTTGGGGGTGTCTCACAAAAGTTGTCGTTCAGAGGCAACAAACAGGAATTAATGTGTCCTACTGGCGTTTCCCAGTGCCTGATTGGGATCTTGGTGCCAATATTTGTTCAAATGACGGAGATTTCAAAGTATGGTGAAATATCCCCTACACTCTATACTATATACCACTCGAGAGAACTGGTTCTAATATTTAAACAGTAATGACTTTTCATTATATATATATATATATATATATATATATATATATATATATATATATATATATATTTAGGATAAAAACGAAGACGTAGAGCAAGAAAGTCATTATATTTGGCTGCAGCCGACGTTTCGGGCAACTCTACCCATTTTCAAGGCCTAATAAATAAAAAGCTAAAATTAATGCATGACAAAAAAAAAAATATACGAATGTCAAAAACAAACTAATTCATAGCACAGAATAAAACCACTTAAAGAATAAAAATTAAAAAGCGTAAAACAAGCATAAGCCAAAAACAAAAATTAAAAATTATATACATGACAAATAACACATGATAAAAGTAAAACTTTAAAACTAAAAACATTCAAACAAATTAGTTAAAAACTTCACTAATAAAAAGTTAAATGAAAAAACGCAAAAGTGCACGAAACATACCATGCTCACTTGACATCCTCAAACAACTGAGGCGAAAAGGAGACAGGGTCAAGGGGAAAAAACAGAAAAATTTAGTTGGTAGGCATTCTAATTAATATAAAGGGGGTAACAGCTAGAATCAATATTTAAGCTGGAGTTCAGAAATTTAATGCACAAAGATTCATAAATACGGAGAGAGGACGGACATTTTAATGATTTAAGAATTTTAAAGTTATTAACGGAAATATCAACTTTACACTTAACAGAATGATTTCTAATGGCATTAGCTAATGGGTATTAGCCATAGGACAGGAAAAGTTTTATCTAAAAAGGAACAGTCTGCCATTAGAAATCATTCTGTTAAGTGTAAAGTTGATATTTCCGTTATTTATTAGGCCTTGAAAATGGGTAGAGTTGCCCGAAACGTCGGCTGCAGCCAAATATAATGACTTTCTTGCTCTACGTCTTCGTTTTTATCCTAAATGTAAAATTACGTCTCCTTAGGAGGGATCCTATTTCATATATATATATATATATATAAACACTTGAAAAAAGTTGAAAGTAAAAATGCAATAGATTGCATAGGGAAAAAGGGTCGTGAGGAGAGAGAGCATTCGTTTGGCGTCATACCGTTGGCATTGCAACCACAGACTCCACTTTAATAGGGAACCGATAATAATAACGGGTAAAATTAAAAAGAAGCAGAACGTGTCAAGAGGCGTCCCAAATCCAGACGGCGACGACGACATCTTCGGGACGACCTACACCACTGACCACGTGATCGCATTTACCTTCACCACAGTTCATTGTTTGTTCAGCATCGCTCGAGACTCACTCTTTTACACACACACAACACACACCACACACACACACACATATATATATATATATATATATATATATATATATATATATATATATATATATATATATATATATAATTTATTTACCATACACAAAAATAAATTGTAGCAAAATTTTAGTTATTTCCCACAATTAGTTTGAGTGCTGTGGCTAAATAAGCAGAAATTTTGCTCTTGTGGTTTGGAATGATATATATATATATATATATATATATATATATATGTGTGTGTGTGTGTGTGTGTGTGTATAAGTTATTTTATTGTTTTCAGTTAAGTTATTCTTTCGATTCACAGTATAAATACAAAATATAATAAAATGTATGGGTAACTATACAAAATCACAATTGTATAGTTTCGGGAAAAAAATTCGCCTAAGAAAGTGGTAGTATTCTATTTTTCTTTGAATATTTTATTAATTTTAGTGAAAGTAATAAAATTTCATAAGTTATCCAGTCATTACTATTAAGCAAATTTTTATGCTTTCTACAAACTTTGTTTCTCGGCGAATTTTTCCGAAACTAAATTTACCAGTATGCAGTTAATATTTACACTATTATCATCATTAAGTGAAATAAATATCACTAAAAATGTTGATAAATTAAAATAATAAATTAATTAATTTAATTTTTGAGCGTTTAATATTTTAAACTACAAGATTTAATTTCGTTTTTATTTTGTCAACTTCATTTTATGGGTAACTCGAAAGCTGACGTAAAGAGAAGATATAATGAGGTATTTATAAGTAATTGTATCATATATTTGTTAATAGTTATCAGTATTCATTCAGTTATCCGTGATTAAGGGGTAGTTCATGATCACGGATAACCAATTTCACGGTTAACTCGAGCGCCACCACATTCAGATTATTCTATTAGGGTGTAATATAGAGTTAAGTAGTTTGTACTCGCCACGAGACGTGAAGCTCATCCGCTCCCGATGATTGTAACCTCCTCCCCTCTGTTAACATTGCTGCTTATATTAATTGCCTTTGGTAGCCGCGGAGAGATAACTTACTGAAGCGCGTTGCGATGGGCTGGCGGGAGACGAGCCGCGGAGGGAAACACCGCGCCAAATCACGGTTAACTCGGTGCCAAGATCACGAAGAAGTGCATACTGGCCACAATTAGTAAATCACGGTCGAGTGAATCACGGATAAGCGCGTGAGTACTATATGCAATACGGAGTCATACAAACTCGAAGGAACACTGCACCATTATCCATGCACGGACTGTAAGGAAGACTGAATAGAACTGTGCTGTTCCTTCTTGCTCGATCGGAAAAAGATTGAGACATTTTGGCGATAAAGCAGCAAGTCGAACATAAGTAAAATTTTGTAAAGTCACGCGATAACTCTACCAAAACATTCGGATGACTTTTATTCTGATGAACGGTCATAGACCCAAATCCTTCGTGTGTACTTTGCCGTGTTTATTTTATATACAACCAAACAAATTTTGCGACACAATAATGATTACGACCATTGTGTACATTGGTACCTCTTCGAGTATTATTAATATAAACACCCAGGAATGTCTGTCAGTCGGTCACGCTCTAAATTATTAATATAAACACCCAGGAATGTCTGTCAGTCGGTCACGCTCGAAAAGAGAAGAAGATTCTTGACATATATATATATATATATGGGCGATATTTGTATTTTAATGGATTAGAAAAAGGCGTAATGAATTCTACTTACACATATTGATTAGGTAAAGAGGTTGTGTATATGGGTGTTGAATGTAAGGTTAGGTTAATTGAATGCCCGATTAGGTCAACTGTACGCCCTTGACAATTGGTTAGGTTAAGTCGTGATATTTTCGTTAGCTTTAACGAAAATATCACGACTTAACCTATCACGACTTAACCTAACCAATCGTCAAGGGCGTACAATTAACCTAACCGGACATTCAATTAACCTAACTAATAACAGTCTTCGAACTACAAAAAATATTCCACCGTTGGCTGGGATATTTTTGCTACCCGCACGAAGGGCGGGTTCTCCGCTAGTTTGTAATAATTAAATGGTTTCTTTCACTGGACATGAGCTCACTGCTTCGAAGTTTAGCTCGTTCAACGACCTCCCCTATAAGTAGGCTGACCATATTTCCTTGAGACAAAAACGGGACATTGGGATGGCAAAAAAGGGACGGGGTTATGTAATATTCTGTATTCATGAAAAAGTAAGTACATAAACCGGGACAAAATTGACATTTTTATTAAAACGACGGGACGGCCAGGAAATATAAAACAAATGGTACTGTCCCGTTCAAAACGGTACGTATGGTCAGCCTACCTATAAGGGGCTCCAAAAAACCTTAGCCCCCCTCCCCCATTTGCAGCTTACATGTTTACTTATATCGAAACAGTTTTTAGTGATTACAAAAACATATAAAATTCTTTATTTATTGCAGGTATTAAAATTACTCTAGCTGATAAAGTGATAATATAATGGCTTCTCAATTAATTGGTGATTCGGAGAGGCAACGTGTGATAGATCGCATACGAGCAATAACATTTTGGAAAGCTCGTGATGCTGGAGCCACCTTTATAACACGTTCATGGGTTGCCAAAAAGTTGCGAAGAAGTGAGGACTTCGTCAAACGAAATTGGAATAAAACTTTAGATGAATGTGAAATGGATACAACCAAATCTGGGCGCCCAAATTTGCCACTCTCTCAGGAAACAAAGGACATCATTGAAAGCGGTACGCGTAAGCGGAAAAACAGCTGTGCTAAACTTTCTAGAGAGATCGAAGTGTTGAGAGGAAAGATCGTTAGTGGTGAGATCATTCGACTGTACCGTCATAGGCAAGGTGTAAAGCCTTGGCATGAACTTCCAAAGCCAAGAAAAACTCAACTTAACATCGATGACAGAATGTGGTTTGCCCATTATCTTGAAGATTGGGATGTGGATGATTTCATGCATTTAGCTGTCTCCGATGAATTTTTTGTTTACGTAACACGTCGGCCTAACTACCAAAATGATCGAGTGTGGGCCACAACACCAGATGAAATCAATGACAATGAACATTATCGCGAATTATTAAAAAGTTAGACTGTGTTGGTGTTTGTTTTGTTCACTGCAAATGTGGGTGCTGAAGCCAAATGGTCAGAGTTGGGATGGACAGTATTTTCGTGATATTATTCTATCCCAGCATGTCATTCCTTTTCTAAGAAACCCAAACAATGTTATGGATGTCGATCAGGTCACACTTCTGCACGATAAGGCCCCCTGCTTTAAGGCATTAGCCACTCAACAGTTGTTGCGGAACCATGAGATCGATTTCTTTGGAAATGAAGAATGGCCAGGAAATTCTCCTGACCTGAACGTCTGTGAACACATTGGATCAATTATAAAGGACAAGGTTGAATGTCTCTTGTTTCAAGAACTTGCAGCAAATCGATTTTCGAAGGATACAATGACGCAACACATTGAAACTGTTTTAGCAAATTTGCGTAACGATCAAGATCTATTCACGTCACATTTGGCAAGCTACCCAAAGCGAATTCAGGCTGTCTCGGAAGCCAATGGCGGGAACACCAAGTTTTAATTGTTTCTCATTAAATGCAGGATTAAATTCTCTTTTGTAAGGTATGTTTAGTTTTACTGTACCTCTAATGGTTTAGGCCATGGGCGGGGGGCTAAGGTTTATTGGAGCCCCGTACACGATTGTGTTGTCATAAACACTAAATGTACCGTTTAAATCGGTGATTTTTTAAACCTCTGACACTTTAAAGGGTTTGTATTTTCTTTATTAACGCAAATAAAAGCATGAAATTTTTACTGTATCTTCTCTACACATGGGGAATTAGTCCCTTAGGGCAAAACATGCTCTATGTGATGTCCTCGCAGCTCATTAACGCTTTGTACACGACCAACCAAATTTTGCAGTTTGGACAGAATATCTGTTGAAAAGGAAATCTGAGAAATTTCTTGTTTATCTGATGCTTACAGTTTCTCTACTGTGTGTGGCTTCTTTTAAAACACACTATCTTTTTAAATAACCCCATGATAAAAATCACAGGGGTTTAGCTGTGGTGATGTTGGTGGCCATGATATTCCTTTATCATAAACCGCTGGAAATCTGTCGGAGAGAACTCTTCCGTCGAAAGTATCGTGTAAATATCGTGAAAAGACATCACATATAACATATTTTGTATTAGAAAACGAATTCTCCATGTATAGAGGAGGTATAGCGCAAATTTCATGCTTTTATTTCAGTTAATAAAAAACATACAAGCCTTTTAAAGTGTCAGATGTTTAAAAAATCACCCGATATATTTTCAGTATTATCACTGTTTCCTGTTCACGTACCTAACTCTATTTCTGAAGCCATTATAATGACATGGTAAAGCCTTACCCCTCCACTTGAACGTGCAATGATTCTAGAATCAACAATCCTTTAATCAATACCTTATTTTTAATACTCACTATTTCAGTCTGAGCAGCGAACTGTTCGCTGAAGAATAGGATTCAAGAGTCCTTGAAAAGCATACATGTATCATTTAAAACGTGCGCTGTTTATAAACAGATGATGCGTCACTTACACACTCTTTGCAATTATATAGAAATTTACTGTACACTACACTTACACATGAATTTATTACGTACACTCGGATGCGCATATTTGGCACTTACACAAAACGTACAACGAAATAGCCTAAAAGTGAAAGAAAAATTGTAGCAATCTTATTAAAGCTACAGTACTAATGGATTTTGTACAATTTGTGTAGCAAACATTGTAAGTCACTTTGTAATAAGATTCTGCGACAAACGCTAACGTTTCAACGACTTCGAGTGAAAGAGAAACGTCAAAATCTTATTAGGAACGAAATAATAAACCGACGGTGAAAGGCAATAGAAAGGAAAAGGCACTTTCTATTCGTCCATTTGGCCCGGAATTAGCCGGTGTCAAAATCAATTCATTGCATTTCCTCAAAAGGAAAGATAAAAACATGGCGGAATTTCTACAATAATTAATTAATATTCTCTCTCTCTCTCTCTCTCTCCTCTCTCTCTCTCTCTCTCTCTCTCTCTCTCTCTCGAATTCGCCGTAGCAACAACGGGTGATCACCCACGAAACACTTTCATTTTCCATAAGAAACAAGTACAGGGACCTACCACTGATATTCCTCTCCGGAAAGAGATTTTGCCTACTATCATGATGGTACAACACCGCGAAGTATGAACAACTTAATATATCACTTGCCGCGTAAACACCTTTCACGATAGGAAACCCAAGTTCAAACTCGGGAACATTCAAATAGCTGGCATACACATACACATGACAGACATCCAATTACAGAAAACTCGCTCACACAGTTGCCTGCCTCGTTAATATGTCTAAGAATAGAGTAGAAAAATATTTTGTAGAAACGCATAGTTTCATAACGAACAAAAAAAAATGCATGGTATGGATTAGGTGAGGTAGAGTTGCGTTTCTGCCGTCCCGATTTTTTCTTTTTTCTCTTGGGTGGCCGGTTGTATGTCACGGGTGAGGAGTATGGTGTGAGAAATCTGATTTCCATTCGCAATTCCTGTTTCAATCCCTTTCCTGTAGAAGTATTCGTCACTTTTCCAACGTGATGCTTTCCGCGTAAATGGGTGTAAACATTGAGAGTTTAACTTTTACCTCTCTCTTAATCCTTTTGGGGCTAGCCTGCGTGGGCCATGAGGGCATGTTGGCCTGATACTTCGGTGAATAGAGCTGTAAATGTTTTGTATAAAATCAAAACCGCATGTTTGAGGTTTTTGTGACGATACCAAGGAGTTGATTGATATACGATCAGCACAAATATATTATTACTTTATACGGTGGTGCTATCTACTGTACGATTTCTGCGTGCATGGCGTAATTGTAGAGCTAGCTTATAAATTCTTCTCTTTTCTGGAAAATTTCCTTGGCTATTTTTCCAGGGTCGAAGTGTTTCCTTCAACTTTTTCCTGTACCCGCCTCTGGTGGGGAGGGAGCGGAAGGTGGTGAGAGAGCCTTATGCTTTTCTATCTACTTTTCTACTACTGCTAAAGTAGTTAAAAATGAACATTTTCACAACAGAAACTTCCCTGAGTGGACCGAAAGGCCTTTGGGTCTTTAAGGCTTCCTCTTGTCCTTGTAACTCTCTCTCTCTCTCTCTCTCTCTCTCTCTCTCTCTCTCTCTCTCTCTCTCTCTTCCCTTCCGTTAGGCATATGGGCTACAATTGACGGTTACGCGCCTTGAACTTGTTTTCGCTTGAAACTCGGAGGCTGCGCGGTCAACTGATCGAGGTTTTCAAGCTCTTACGAGGGTTCAACGATGTCGATTTTAGAAGTATGTTTAGTTTAAATGATAACCCAACTCGCAACAATGGTTGGAAGTTGGATTTGAAACGGTTTAGGACTAGTGTGTGTGGGAATTACGTTACGTACAAGATCTGTGACACATGGAACAGGTTACCTTCGGAAGTTGCGAACAGTTCCTCTGTGGATCAGTTCAAGAAAAGGTTAGACGAAATCTTGCACACTATTTGAGTGTGTAAAGACATTTAGGACCTCAGTCTGCGGAAATTTATTTTCCTATAAAATAGTTAATATCTGGAACCAACTTCCCTCAGAGGTTGTTTCCAGTCAGTGTAAATCTGTTTAAAAATAGGCTAGACAAGTACTGAACACACTCATAGTTTAAGATTAAAACCTCAGAAAACTCTGCAGGAGTTCGCTTGCTCGGTCTCTGTGAGCAAGCTAAATATAGAGTTATTTATATATTCTCCACTTTCCTGTAAAATTTCCTTGGCTACTTTTCCAGGGTCAAGGTATTTTCTTCAACCTTTTTCCGTACCTGCCTCTGGCAGGGAGGGAGCGGAGGGTGGGGAGAGAGCCTTCTACTTTTCTATCCAGTTTTCTACTACTGCTAGGATAGTTGAAAGAAAAATAAACTTCCACAAAATTTTCCCTGGTACCCGTTGCCATTGGTACCTCCTCGGTATGGGCCGCAAGGCCTTTTGAGGTACTTCTTTTCCTTGTAACTCCTTGTAACTCTCTCTCTCTCTCTCTCTCTCTCTCTCTCTCTCTCTCTCTCTATATATATATATATATATATATATATACACACACACACATACTGGCACTAAATTTTTATGAATATATAATTGTACATAGTCCTTGTTTGAGGCAAATTTTTTCATTAGTAAAAATGAATCGGTGTTTGTAGTTTTAAAGTCAGAGAAAAAATGGAGAAGCGGGCTGAGACTTCTCCATTTTCATCCAAATGGTCCGCAATAACTTTCCCACTAGTGCCCCACCTCATTCCTCAGTCCCAAACACGAAATTTTGTTTCTATAAAAGAGAAGTGATCATTGTACGTTAATCTCTTGTAGAAATGATGACCCTTTAGAGAAATTATTTTCTTGTTTGACCACTTTCAAACTTACGCGGAATGCTGCCACCAACTTTACTTTAGCGGGAACAAAAAGTGAAAAATATTCCCCGTTTAAAGTGTAGCTAGGTAATTAAAAATCTCGATATATATATATATAGTTATTATGCAGGAAGGAGAGGTTGAGAGGTTAAAAGGCCAAAGGTGAGAGCTCGCTAAAATGTTCCACCCTCACGATCGGAGGAGAAGAGAGCCGAAAGCAATTCTTTTTTTTTCATTTTACTTTTGAAATGATTGTGTAGTACGTAAAATGCATGTATATGTAGTGAGGAATAGATGGAGAAGTGTGTGTGTGTGTATGTGTGTGTGTGTGTGTTTGAGAGCAAGTTGGACTGCTCATAGGGTAGGTGAGACACGGAAAAAGATCAACTAAGGAGGAAATTGACAGGAGAAACGGAAGTTCCAGCACTCCCTCTCTCTTGCTTAACGTTCCCTTCCCCCACCCTCGGAGTACTTCTCTGGTGTCTATAATCTCCTCCTTACTATACCTTTCAAATGTTCCGTGCGATGATTCTTCATTCATCATATATATATATATAAGAATGAACAGGAAAACTCAAATATTTACCATTGCCGTTTAATAACTAAGTTATAACAGGCAGCCGTTTCGGAAACCAGTTTTCATCCTCAGTGCTACAAAATTCTAAAACATTAAAACGGTAAAAGGCAATAAAAAATAGGATAAAAACATGACATAGTGCAATGAAATTAGTAGTTAAAATAAAGACTTACTTTAGAAATCCCTTTGTAAAGCCGGTAAAGCTTAGGGGATACTCTCTGTCCTTACACACCCCATTTAAAGAGATTCCTCTGCCGAGCGGTGCCCCCCATAGTACTGTGAGGTATTGAAAAACTCATGATCTTCACTTGCCCCACAAACACCTTTAAATGGGAGACCCAAAATGGGTGCACACACATTTCTACATTACTGTACAGTCTTTACAGCCACACCTACTCTTTTTCTCGTAAGTGTATATATTGTAATGTATATGATTGTAAATTTTGACTTGGTCCGCTATCGATATGGACCGTGACTTGATGGATACCGTAATGAAACTGACTGGATTCTTTGGATCCGATATATTTGCATGTCCCTTATAAATAGATATAGAGTGTAACATATTTGTGGATAGTAGTCTATTATGACTTGATCCTCTGGATCAGAGATTCTATCTTTAATTTTAAATCGATAATTAATTAGTTTTAAATTGATAATTATTTAGTTTCGTAAAAATTGGTCGTTGCCAATTTACCGGCAGTTTTTACATAAATTTCTTATGTTCTTGTGGTTCGGAACCCACGTAAAATTGTAGGTCCCCTCCGCCACCACGGAGGACATACACAATACACGAACACAGTTAGGTAGACCAGCCATGAGTGGATCCTAGGGTCTTTGTTGGTCTGAAACATTATAACATTATAACATTAAAGCCCAATAAAGCCTAAAGCTTAAGGGCCAAGTTAAATAAAAATAAATAGTGCAGCTTCACAATTATTCATGTCATTGTAAATTGCAAAACCAATGTATTTATTTTATTATTAATAAAGGTTATTCAATTCAAGTCAAAATAGTTACCCCTTTTTCTTTGATGTAAGGGGTTCCAAAAAACCTTAGCCCCCCCATTTGCAGCTTACATGTTTACTTATATCGAAATAGTTTTTAGTGATTATAAAAATATATAAAATTCTTTTTTTATTGCAGGGATTAAAATTACTCTAGCTGATAAAGTGATAATATGATGGCTTCTCAATTAATTGGTGATTCGGAGAGGCAACGTGTAATAGATCGCATACGAGCAATAACATTTCGGGAAACTCGTGATGCTGGAGCCACCTTTATAACACGTTCATGGGTTGCCAAAAAGTTGCGAAGAAGTGAGGACTTCGTCAAACGAAATTGGAATAAAACTTTGGATGAATGTGAAATGGATACAACCAAATCTGGGCGCCCAAATTTGCCACTCTCTCAGGAAACAAAGGACATCATTGAAAGCTGTACGCGTAAGCGGAAAAACAGCTGTGCTAAACTTTCTAGAGAGATGGAAGTGTTGAGAGGAAAGATCGTTAGTGGTGAGATCATTCGACTGTACCGTCATAGCCAAGGTGTAAAGCCTTGGCATGAACTTTCAAAGCCAAGAAAAACTCAACTTAACATCGATGACAGAATGTGGTTTGCCCATTATCTTGAAGATTGGGATGTGGATGATTTCATGCATTTAGCTGTCTCCGATGAATTTTTTTGTTTACGTAACACGTCGGCCTAACTACCAAAATGATCGAGTGTGGGCCACAACACCAGATGAAATCGATGACAATGAACATTATCGCGAATTATTAAAAAATCCAGACTGTGTTGGTGTGTTTGTTTTGTTCACTGCAAAGAAGCTCATGTGGGTGCTGAGGCCAAATGGTCAGAGTTGGGATGGACAGTATTTTCGTGATATTATTCTATCCCAGCATGTCATTCCTTTTCTAAGAAACCCAAACAATGTTATGGATGTCGATCAGGTCACACTTCTGCACGATAAGGCCCCCCTGCTTTAAGGCATTAGCCACTCAACAGTTGTTGCGGAACCATGAGATCGATTTCTTTGGAAATGAAGAATGGCCAGGAAATTCTCCTGACCTGAACGTCTGTGAACACATTGGATCAATTATAAAGGACAAGGTTGAATGTCTCTTGTTTCAAGAACCTGCAGCAAATCGATTTTCGAAGGAGAGAATGACGCAACACATTGAAACTGTTTTAGCAAATTTGCGTAACGATCAAGATCTATTCACGTCACTTTTGGCAAGCTACCCAAAGCGAATTCAGGCTGTCTTGGAAGCCAATGGCGGGAACACCAAGTTTTAATTGTTTCTCATTAAATGCAGGATTAAATTCTCTTTTGTAAGGTATGTTTAGTTTTACTGTACCTCTAATGGTTTAGGCCATGGGCAGGGGGCTAAGGTTTATTGGAGCCCCGTATTCAATCCGACGTGAATGCAACGAGTCTTTTGCTGTAAACCCTAGATCCTATCCCGAAGCTGGATCCTATCTGCTTTGCAGGTAGCTGGTGAGAGAAGCTATATTTCTGGGGCCTCTTTGTGAGTGACCAGTTGCCCACGTCGGGCTAACATCATGAAAAAGAAAAAACCTATAGTGTTTGTCATTTACCATTACTTATTTGGACTATAGTGGATTTAATTTTCCCAGAAGAGTTCTTTGTTCCATGCACGGTCTGTGTATATCATATAAATAATAATATGCATAATATAAAGGTTTTATACAAAATAAATGACTAACAATAAATCTCGTATTATGATGCAAACTGAGGAAATGCTATTTCGATCTCAAATGGTTTTAAATTGGAAATCCCTATGGGTGATAGAAAAAAAATGTTTTCATTCTCGTAATTAGCGTACAAAAAAAAAAAAAAAAAAACCATAAGAATCACCCACATTTGTCAAAAGGAGAAAAAAAATCCATAAAAAAATCCGTTTACGCAGAACACAAATATGTAGTTTCAATAAATTTGTGTTTATATGTTATAAAAACATGTAAAACATGTATTTTGAATATATATATAAAATAAAAACACGTAAAACATGTATTTTGAATATATATAAAATAAAAACATGTAAAACATGTATTTTAAATATATATAAAATGGACGTTTTTTTAAATTAAACTTTGAGACCTGTTGGTTACAATACAGAATAACTCACTTTTTTCAGCTTCTTTTGTATTTTAGATCAAAGATATAGAAATATAGGAAATTTTATAGACGCTAAACTAATTGCTTATTGTTATAAAACCAAAGAAAAATATCTTTCATGCGTGTAAAAATTAAAAAAGTTTTTATATTAATTAATGTTAGGCCTAAAGCAAAAACGATAGAAAGTTGCCAAAAAGTGGATATTTGATCCGTTCAGTGAAAGGGCGGTAGAGTCTGCCGAAACCTATATGATAAATTGATTGAACTTTCTTCTGACAAGACCCTGCAGTTGTCCTTCCCATCAGAAGATTTTCGTACATTTTGGATAGTATGAAAAGGTGAGTATCCAGAACTGGTGTCTGAAGCATCGAAAGTTTTAATCCCATTTGCAGCTTCATAATTATACAAGAATATAAGAAGCCCAGATTGAGAAACGCTACCAGTGAGGATATGAATACAGTATTTAAACTCGTCTTTTTAATAACTGGTAGTAATCCCATATTCAAAATTTCAAGCATGTCACTACTATTGACATGCAATTAATAAATATCTTTAATGAAATTAATGGTACATTACACTATGCAAACAATATGAAACAGTAATTATTGTACTTAACATTTACTATTACCAAAATATCAATTTGTTTTAATAGTATGAGATAAAATATATATACACTCAAGAGTAAGTTAATATGATTGTAAGACATGTCAAAAAAAGTTATTTTACATTTTTTAATCACTTTTAGGTACATTAAATAAAATTACTTTTGACCAACATTTAAGGTCGATGTTTTTTTGCCCCTAAAAACAAGTTGCAGCACCTTATATATATATATATATATATATATATATATTAGTGATGGATCGAGTGGTCGGTTTTTCACAACCGCGGTTGCGGTTGTGTTTGCGGTTGTCGAATTTTTTCCAACCGCGGTTGCGGTTGCGGTTATCATATACTAGGAAAAATGCGTAATTATTAACTGGATTTAGCCACTATAGTGCGATTTAGCCACACTTGGTACATAATATATACTAAATAGTATTTATTTAGTAAATACCTTATGTTGAACACAAGTTTTGCAATACACCGCTACCGCTATTTGTGTTGCAAAACTTGTGTTCAACATAAGGTATTTACTAAATAAATACTATTTAAATGAAGTATATTCTAAACTTATATAGCTATTATGAAAGAATAGGTCAAATTAATTAAAACCATATTTTGCACTAAGTGTGTTACCAGGATGAGGGACGAGGACCCATCGCACTGTTCATCCCACCTACCACTTTCCCCAGCCTCCACCCATTGGAAAGTTATGGATTATTATTCATTTGAAAAACTGATGTCAAACTTAATGACAGGCAGTGTGAATTTCAAGAATAATATTTTTGCTGCATTTTCACCTTTCAAGCGGCAACGCCTCTCATCGTACAACGTTCCCGCTCCACTGAAGAGCTTTATTGACTATTGTACTAAAGGCGATTTTAGTTTGAAGAAAATTAAATAAAAATAAATGTTACTTCATGGAGCTCACAGAGTAATAACTTAGAGCGCAGTTTAAACCAATTTTACTACGGCAGCCGTATGACGTCACGTTTAAGCACGCATAAGGAGACCCATCATTTTCTTTTTAAAAAAAGAAATATTTCTAATTAACCTAAAATTAAAAAAGCTTTTACAACCGCAACCGCACTTATGGAACGGCGGTTGCGGTTACGGTTGCGGTTGTGAATTTTTGTGCGGTTGTAGTGCGGTTGCGGTTGCGGTTATTCGATCCATCACTAATATATATATATATATATATATATATATATATATATATATATATCAGGTCATCCCATATATATGAGTAATGTCGTTTTTCAGATCGGAATTTGAAGGACAAAAAAAAACTCAACAGAAACTTTTTAATCTAGTATATATTTTCCATCGGAATCAATGACACTCTGCCAACGTCCTACAAGCTTTTCAATGCCATGTTTATAAAATTCAGGCGGTTTTGAGGCAAAAAATTTACAAAGAGTGGTGTGCAGGTCATCTAAAGAAGTATACTGTTTCTCGTCAAGATAGTTTTGCAGACTCCTGAAGAAATGATAATCTGAAGGCGCAAGGTCTGGAGAATATGGAGGATGTGGAAGTTTTTCCCACCCAAGCTCCTCAATTTTTGCAGAAGTGATCCGAGCGGTATGAGGACGTGCGTTGTCGTGGTGGAACACGATTCCTTTCCGATTAACCAAAGGTCTCTTTTCTTTTAGTGTAGTGTTCAATCGATCCAGTTGTTGACAGAGACTTGAGCGGTGATTGTTTGGTTGTGTGGTAAGGTTTCAAAGTGTATTACACCACCTTTATCCCACCAAACACTAAGCAACACTTTCCGAGGGTGAAGATTTGGTTTTGGCTGTGGTGTCGCTGGTTCTCCGGCACAAACCCACTGTGGATGGCGCTTAACATTCTGGTACGGTATCCACTTTTCATCACCAGTCACTAAACGGTGCAAAAACGGATCTTGGAGTTCACGGGAATGAAGAGCTGTGCTAATGTTTACCCGCACGCTCAGATTGTCGACCGACAATTCATGTGGCACCCATTTTCCTAACTTAGGCACTTTCTCGAGTTGTTGCAAATGTCGATGGATGGTGGACGGGGATGAATTGAGTTTCTGGGCCAATTCTTCGACAGTTGTTGAACAGTCTTCTTCAAGTGCGGCTAACAGCAGGTCATCATCAAACTCAGCAGGGCGTCCAGAGCGTGCTGCATCTGTCAAACAGCAGTCACCATTCCTACACTTTTGAAACCATCTTTGACATTTCCTCACATGCAGAATATCGTTGCCATAAACGTCCTGAATGTTTCGCGTTGCTTCAGTAGCACTATTCCCTTTTTTGAACTCGCAAAGCATTATATGCCTAATATGCTCTTCTGATACCGCCATGTTTATGAGGGGTTCACATAAAGCAAAACACACGTCTTCACTGGTCAAGGTCTGTAAAGTATGTAGCGAAACACGATAGATCTCCTCTTAGATATAACCTTCGGAAAATTTATGCTTAAACCGAGTAGGACTAGTTTAAACTTAATCTATCGTAAAAAACGACATTACTTATGGGATGACCTGATATATATACACCTGTGGTAAGCTGGTGTTCTGCGTGTCGATCTCTCGTCACGCGCAGGTCAGGATGTGGCCCTACCTCTAGAAATGGTTTGGTGAAGGAGAAATTTTTTTTCTGGAGCTCTCCATCTGATATATATATATAGGGTGAACCAAATGTAGGTGGACAGTAAATTATAACGTTTATTTTGAGAATACATATTTAATTTTTTTGTATACTATAATACAAAATAAATTTAAATAAATTTAGTTATAATATTTAATATAATAAAACACAAACACCATAGTTATAATGAACACCATAGTTATAATATAATACAACACAAACCGTATTCAACCTACTGTCCACCTACTTTTGGTTCACCGTGTATATATATATATATAATTATATATATATATATATATAATATATATATATATATATATATATATATATGGGAATGAACTCAGAATGGTTCCCCGAGTTTTTTATGATACACACAGACCGTGCATGGAACAAGGAACTCTTCTGGGATAATTAAATCCACTATAGTCCGAATAAGTAATGGTAAATGACAAATACCATAGTTTTTCTTTTTCATGATGCAAGCCCAAAGTGGGCAACGGGTCTCTCGCAAATTTGGGAGGGAACCATTCTGAGTTCATTCCCATCATGAAACGGACATGTTATATGCCTTGAAAAGTGGACGCTCAATTCTGCCAGTTGAGGTTTAAGTTTTGGTTTTGGCTAAAAATATAATAGTTACCCCTTTTTCTTTGATTTATTCAATCCGACGTGAATGCAACGAGTCTTTTACTTATATTGAGGTTCTAAATGTAGTGGGGCTAGGCTGCTTGAAACCCTAGATCCATGTCCCAAAGCTGGATCCTGTCTGCTTTGCAGATAGCTGGTGAGGGAAGCTATATTTATGGGACCTCTTTGCGAGAGACCCGTTGTCCACGTTGGGCTTGCATCATGAAAAAGAAAAACTATAGTATTTGTCATTTACCATTACTTATTCGGACTATAGTGGATTTAATTATCCCAGAAGAGTTCCTTGTTCCATGCACGGTCTGTGTGTATTATATATATATATATATATATATATATATATATATATATATGACTATTTAATTTCTCCCGAAGTGTTCATTCTGACGAAAGTTCACCCTACCTTACACATACAGCTTGACATGGAATCCAAACCATGACCCTCCAAGATCAAGGAGGGTCATGAATTACAAAGTCTTTGCCCCGACTCGACCTCACAACCTTCCGATCAGCAGCACCCAAACCACTATCCTACCGAAACAGATGAGTGTAGGACAAAAGCCCTCTAGGACAAAAGCCCCCTAGGACATTGGCCTCCGAACAGTCCTGCTTTAGGATCTTTTCCGTTTGGGGGCTAGCAGCGAATTTTAATGAAAATTGGTAGACTAATGTATCATAGTTTTGGTCACTGATTTTAAAAAAATAGCTTTGTTTTTTGGGAGAAATGAAAAACAAACATGTTAGAGCACTTTAAATAATTTAATTAATGTGTTTTTAACGAAAATATCATAACTTAACCTAACCAATCGTCAAGGGCGTACAGTTGACCTAACCGGGCATTCAATTGACGTAACCGGGCATTAATTCTTGATTTTTTCTGCCACTTTTACAGATCTGCCAAGATCCTTCAAAAGGCGTATTCTTCGTAAAGTTGCACTTTTTACCGTTTGACCGACGCTTTTGGCAACGAAAGAACTGGGTATTTTTAGAACACTTTTTTATAAACAGTAACAATTTGTGACTGGCTAAATTTAATACAATCCTCTGCAACTAGTTTAAGCTAGTTAAAACACATATTAATTGTTTAAAGTGCTCTAACATGTTTGTTTTTCATTTCTCCAAAAAAAGTAAGTTATTTTTTAAATCATTGACCAAAACCACATTTGTATACCGATTTTCATTAAAATTCGCTGCTAGCCCCCAAACGGAAAAGACCCATATATGTATGTATGTATGTATGTGTGTGTGTGTATGTGTGTATGGTTAACTGACAGACGTGTAGATTGAAACTAACAGCCCATAACCTTAACACCACGGTGGCTGAAGTGGAACTGATGCTTCAGATTAGATGTGACACCTGACTTGCCCTACCCAGCAATTTGTCCAGGGGGCTTTTGTCCTAGGGGGCTTTTGTCCAGACCCGGAAACAGATATACTGTATACTGCAAAGTTAACAACAACCAATGTAATCCATGAAAGAAACTTAAGGAATAAAGTTATTACATTACGAGCAGAGTTATCTTTTTAGATCGAAACTAAGTAAAACTTGTAATAAGCTAATACTAAGCATTAATTACTAATAAGCTAATACTAAGCATTAATTAATGATAAGCTAATACTAAGCATTCGTTAGTAATAAGCTAATAGTAATTACGATACTTGTAGGTTATCTCCTCCCCATCAATTTTGACAGAATATTTTCGTTAAAACTAACGAAAATATCACGACTTAACCTAACCAATTATCAAGGGCGTACAGTTGATTTATAAGTAAATAGTAAATACTATTCCAGAAACAAACAATGTTATAATTAATAATAGATCAACTGTACGCCCTTCATAATTGGTTAGGTTAAGTCGTGATATTTTCGTTAGTTTTAACGAAAATATTCTGTCAAAATTGGTGGGGGGGGGGGGGGGAGATAACCTACAAGTACCGTAATTACTAATGAGCATAGGCGTAGGAGGCGGGGAGTCTAGGGGGCGTAGACCCCCCAGGACAAGGAAACTGAGCATTTTCAGGGCAGATTTTTCCTGACATTCCTTTGTTTTTTTTTTTTACTTCTTGAGATGAATTAATTACTTGCTACTATACTTGCAGTTAATAATTAAAACGTAAGTTCAGGACTTACTGAATTTTATATCAACTGCAATGCCATAGGTTTGCTTGTCATTTAGAAATATAGCAAAATTTTATCTCATTTTTGTAAATTGTAATGTTTTTTATATATGTTTTTTATATATGTTACTCATACTCTAACCTTTATGTTATTTTATGTTACACCTAATGCTTATGCGGAAATCAGGGCACCCTGAAAATTTTTAGGGCAAATTTTTTTTTGCCCCTTCCCCAGTAAAGTGCCATTTCATACGCCTATGCTAATGAGCTAATACTAATTATAAAATTAGCAAAATAAAAGGTTAATAACGTAATTAACAAGAATAATTTAACATGGAAAGTGATATTTTACATTAAAATTAACAAGGCTAACTGAATTTTCAACATTCCTTATAAGGTCAATTGACTTCAAGCAAATAATAAATAATGAATCCGAAATTAATACTAACAGTATTTAAGACGTCATTAAATAAGTTAATTTCATAAACAATAATGGGTGCTCTTCCAATACGTGCTCTACCGTAAAATTTACATTCCAATATGTGCTAACTAACGAAAATATCACGACCTAACCTAACCAATCGTCAAGGGCGTACAATTGACCTAACGATTGGTTAGGTTAGGTCGTGATATTTTCGTTAGTTAGCACATATTGGAATGTAAATTTTACGGTAGAGCACGTATTGGAAGAGCACCCAATAATGAATAGCAAGTTTTTCTATAATTAATCCTAAATTTGAAGTGTTACCAAGCACCTGCGTGACGATTGGTCGGAGTTATAACTTTACTGTCAACCAACTCCTGTATTCAAGGGGATAATGACCATCACGATAAACGAATCAGTTACTCAAAACAAAACATGAATTTCAGGATTAGATAGGCTGCCAAAGGCAACGAAAGCAGCCTAAGGAAAGCTTCCGTAATGGTTTCTATTTGCTCATATATTCGTGGGTAGGCGAGAAGATTAAAAAAAGAATAGGAAAACGAGCGAAGAAGAGAAGCAAAAAAGGAGAAGATGGTGGTTTGGAAAGAGAAAGTGAAGAAATGAAACGGAGAAAAGGTGTCCAGGCAGGCTCAACCGGGCGTATTCGGACAGATTTATCTACAAGAATGGCCACAAAGTCCCTTTGCAGTGAAATTACAGCATATCTGTATATTGCCCTCGTTTTTCATGCAAAGGGATTTTGTGGCCACTTTGTACATGAGAGTAAGCTTTTCTTATACGGTTGGAGTTCCAAACATTGGGATCCTCTAATTTCACAAGGAGGACAGCAGACCTTTTAAAAAAATATGGCATCAAATGCCAGTGACGTAACGCAATCACCTTTCACATGATGGAAATAAACTCGACCATTTTTATAAAAAAACAACAAAAAAAAACTAGAAATGACCTAGCACTGAAAGCAAAAGGTAGAACGCTGATTACCTTCTCCAACTACATAACTTGAATCTGATCCTTCCGTCCATACTTTCAATTTACATTTTTGGTTCGTTTTAAAATTATTAATACACAAGCTAAAATTATTAAGAAGCTTATTAATTACAACTTCATATTAATTCTTCATATTACTTTATCACATTAATTTCCACATTTAATTACCCGTGTATTTCACATTTTTATATATTATGTGGATAACTAATTTATTTGTCATTTTATAAACAAGAGAAATTCTAAATACAAAATATTACGTTGGACCTTTTCCAGTTTGTGTACCGTTTTTCATATAATTTATTTTTGCTTCTTTTCAGATCAAAAATGAGTGATAATATAATTTTTTTTA
The DNA here is from genome assembly GCA_023014485.1 of Bathynomus jamesi. NCBI lineage: Eukaryota > Metazoa > Arthropoda > Malacostraca > Isopoda > Cirolanidae > Bathynomus > Bathynomus jamesi. Next base: position 994,328 of record JAJOZX010001008.1, read on the forward strand.
TTTATTTTTTTAGGTTAATTGTACGCCATTGACGATTGGTTAGGTTAAGTCGTGATATTTTGGTTAAAGCTAACGAAAATATCACGACTTAACCTAACCAATCGTCAATGGCTGACAGACATTCCTGAGCGTGACCGACTGACAAACAGACATTCCTTGACGATTGGTTAGGTTAGGTCATGATATTTTCGTTAGTTAGCCTTATAAAGCTAACTAAAGAAGGCTGGGGTCCGAATTCTACATTTGATCCCTTATTTATTTTTCATTTAAGAACGTTTTATTGGCAGACGTTTCGGAAAAATTAATTATGAAAAACGGTATGAAAAATTAATTATGAAAAACGGTATGAAAAACGGCACACAAACTGGAAAAGGTCAATTACGTTTTACAAACTTAAATACGTAATCTTTAGTTTTTAAGAGAAATATTTTACATATTACGAATTACTGTAGAGGTTGTAAGCTGTAATTTTAAGCTCGATGAAAGCGAAAATTCATAGGAAATAAATACTTCTTTATCTGCCAACTATTTTTCCGTTCGATTCAGTTAGAAATTCCTTTTTTTTTAGTTCATTATTAAATTTTAAATGTAAACTTATTTGGGATCACCTGAAGATCAGGGCCCACAGCCTTCTTTAGTTAGCTTTATAAGGCTAACTAACGAAAATATCACGACCTAACCTAACCAATCGTTAAGGGCGTACAGTTGACCTAACGATTGGTTAGGCTAGGTCGTGATATTTTCGTTAGTTAGCCTTATAAAGCTAACTAAAGAAGGCTGTGGGCTCTGATCTTCAGGTGATCCCTTATTTGTTTTACATTCACGGGAACAACAATTCTTCCAGCAATTTAATTGACTTGGTAACCTTTACTAAACAATTTGTAATTTTATACATTTTATTTTTTACATCACAATAATGTTTCATAGATAGTTGTTACAATCAGAAATATTGCTTTAGACCATTTATCTGATTTGGGAAACCTTGGGAAAGCCTTCATAAGTACTAGCGGTTTTATATTATCCAAATGCAATGTAATATAACCTAATATTTAACATACAATTTACTCATTTAACCATTTGACGACGACCTCTACAAATTAGTAGCGGTTCAAATACACGCATTCATAATTTAACTCGAGAAAAATAACCGGCGTCCAGTTTAGTTCGTTAATGTGGTTAAATAGGTTAAATATGGTTAAATATGTTAAATGTGGTTAAATAGGCTAAACTTATTTATTGGATCACGTTAAGAATAGCGAACCCATAGGATGTTGGGTTCGCTATTCTTGACATGGATAATTTTGGGTTCCCTATTCTTGACATGGAAACTTTTGGGTTTGCTATTCTTAACATGGAGAACTTTGTAAAAACCATTATTTACATAGGATAAAATTTGCCCTAACCGGGCACTCAATGAACCTAACCGGGTATTCAGTTGACCTAACAGGGCATTCAATTAACCTAACCGGGCATTCAGTTATTTTTGCTACCCTTCGTGTGCGGGTAGCAAAAATATCCCGCATATCAAGTATGGGTGTTCGGTTTAGTTGATACAAGTACAACCCCATCAGTTGGCTATATGGAAATAGTGGAGCATATTTTTTTTTCGAAGTATTTTTCCCTGTTGAAACATTAGGTTTGCCATTCTTAACTTGTTGAATTTTGGGTTCGCTATTCTTAACTTGTTGAATTTTGGGTTCGCTATTCTTAACATGTTTAATTTTGGGTTCGCCATTCTTAACATGAGGTAAATGGGTTCGCTATTCTTAACATGATCCTATTTATTTTTCATTTAAGAACGTACATAAACACTTGATCCTCCAAACAGAAGATTTTGTAATATATTATTTCTCTTCACTCTCAATTTTACTTTAATTCATTTTTACCTCACTTTTTCAGAGGTAATACGAGTATAATGCAATTGTCCTTTTCTTTTGTATAATTCTCGTTTGAAATTCTCAACCAGAGCTATGTTTATTGCATAGTGGTAAATTTATCCCGCATCAGGATTTGAGCCATTAGGCCATTAGGCTACGACAGAATAAAAGCAGTTTAATCGTCAGCTCCCTCGTCTCCGACTCAAAGGCCCTGAAAACTAATCGTGGAGCGGTGTAAATTTTGCATACGCAGAAATGTGTAGTATGCGTTTATCGTCTGCCAAAAAAAAGGGTTCACTCTAAAAACATCCATGGAATCAACATTTTTCAAGCAATCAGTATGAAACTTATGCACGTAAAAGATACATAAAACATCTACCTGTAAACCAAATTTCAGTTCGAAGCTATCAAAAATAACTATTTATTAAATATTTCTCTAATAATACTACATCTGATGCTCGACAAACTAATCAAGAATCCTTTATTTCCATTTTCACTTTTGTAAATTCTAATATACGATTTTTTTTGCAGGGCTATAAAATATAGTGAATATGCCATTTTCAGAGGAAGATAAGATTATAATTAAGCATTATAGACTAGAAAAGGGAAATTTACGAACGAAACTACTCTCCGAATTTCCCAACAAAGAATGGACTCTTGGTGGTTTGGGAAAGCTTCTAAAGAAAATTGACGAGACTCGGGGATATCAAAAGAAGAGAGAGGAGGGAAGTGGGCGACCAAAAACTGTTCGCATACAAGACAATATTGACGACGTCGAAGAACGTATATTAAGTCGGGAAAACCAGCCAGGAACCCATATGACACCAGCTCGCATATCAAAAGAGTTACAATTATCAGAAACTAGTGTGAGACGCATAATTAAACAAGATCTTCAACTAAAACCTTTCAAAAGAGTGCATGGGCAAAAGATTACTCAAACTGATGAGCAGAAACGAGTTCAAAGATCAAAACAAATCTTACGGCGAGTAACATGTGATAAACTTTCAAAAGCTTTTTTCACTGATGAAAAGAGATTCACTGTGGAGCCACCTCGGAACAGCCAAAATGACAGAGTTTACTCGCACGTCCATTGTAAGAATGAAATACCTGATAGCAGACTCTTTGCAACCAGAAGTCATCTCAGCTAGTGTCATGGTGTCAGTTGGCATATCAAAGTTAGGAACAACATCCATTCATTTTCTTGAGCCTGGTGCAAAAGTCAATGCCAATACTCTGCTGCGAAACATGCTGCCAGAAATGCAAAATCTGGCCAACGTGGTTATTATCTTTTTTAGCAAGACGGAGCAACGTCCCATACAGCAATAGCAACTGTGGAATACTTAAAAATTTAATCGTTTTAGTTCAGGGATAAAATAATTCTGCACCATTGCAAGGTAACATTCGCCAATGACTATTGGTTCTTAAAAAAATAAATAAAGGGACCAGTGATGCATGACTTTCTGAGAGCGACCAGCCATTGAGATTTTGTGAGTCTCTTTCATGTTCCCAGACTTCGTGAGGTTTCTCTGCCTCCAAGTACGCCAGTTGTGGCGGTTGACTTTGCCACTAATGTGGAACGTTGCCTCATCAGAAAATGTTAAATTGCTCAGAAACCCAGGGGAATTTTTGAGTTTTGATTACAATTCACAGAACTGCGTGGTAGTCAGTCATCTTCCAGTAACATTTGAACCATCTGAATCCTGTACGCATTTCACTTTAAAAATTGCGCGCACTGTTGATTCCGGGATGTTTAGTTCATTGGATGAACTTCGCAACGATTTCTGTAGACTCCTCTCAAATGCTTCCTGGACGACGGCCACAGCACTGATTTGAGGCCTCCCGGATCAAGGTTGGTCATTTACACCCAGTTTCTTTAAACTTTTTCATTCAACTGTTGAATGAGTTCCTATGTGGTGCACCTTTCTGGTAATGAGCAGTGAACTTTCTTCTCACAACTGGTATGGACCTCAGTTCTGCTACCTATAAAACACCCTTTCTTCTACTGTCACCATTTTCAATCAGTTTCAGCGCTACACACACACACAACACACACACACACACACATATATATATATATATATATATATATGGCGACATTTACAATTAAACATGAAAATAATAAATGATGTATATCCGCAGGGATAAATGAGAAGCGATTCCAAGGCCTTTCGTATATTTAGCACCTGACGAAGTGTATTAGGTGTATTACTAAATAAACGAAATGCCTTGGAATCGCTTTTCACATTTCCCTGTGGTTTGCATCATATACAAACTTTGGTCATCGTTATCGTTACCAGTGCCCATGTTCATGAGTGTAAATATATTTCTAAAATAATTTGATGACTAACTTTTTGTATAATAATGTTCATACCGAGTTTTTCAGGATAAACAATGAAATTTTTTTATTGAAAGATAAAAAATTTAAAGGAGTCCTTGAAACATGTATTTGCATAAAATATAAAGTGTGTGTGTGTGTGTATGAGAGAGAGAGAGAGAGAGAGAGAGAGAGAGAGATTATAAATAAAGTGAATTTAACTATATACCCATATACGAAAGCCACATAAGAAATACTGAATGGCTCCAAGTACAAAATGGAAAGCTGATACAAAGTTATTGTAGCAAAAAGCACATTTGAAACGGAACCAAACGTTACGCAACAACGTTCAACGTAAACTTACGCTCACGTTATGGTTGCAATTTATTCGCATGAGTTGCATGTTTTGCTGGCGCGATCACGTCAAACGCGAAAATAAAAGTATTATATTTTTATTTACATAAAATAGTTTTCAAGTAAATATTTATTCTGTAAAATACAAACACACACACACACACACACACACACACACACACCTATATATATTGTTTGTGTGTGTGTGTGGAGAGAGAGAGAGAGAGAGAGAGAGAGAGAGAGAGAGAGAGAGAGAGAGAGAGAGAGAGATTACATAATATTAACAAGGTAACATATAAAAAATATTATGTTTTATATTGTCAGTTTAATTAACATCTTAGTAATTAAAAACGTTCCTAAAGGAAAAAGCCATCAAACACCAACTGTAGCCCACTTTACGGCTGAACCATAACACAGAAGCGGTAGATTCGATGAGAAATTGGTCCCATAGTGTATAAAACCTTCTGTGAAACATGGTAGGAGCTCCATAATAATTGTATGGGAGTGTTTCCGTTGGTACGTCTCTGGAGACACTAAACAAATACTATGAAGAAAGAATAATACTATTCTATTTTAATTCCTCGTGCCATACCAAGTGTCACCGGGTACTGGGTCAAACCTTGAATAAGATATGACTCAAAACACAAATCTAACCGAGTCCCGACGTAGCCAATGTCGTAACAACACTTCCCGTCCATCAGCGAATTTAAGTGACAGTGAATCTGGAGAGTAGTTGGATGGAAGACCGACGACTTCTGCATCCAGATTATGTAGCGACCAGTGGTTCGGATCCAGGGCTAGCAAAATTTTGTTTTTATTTTTGGTTTTGCCCAGTCCGTTCGTGTTTTTTCATTTTATGAAAACTCCCCAACAAATTTTGGGTTTTTATCTTTTTTAATTTAATGTAATGTTATTTTTTACTGTTTTATCTATTTTCCTGAAGTTTTGCTTTATGCTGACACTTTAGATATTAACCCTTTCAGGACGACTGGTACAAACTGGTAACGGTTCAAATTCGTAACTCAACCGTACAAAAAATTCCGGCCTTAAAGGGTTAAATAGACTTACTAAACAAGAAATAATTTCATATACAGGCAAAAATTAAAACAATAGTTAGTACATCAATGATCACACGATATTATATTTAATCTATAGCTTTCATAGAAGTATCTATAAGATACATTGGTCATTAGTCCCTTTTCATGTAAAACAAGGGCAACATACATATATGCTGTAATTTCACTGCAAAAGGACTTCGATTACTAATCATGTATTTTATGTTCATTTATAATGTACTATAACTGTGTAGTATACTGTAAGTATTACAGTAAGTATTGCATTATACTGTATTACATGCTTATCACAATTGAAATGTCCAGAATTTGATAACTATTTTATCAGTAATCATATTATGTTCATACGTTCTCTATTATGACTTAAAAAAATATATTTTTTTGTCAATGCAACTATACTACCACACCATTGAAAACTAGGGCCTATGTATGCATTATAATATAATTTAAATGCGGATCATCCTTTTAGGGGAGTGCGAGTTTTTGATACCTTTCAGCTCACCCACAGGAACAGGAAGCCCGTTTCCCGTCGCTACCTCACAGTATGGTGGGTAAAGTGTATGGTATATAAAAAAAATGTGGATCAAATAAAATACTCGGCATGATGTCTGGTTGGTGTCCCCTCTAGACTACCCTCCCTGGATCCGCCCCTGGGGTTACACTCCACCTTCTCGAAAAGATCTTACTAGAAATATGCTTGAGTTCATGAAATTGAACACTGTCCAAAAAATGAATTAACACACAGTCAACAATCACTCTACAGTACTTCAAGATGTATCATAGTCTTCCGTCAGAAATTGATCATATTATTGCTACATTTAGTCACACTGGAGGTCATTCATATTTGTTAAAGTGCACTGAATTGTGGTGCAGGAAAGAAAACTGCAGAGTTTTTTGTTGAAGTTACATTTCGCACAATTAAGGAAGTGAAAGAAAAGTATGACAAATGTAACTGTGAAAAAATGTAACTTACTTCATAAATTAATTCAAACTAATGAACTTCACAAGTTCAGATTATTCAGGAAATTAGGAATTGCAAACACAAATTTAATATTTTTTTTTAATATATACTGTATATATATATATATATAATATATATATATATATATATATATATTATATATATATATATATATATAGTATACATATTTAATATATAAGTATGAAAGAACTAAAGAAACTGCATTGATCTTGTGACATATGGTGACATATGGTGTTCTGGACGTTACTTTAACCTCTTGAAAAGAGATGTAACTCCAAAAACTACTATAAAACATTGTAAAAGCTCATAAGTACTTCCGTCGTCACCATCAAACACATGTTAGTATCAATAATTACCATAGTGAAAGTTTAGTTTAGGTCACAAAAACTCTGTCAGGGGCCTATAATAATAAATTGGAAATTTTTGTTAAATAAATAATATCAATAATATTAGTTAATTGATATTTAGAATCACCTGAAGATCAGGGCCTCCAGCCTCAATTACCAAAGGATATCTTCGTTAAAACTAACGAAAATATCACGACTTAACCTAACCAATCGTCAAGGGCGTACAGTTGACATAACCGAGCATTTGGTACTGTAAAGCAAAAAACAAGAATACATGGGGCCCCTGATCTTCAGGTGATCCGATATTTATTTATATATTTATAAAATGTCGTAAAATAAAACTTGTTAGGCCTATTATTATTAATAATTTTTTGATGACAGGGATAAAATACCTACCATGAAAAAATATCATAATTTTAACTAAGAACTCTTACCAGTTTTTTCTATCTTAAATAATTACAGAGTTCGTTGAAGTTAAAAAATGGCCTTATGGTACAGATTCCCAATGATACTCGTTGGAATTCCCAACTGACATGTGTAGACACTCATTAAGAAGTTCAATAAATGTGTAGAAATACACAATGAACAAAATGTTGAAATAAACATTAGCACTATTCTGAGCAATGATGGCTTATATCGAGAAGCAATTTAAATGCAAAAGCTGCTCTTCCACTTTCTGCTTGCTAACTGCCTCTTTCGCTTCACTCAGAGTTATATATACTGTATATACTCAACCTGAACGAGTTTGGTGCTGTTCCTCCATCTCCCCCTCCGACTTAGTTATGTCTGAAATTAGAATCTCTTCCTGATGGGGTCCCTCCTGTTGTTCTCAAAAACTGCGTTTCTGTGTTGACACCCTTCCTAGGCAAACTTTTTCGTCTTTTTCTTTCACTTGGTACTTTTCCTTCCTGTTGGAAGTTTACTCTTATTCAGCCTGTCCCAAAGAAGGGTGACCACCCCTTTCAACCCTCCAACTATCATTTACTTCGCCGCAGTGTTGCCTCACTCTCTCTTTACTCTCGCTATTATAACGGACACTTCTCTTCTCAACTCTCTAACTGCAGGCCTCCTCCTTCAACGAGAACATGCAGTACCAGACTCTCGACACAGTCTCATTCCTTTTTTGTCATCCTTTCTAACGCAAAGGTTGATCGGTATTCTCAATCGTTCATCTACTCAACCCATCAACTCTGTAACATCCTTACTGAATCCATCTTTCCCCGCCGTCTATGACCTCCAATCTTTCAAACGCGGAGTATCCAGGGATCTCGAAAACTGGACCTTGATTTCGGCTCTATCCTTTCCCTTCTATGAGGAGGGGGAGCGGGTAATTTTTGCGGACATACGCCCTTGGCTACTCTTTCCTGCCTAAAAATTTTACTTATTTATTTAATTATTTATTTATTTATTGCACGGCTGTAGAGAAATAATAGATTTATTCTACTCTATCATTTTTAGTGTATAATTTTATGATTCTCGTTCAGTGCGATGACGATGTGATCTTCACGTTTTTTGTTAATTTATTTAAACATTTTCATAATAGTTAATTAACTTTTATTTTTAAAGTTTGAAAGTCGTTTTGCTTCATTAATGACTACTGTATGTTAATGTGACCTTAACGAACGGATGTAGTTAAGCGTTTTTTTTTTGTTTTTAACAAAATTTCCTTATTATCTTCTTTTTTATATTATTTTAAACTCCGTTCATTATAGAATTTAAAAAAAAAACAATAATATATATATATATATATATTATATATATATATATATAAGGGCTAAAAGTTGCTTAAAATTTGTAAAAAAATCATGTTGAAATCGCAACGTTTGAACCGAATTGATTTGAATTGACTGACCTTTATAATAAAATAAATACAATTTTAAAAATTTCTGTTTTAACATAAATAATTGTGAAATTGGACTATTTACATTATTTAATTTGGCCCTTAAGCTTTAGGCTTTACTGGGCTCTTAATTAAAAATAAAACAGATGGTTATTATTATAATAATAATATATAAATTATGAATAAGAATTATTAATTAGAGTATATATTAATCTTAAGTTATTATTATAGATATAAAACAAATACAAAGTTATTACTGAAGGTATGATACCAATACTATACAAAGAAATCAATCTTGGACATGAGAGATGAACACTAACAAGTAATGTACATTTAATCCTAAATTACACACGAGAAATGAATAAGTAATAGGGTAATGTACATTTTTTTTATATCAGTATTTAAATCATTCCATAGTTTCAATCCAATAAAAATGGGTAATTTTTGAGATGAAGACGATCTAAATTGAGGTATAACATGCTTTCATCTATTTCTGGTCTGATATGAGTGGATTTTTTGATGTTGTGACATCAAAACCGCATAAATTTACGAATTAATTTACAACTTATTGTAAATTAATTATTGTTTCTTACGTTTGTAAATAAAAATAAAATGTGACAATTTAATTACATCTTTGAACTTTAGTAGTTTTAACTTTTTAAATAATACACTAGAATGATCATGGAGATCAGCATCAGATAATAACCTTATTGCTCGTTTATGGATGACAAAGATACTGTTTAAAGCGTTGTTAGCAGAGTTTCCCCAAACAAGAGTGCAGTACGTTATATAAGGAAGAACAAGAGTATGATACAGAGTTAATAAAACCTGTTTAAGGACTACATTTCTAAGTTTAAACATTATGGAAACGCTCTTTGAAATTTTTTTGAGATATAATTTACATGATCACTCCATTGCAAATTCTTATCTCGAATTGCACCAAGAAATTTTGTTACAGCACACGCCTTTACAGCGAATTCATCAACACTTAGTTCATCAAGATACACATTTCGTTTATCAGTAAAAATCATGAAATTTGTTTTACTGGTATGTAGGAAGAGTTTACTGGTGGTGAACCAGTTCATTACACTGATGAATTCTGATTTAAATATATTCTCAGCTGAATTAACATCTTTGCGAGAAAAAGACACAGTTGTATCATCCACAAACACTTTGAAGTTAAGTATATCAGATGAGCGTGGAAGTCATTTATATATAACAAAAATAACAGTGGACCCAGAACTGAGCCCTGTGGCACACCATGTTTGACAAGCGCTTTGGTTGAGCAAACCTTATTTACTGATACAAAATGACAGCTACTGGACAAATAACTTTTAAACCAATCACTGATTGCTCCTCTAAAGCCTTAACAATATAATTTATTAAGTAGAATATTATTGTCTACTACACCAAACGCTTTACTCAGGTTCATAAATATTAATATCATTAATTTTTTGTTCTCTTTAACTATAATTGCACTTTCCATTAAGAGTTAAAAATAGCCATTTCCGTTGTTTTATTATAACGGAAGACATTATTATTACGGAAGGTTTTGATTTGTAACTAATTTTTATTGTTTTTTTTTTCCTTTTAAACAACTTTAAGGTCAATTTTGTTGGAATACAATTATAAGATTTGGGAATACGAAACTCGAAGTAATACAATGTAAATCCTTTCAGTCATTTTGATTCTGGATTGTGTGTTCCATTTTAGCTATATTTTGAATGCATAAATCAGTATATATTCATTAGTATTTCATTTATACTCGTACGTATCTCATTCGAAACGTATTATAAGTTTGGTCATTTCCCTTAGCTTATTGGGTAAAACCTTTTCCTATAAGAGAAGCGAAAACGCTTAAGTCGGGAGTTCGACTCCCGATGATGCTGTTAATAATAATCAAAGAGTTAACGCAATGGGCCGCATTAGTTAGCCTGACCGCTGTGCCAGTTTCTGCCTCTCCTCACTTATCATCATCATCATCATTATCATTATTATTATTATTATTATTATTAGTTTGGTTGAAATTGGTATTATGATCAAACTCATAATAAATGTGTATTATTAAATAATTATGAAATGGTATAAAAATGGTGTAAAAAAAAAATATATATATATACACAATAGGCTCTCTCTCTCTCTCTCTCCTCTCTCTCTCTCTCTCTCTATATATATATATATATATATATATATATATATATAATAAAGCATTTGATAAGGTTTAAATGTTAACTCAAACGATACAATAAATTACGACACAAAACACAAAAGTCACGAAATGACGAAGCGAAATTACGATTTGGAATTTCTTAATATTTGCAAATGTTTTAAAGAATTACGAGTAAGTATATTGCCAATTTTCTTGCTAAATTTACTTGCCAAACTATTAAATTTCAGAATTATAAATATAAAAAAGTTTATATAGATTAAGTTTCGGGAAAGCGCTGTAATGGGAAACCTCATTTTGAGATGAAATTAAATTGAGGGTGGATTTCCCCCTTCACCCCCATCCCTTAAAGAAGTAAGTCTTTAGCTTCATATGATGGTAAATTTAGCTGTAAGTTCTTGAATATAATTATATTATGTAGGTATAATAGCAAGACTTATTGTACACGTGTGAGTAACATATTAATCTATATTAATGTATATTAATTAATCTATAATTAATTATTAATTAATATTATTAATTATTATTATTATTATTAATTATATACTAATAATAATAATTAATAATAATAATTATTATTATTAATAATTATATATTACTATACTATACTATATTAATTAATCTATATTAATCTATATTATTATAATTAATAAAAAACATGGAAATTCTATTCGCTTTAATAAATTAAGTTTTAAAAAATACGACTAAGATAAATTATGGTGCCAAAAAAATTATAATTGAATTCCCGAATAAAAATTGGACAAGAAAAGGGGATACAAAAAGTTATTCGAAATTTGCTAAAATTTGTAGGTGTTGCTCGAAGCGATGGAAGTGAACGGCTTCGCAATGAAGGCACTGAAGAAAATGGGGAAGTCGTTATAAACCTGATTTGCAGCAGGTCGACCTGGAACGCATAAATCTCCGAGAGAAATTGAAAAAGCAACCCGCATTTCACGAAGTACAGTGTGGAGAATCGTCAAACTTGGTTTACGCATAAATCTTTTCAAACGAATGAAAGTCCACCAGCTCACGTATCCTAATGAACGGAAGATGATAACATGTTGTCAACACTTGTTAGTAAGATTTCCTGCTTATACTGTTAGGTGAATTTGATTCAATGACGAGAAAAAGTTTATCGTTTCAACTTCGATGAACACTCAAAACGATCGGGGGTATTCAAGAGCAGAAAAAGTGATTCGTGCGTCGTCGGAGAGGTTCTTGCGAGAGCGTCCCACTTTTATCCAGAAAATTATAGTATCCACTTTTATTTCAAAACTTCGAAAAGTCTATTGTTTTTGTTGAACCATGGGCCAAGGTTAATGCTGCGTACTATCAATTATCCTCGAGAAGCATTTGTCCGTCATTCGTGATAAATCAGAAGAGCGATTCACCACCCAACAAGATGGGGCAACTAGTCACACAACAAACTCGACTGCGTCTTTTCTTCGGACTAATGTTCCGGGCTTTATTGGAAAAGAGCAGTGGCCTCCTAATAGTCCAGATTTAAATCCACTAGACTATTCCAATTAGACCGTGCTGCGGGAGTTTGTCTACGAACATCCTATCGAAAATGTGATATTATTGCGCCAGGCGATCGAGGACGCTTGGGAAAAGTTAATCGCGAAGATTTATTGATTGCGTCATTGATCAGTGGCGCTCCAGGCTCGAACTTAGAAGCCTGCATTCAGCGAAACGGTGGACATATTGAGCATTTATTCTAATATAAGTTTCATTTCTCTATTGTCAACAGAAGAAACGTATTTATAACAAATGCAACAGAAAATTGTACACTTTTATTTTGTATCCAATAAACAGTGTTTTAGTAAAAATAATCTAATCACTTTATTTTGCCACAACCTAACTTAAATTGAGTGTTTTTCAGATAAAATTTGGTACACAAGTGTTAAATGAGTTGTATTACGTATTGTAGTATTTTAACCAAAATAAACAACCCTCAGCCGAAGTTACTGACGTATTAAAAGTTATGACATATTACTTTTTTTATGGTCTACCCGGTTATATATTATATATATATATATATATATATATATATATATAATTATGCGGGTTGCTTCTACAGAGCTTCAATTTAATATTTAGTAGAAATCCAATGACAAGGAGAAATGTAAATGCCATGAAAAGTCTTCTTTATTGCGCAACGTTTCGAGCAATACGCTCATCTTCAGGCTGTTTAATAACAATGTGAAATTAAAATCAATATTGAATGAAAAACAAACAGAAATTTCTATAACCTATTCGTAAAGACAAATTTTAAAAGACTGAGAAAAGAGGGTTAAGTTCTAAGTTATACAGATTTACATATCAAAATTAAGAAGTTATTTTTAAATACATGTAGTAAATGTGAAATTAATACACTGGAAAAATTACCAATAGTACACTGGAACAATGGAGCTATCTACCTTATACAGCAGTATCCGAGGCCGACTAATTTGACCAGAGGAGATGGGAATGAAAGATGGCGAGGGAGATAGGGGAAGGAGGGATTATAAGGAATTGGGGAAGGAGGAGGGATCATAGCAGATTGAGAGGGACGGACGATGAGTCAACATTCAGACTAGGGGACAATGCTTTAATGAAAAGGGATTCTAAAATTCTTAGTGAGTTGGGACAAGTATTACAACAAGAATTTTAAAATTGTCTAAAGTGACATCAATTTTGCATTTGATGCTATGTTCACGTATGCTGGAGGCTTCCTTAGTTTTTAAAATTTTACCTGTTCGGCCACTTATTCCCATATGCGAATAAAATCTAGCCCTGAGAGAGCGAACAGTGCTGCCGATGTAATTCCCAAGGAGACACCTAGGGCAGGTAAATAAATATACAACACCGCTACGCAACGAGTCAGGGGTTCGATCCTTCGCTGAGAAAAAGCTACCTAAAGACGTTTTATTAAATAAATATGATGCGGAAATCAGTATGATAAAAAAATTTCCTTAACAATTTTGTAAATTTAAGCTTAAATTCCTTATTCAAGGGACCCATTTCAGGTACCAAGAAATATTTTATATCCTTCGGCACTGTAATACATGGAAGTTGAGGGCTATAAACATTATTTAAGAAGGATCTAATTAGTTTGTCTACATATTGAACAGGAAAACTATTATTAGTAAAGTATGATCTTAGATTATTAAATTCATCATTAAGTAAGGTAAAATTAGAGGTCAAATTATATCCTCTGAACAGGAGAGTTTTAATACAAGACATCTTATAGTTGAAATCAGTAAAACTAAAAAAAATTCATGCCCAAACCAGTGAAAGTGGGTTTCCTATAAACTGATGTAGTAATAGAATCACCGTTTTTCGAAATTTTCCTGTTCAATATGTAGACAAACTAATTAGATCCTTCTTAAATAATGTTTATAGCCCTCAACTTCCATGTATTACAGTGCCGAAGGATATAAAATATTTCTTGGTACCTGAAATGGGTCCCTTGAATAAGGAATTTAAGCTTAAATTTACAAAATTGTTAAGGAAATTTTTTTATCATACTGATTTCCGCATCATATTTATTAATAAAACGTCTTTAGGTAGCTTTTTCTCAGCGAAGGATCGAACCCCTGACTCGTTGCGTAGCGGTGTTGTATATTTATTTACCTGCCCTAGGTGTCTCCTTGGGAATTACATCGGCAGCACTGTTCGCTCTCTCAGGGCTAGATTTTATTCGCATATGGGAATAAGTGGCCGAACAGGTAAAATTTTAAAAACTAAGGAAGCCTCCAGCATACGTGAACATAGCATCAAATGCAAAATTGATGTCACTTTAGACAATTTTAAAATTCTTGGTTGTAATACTTGTCCCAACTCACTAAGAATTTTAGAATCCCTTTTCATTAAAGCATTGTCCCCTAGTCTGAATGTTGACTCATCGTCCGTCCCTCAATCTGCTATGATCCCTCCTCCTTCCCCAATTCCTTATAATCCCTCCTTCCCCTATCTCCCTCGCCATCTTTCATTCCCATCTCCTCTGGTCAAATTAGTCGGCCTCGGATACTGCTGTATAAGGTAGATAGCTCCATTGTTCCAGTGTACTATTGGTAATTTTTCCAGTGTATTAATTTCACATTTACTACATGTATTTAAAAATAACTTCTTAATTTTGATATGTAAATCTGTATAACTTAGAACTTAACCCTCTTTTCTCAGTCTTTTAAAATTTGTCTTTACGAATAGGTTATAGAAATTTCTGTTTGTTTTTCATTCAATATTGATTTTAATTTCACATTGTTATTAAACAGCCTGAAGATGAGCGTATTGCTCGAAACGTTGCGCAATAAAGAAGACTTTTCATGGCATTTACATTTCTCCTTGTCATTGGATTTCTACTAAATATTATATAATATATATATATACTCAAAGGAAGTAGTTCTCAAATTGATCTTTTACCATTTCAGGAGATTCTCATTCTCGCTTACGGATTTCCCACTTTGGCCCACGTTACGTTAGGATAGGTTAAGTTAGGTTAGACTGATATTAGGCTAATGCTTAGTTAATATTTCTTAACTTGATCTTTCTTATTTGGCACCTTTACCGCGAAGGCGAATGGGAGTGCCATTGTTTCTCAAATCAAGAAAATCTTTTCTCCAATGTGCATGTCTCATATTGTTCATTCTCATTCTCACACGAACAGCGAATTGGAATGGGAACTGAAATTGGAATTGGAATTGGAATGGGAATGACAATGACATTAAGTGGGAAGTAATCTTGCTTGCATTTGTACTTTCAGAAAAAATATATAAACGCTGTTATTTATTTTATTTTCACGCATCTACCTATATATATATATATATATATATATATATATATATATGAAAATTATTTCACGAAAGTAACACGTGAAAAATATTTATGATGAATAAAACCACGAAGGAAAGGAAACACAAAATGGTGCTCAAGCGCTTTCGTCTAATGACGAAAGCGCTTGAGCACCATTTTGTGTTTCCTTTCCTTCGTGGTTTTATTCATCATATATATATATATATATATTATATATATATATATATATATATATATACACAGGGTATCCCGTAAGTCCGGCATCATAGGAGAAATTCATATTTTTCTATTTCTACAAACCATAATTCATATTTTTCTTATGCTCGGGATGCCAATTTCCCGTCCACCATTCTGTTCAGTGACGAGGCTGTTTTTATGAAAATGGTGAGGTAAATCGACAGAACACCCGCTACTGGTCTCAAAACAACCCTCACTGGTATACCTCTTCAAAGGAACAAGGTGCATCTCGGGTGATGGTATGGTGTGGCATTTGGAAGGATGGCATCATAGGCCCCCTCTTTTTCGATGAACATGTCACTGGAGGCACCTACCTACGTATGCTCAAGGAAGAAGCATTTCCCAGTGTCTTGAACGAGGAAGGAAATTTCCCAACATGGTTCCAGCAAGACGGCGCTCCTGCACATTACAGCATCCAAGTAAGGGAATACCTGTACCAACAATTCCCTGGTCATTGGATAGGACGTCGAGGGCCTGTGGAATGGCCAGCTAGAAGCCCGGATCTCACGCCACTAGATTTTTATCTCTGGGGCCACTTGAAAGCGCTGGTATACGTAGAGAAAATTAGGAGTCTTGAACATTTGCGGCAACAATGGTGGACATATTGAGCACGTTCTGTAAATAAAAGCTTTTGTTTTGCCTTTTTTTATTATTTTTCCTATGATGCCGGACTTATGGGACACCCTGTGTGTATATATATATATATATATATATATATATATATATATATATATATATATATATATATATATCGGTGTCCAAAAAAAAACTAAACACGCCGATTTTTTTGGACTCCGTTTTTTAAGCTATAATTTTTTTTATAATTTGAAATGTGAACATAATAGTTAATAATTATAATAATAATGAATAATATTTATAATAATAATTAATAATTATTGAGATATGTTCATATAATTTATCATTTTGGTATAATATAAATGGAGCTTGCAAATTAACGTTTTTATTTTCCATAGGTTTGAGTAACCCCTGATGCCGTCATATGATGAAGAAGACAAAATTTTAATCAAAAACTTAAGATTATCTAAAAGATGGGGTGCAAGGAGAATGATGCAAGAGTTTCCTAATAAAGATTGGACACAATCTGGCGTGAACTATCTGATAAAAAAAATAGATGAAACTGGTTCGGCAGATAGACGTGAAGGAAGCGGGCGTCCTCGTTCCGCAAGGACTGATGAAATATTCGACAGCTCGAAGCACTCGTTCTTAGTCAAGAAAATAATCCTGGTACACATCTCAGCAGTCGTAAGATTTCCCATGAACTTGGAATTTCTCGTGGAAGTGTTTTCAACATTGCTAAAAATGATTTAAATCTTCATTGTTATAAAAGGCAGCGTGTACATAAATTGACACAAGCTAATAAACAGAGACGTAATATGTGTGCACGAGAACTTTTAGAGCGATTTCCAGATGACAGATCGGTATCAAAAATCTGGTTTTCAGATGAGAAGATCTACCATATAACTCCTCCAATAAACAATCAAAATGATAGGGTTTACTCAAGGGCGGATAGAGAAAAAGATGTTAGTCCTGAACGTTTGTTGAAAGAAACGGCAAGAGTTTCTCAAGGTGTGATGGTGGGTGCGTGCGTATCGAAGATGGGCAAATCTCGTTTAGTTTTTATTGCACCTCGAGCCAGGATTAATGCAAACTACTACATTAATCATGTTTTGCCGATTTATCTAGAAGATATGCAAGCCAGATGTGGTAATGATTTCACCTTTCAGCAAGATGGCGCACCAGCACACAGAGCTCGTCAGACAATAGAGTACCTCAGAGCTCAGGAGGTTAGTTTTATCGAGCCCGAAAATTGGCCAGCAAATAGCCATGACCTTACACCAATGGATTATGGCATATGGGAAGCTCTATCTTCTAAGGTTTACATACCTGGGCAGAATATTGAAGATTTAAATGATTTAAGACGGAGACTCATAGATGGTTGGGAAAGAGTTTCACAAAATTATGTAGACAAGTGCGTGGACGAGTGGCGATCGCGTTTGGTTAAGTGTATAGAACAAAATGGTTCCCATATTGAACAATTTTTCAAATAATAATATAAATTTGCATTAAATTTATTGGAATAAGAAATCTTAATTATTATATTCAAACTTATGAGAACGCATACATGTTATTAATTTGCGTGTTTAGTTTTTTTTTGGACACCGTGTATATATACACACACCAAACGGTGGTTCTTCGAGCTGGATTGATTATGATTATCTTTTACTCTTTAAAGTGAGCTATTATTAACATAATATCACAAAATCACAGACTTAAGAGAAACCCGTGCATACAAACTTAAAATTTAAAGTTATTTCCCCGATTTTGTTGGCACTGGCACTGCAAAATGTTAAAATAACAATAATTAATTAATTAAATAACTAAAGAATTTCCATGTAATCTTTTTTTTTCATTACGATTTGTTACGTCTGTATTAGTTTATATTGAAATTTATCGTATATTTCCAATACAAGTTAAATATCATTTAAAATAATAATAATAACAAAAATAATAATAATAAAAACGATTTAATATCTCGGCATCAAAGTGCGCAAAAAAAAAAAAAAAAAAAAAATTGCTCAATATCACGTTTAAATTAATTTAAATGTAAAATGACACAGCTTCAAAATGGAAATCAATTATTTCT
Source organism: Bathynomus jamesi (assembly GCA_023014485.1). Classification (NCBI taxonomy): domain Eukaryota; kingdom Metazoa; phylum Arthropoda; class Malacostraca; order Isopoda; family Cirolanidae; genus Bathynomus; species Bathynomus jamesi. The sequence continues at coordinate 1,012,978 of JAJOZX010001008.1, forward strand.
TTCAGTGATCTTATTTTTGATGCTCTGTTGGTGATGCAATATCAACTCGGTGCCACTCGTAGCCTAATAACATACGGAACAAAAGAAGTGGAGGGGACGCAATGTCGAGTCCGCTGCAGGTAATATATTTGACCCGAACCAGTTCTCCTTTTAAAGGGGACTTATTTTTCCCAATTGGTGGCGTCACCACTCGTCTCAGTGCCCTCTAGTGGACGAAGAACGTAAAACGGATCAGAATAAAAACAATTTTAGTAAAATGGATGCGTGAAAACTTCCATAACATAAGTAAAGTTGGCTACTTCTTGGAAGAAGCTAACTTTATTAAACTTTTGTTTGTGGCCAGGTTGAGGTAGGGTTTTTCCCACCTTACACCGTGACTTGTGTTTTCTTAAAATATCATCGCTGTGTCTCGGCGGATTTGGAAACAAAGATGCTAACTACACCATCGAGGCATATATATACATATATGTGTGTGTGTGTGTGTGTGTGTTCCCTTGAAATTACTTTTTAGCAAACTTTAAATGTTATCATTTTCACATCAATTTACACGAACTAAAATGAAAACTTGAAAATAAAGTTGAATATTTCCTATACATTATTTTTATCTTTTTTTATACTTCTTTACGTTTGAAGGACGTAAAGATGAGTCCCTTTAAATAATAGGCCCTATACAAAACCGGGATACAGCTTCGATTTCTCAATAAGACAAACCATAACTAAGAAAAACCACAAAAACAATTGAGTAAATTTTTGCTGAAAGGGACGAGCGGAGTGTGTAATATTACGTCAGAACCTAGACATTTCTGCATGATTGTGGATAGTTGAACCTTGACCCCAAGTGGTTTCCTGAATTTCTGAAGTAAGGCAGCTGCTGAGAATCTATGTCTCTTAGAGACGTAATCTTCTGATATCTATAATAGTCTTCTTGCTAGGATTAGGATTTCAACACTTGCTTAGAAGCCTTCATTTTTTTTTTTACTAATTTTCATCTTGACTGTAACCTCCACTGCATAACATTATTCGTATAACGTCATCGAAAATAATGAGCTTTGAAGCCATATTTTATGAGTGGAAATATAGAAAATAGGCCTTCAAAATAGAAATTATATATATTTCTTTGTTTGACTTTACTTTTGATACGCTGTTGGTGGTGCAACATGAAGTTGGTTTCCACCATTTACATCGTAAATTTCATCAACATTAAAAGTGGACCCATATAGTATTTTATACAATCAAATATTGGTTTTTACCAACACTTAAAGGTTTCCTTTCATATATTTACGAAAGAATACTGATGAATTTATGAAAAAAATGACTGATTGTGAATTTAAATACTCTTAAAACTTGACTAAGGTACGTTAATTAAGTCATAATTATTAAGTCATAATTATATCTTATTAGTAGAAATATCCTGCTATTCACCAATAATGTTGGTATTATTTCAACCAAGAGTTATTTTTAATCGGCAAAATTACTTTACTAAATTAATCCATATGATAAAGTGCCAAGTGGTTATTGGCTTACTGTTATTGGCGTTTCTATTAAAATCTACGTACGACGGACGAACTCGCCACATTGGCGATTTTGCGATTGTTCCACGAATGAATAGTTCAACTCTCCATCCCCTCCATATCCACAGACAGTTGGCACCCACCAGTGGCGTAACAACCAGGTTGGGGGCCATGGTTCGGGACATCCGAATGGGGCCCATCGACATAAAAATGAAATGATTTTCAAAGCAGGCCATTTACTGATTCGTCAACTAAACAAACGCATGCAAACGCACAGAAAATTGCATAAACAATTGCGCAGCAAAGATGCAGTAGTTATTTCAAGCTCACTTTGCGAACTTTTGCATTCGCAAATTTGTTCACGATATCAGAGATGTCCAACCGCTTAGCTCTTTCAGATTCGATCGATATCACTGCCGAATTTGATAATCTTTGCTGAGAAATTGTCGATCGCAAATAGTTCTTGATTATTTTCCGTTTCGAAAAAGCGCGCTTACATGACGCAACCATGTGGTAAATATAATCCATAAAATCTATAAAAATAAATAGTTATTAATAGATTTAAATCAAAATTATTACGTATTTATATAATATAAACTGCTGATGTTCTGATAGCGGAGCATGTGGAATTTTGGCCCAAGATTGCTTCGGGGTCCTTGAGGCTTCGGGGCCCTGGTTCCGATGAACCACCTGAACCACGCTTGTTACGCCACTGGCACCCACCCTCGCACGATCAAAATGTAGTTACAATGCTGTGCCAAAAGATTAGGACACCTCATTTACTTCAGTACTTTTCTGATTTACAGTAATGTTAATTTAGGAACATTTCTTTATATTTTGAACTATACATCATTGGAAAGGAAATTTTGTGGCCTTTTTAATGATATATAATTCAAAATGATTAAATCTAAAGAAATGGTCCTAAATTGACATTACAGTAAAACAGAAAATTACAAACGTAAACGAGGTGTCCTAATCTTTTGGCACAGCATTGTATTTTCAATGTTGTATTTGCGCTATGTATCCCTCGTACGCAATAGTCACGAAGTTTAAACGCGTCTATCTCAAAACTGGTTTGGCGAGTTCGCTCCTCGTACTCGCTACGCCCTCATATATATATATATATATATATATATATATATATATATATATATATATATATATGTGTGTATATATATAATAGTAATAATAATAACACCCAGGAGGCACACTTGCATCGCTATGATGTTGAAAAAATAGGGATGACTCAATCTTTTATTAATGACACGATAGTGACCTGGTAATTTCGAAATAGTATTCTGAAGGACACATATTTCGATATCGATATTGAAATGGGGTTGAAACTGAGTACTGATGTAATTTCATTATTCATTAAATACAGAAACATTATATCCTCATCTTTTAGGAAACTATATGCATTTTGGAAATGCTGATTGCACTTTATTTTATCAACATATTGTTACATCAACAGTACATCAGCATTAATTTTTGAACCGTCACAAATATCAACCACATTTCAACGGCATGAGTCATACATCAACAGTCGATCCATCAACCGTGCTATCTGACTATATATATATATATATATATATATATATATATATTATATATATATATCAAATAAAACGTAGCGCAGAGGAGAGTTCGTTTTCGCGTTGCGAGACGTCCCGAGCTCGTCTCTTGCCACTACACCATCCAGAAAACCAAATAATTTTCTTTCAAGTGTAGCTTTTAAACAATTTTTTTTTATTTCAGGGATAGTGTAGTAGTAAGAGACGTGCTGAGGACGTTGTCTTACGCCGACGTGAGAACGAACCTTCCTCTTCGCTACTCTTTTTACTTCCGTCTTCGTATAAAATTAATCACGACTTATTGTCATTTTCTGTGATGAATGCATATGTATATATGCATGTATGTATATGCATGTATGTATATATACATACACAGTATACAACAAGAAGGTTACTCCTGAAAAATTTAACTTAAATGGAGGTAAAAAAATTTCTCTCTATATATATATATATAATGAACCCCAAATTCTTCGCTAGGTTTTGTATACCTTTTCGTAATTAGTTGATTTCCCTTAAGGCCGTTGCGACATTTTGGGTGTTTTAAGTCATAAAATTGTTCCAGAAAAAGCAAATTACTGAAACACAAAAATACTCTTAAAATTGCAACTCACTCAGCATCCGAAAATTGTTACTCAATCAAATATTGGGTCACCTGAATACGCAACTTCTCACCATTGCTTCGTAACAGACAGAGAGTAACGTTTTTACCTCTGTTAAATTTGAGAATTTAAATTTTAGCCACTCATTCCGTTCCAAATTTTGTACCGAACCGTCAATGATGGTGATAAAAAAGTGTTAATATATCACTTTTCAGGATGTTAATTTCCTCTTATTTAGCAATGCGGGAATAGCAAAAAGTAGTAGATAAGAGTTTTAACTGAACTGTAAAAAAATATTTACAGATAATTGAAATTTGAGAAGGAGGTTAATAAACAAATAAAGTTACATTTATCTTATAGCAACAGTAAAGGTCAATGCTTTATTACTTCATTTATAAGCGAGCGGAACCGAACCAAATATTTTTAAACCAAAAAAAAATGATGTTTGTCATCCACTTATTATTATTATTATTATTATTATTATTATTATTATTATTATATTATTATTATATTATTTTAAGAGATATAAAATAACTTTTACTTCGGCCCAAATTAGGTTTCGGGTAATCCTTCAAACAAGTTTAAATATAAATACAGTCTGTCTAAGTTTTTGCACTGATGTTACAATCATTGTGATATATATATATATATATATATATATATATATATATATATATATATATATATATATATATATATATATATGTGTACACACACACACACACACACACACACACACACACATTATATATATATGTATATATATAGCGAGGAATAGGAGGACGAAAAGATGGTACATGTTTATTAACAGACGTTTCTGAAAAATTCAATTTCCATCATCAGTGCTAAAAAATTTAAAACAAGTAAAAATAAATAAGTATAATAAATAAACGAAGAACAAATTAAAATGGCGCAACAATTAGCGAGAGTCAAAAACAAGTTACAATGTGTAATAAATTAAAAGATTAAAAGTTAAATGATATAAAGGTTAACTCAAAGTACTTCTATAATTTGGCAAAAAGAAAGTCGAAAAACCATGCGACTATCGGACCTTTGAAAAACGAGAACAGTGCTTTATCTGATGATCTAACAGAAGTATTTGAAATATTAAGAGCTCAGTACGAATCATCTTTCAGTATCCCAAAAACTGACAAATTGATATGCGATAGAAACGCGTTCTTTGAAGAAGAACTACAAGGGGAAAGTATAACGGACTTCGACTTTACGACGGATGATATTACACAAGTTATACGGAAACTAAAAACACACTCAGCGGCAGGACCGGATAAATGGAATCCCACATTGATCAAAAACTGCAAGAATGTAATCGCTGAGCCCCCATATTGGATATGGAGACGATCACTAGACACGGGAGAAATACCGGGCATCCTGAAGAGCGCGAACATAGTCCCAATACATAAAGGAGGAGATCGATCCGAGGCCAAAAACTATAGGCCACTATCGCTTACATCTCATCTCACTAAAATATTTGAAGGAAAAGTTAAACAGAAAATCTGTGACTTTTTGGAAACTCAGAAAAAATTCAATGATAACCAACATGGGTTTCGGTCAGGCAGATCATGCCTATCACAACTAATGGAACACTACAACATTATTGATGTAATTATACACTTTTCCAAAGCGTTCGACAAGTGTGACTATGGAATCATAATAAATAAACTGAAATATATGAGAATAACAGGTAAAGTAGGGAAATGGATATATAATTTCTTTAGTGAGCGGCGGCAAGTCGTTACAGTACAAGGAGTATCTTCATCAGAATCAGAAGTCCTCAGCTCAGTGCCACAAGGAACAGTATTAGCTCCACTATTCTTCATAATCATGCTAACTGACATAGATGAGGACGTTACCAGAGACAGCACAGTAACATCCTTTGCTGATGACACAAAGATCAGTAGAAAAATAAGAAACCCAGAAGATATAGGATCTCTACAAACCGACATGAACAGAATTTACAAGTGGACGGAAGACAACAATATGAAGTTTAACACAGAAATTTCAGCTGTTACGGTACGGAAAAAGAGAAGACCTAAAATCCATGAAATATTATATCCCAAATGGACAAGAAATTCAGAGAAATTCTAGAGCAAAAGATTTAGGGGTTGAAGTGACTGATGATGCGAAATTTGAAACACAAAATAAGATAGCAGTAAACAGAGCAAGGAGAATAACGTGGCAGATATTGAGAACCTTTAAACGAAAGGATAGGAATGTAATGCTTCCTCTACTGAAAACACTGATCATACCCAAATTGGAATATTGCTCGGTCCTAACATCCCCATATAAAAAAGAAGACATTAGACCGCTGAAAGGGATTCAGAGAAGCTTCACAGCCAAGATCAAGGGGTGCAAAGAACTAAATTACTGGGAAAGGTTACGCGAACTAAACCTATATTCACTGGAAAGGAGAAGAGAGAGATACACCATTATTTACACTTGGAAAATAATGGAGAAACTAGTCCCTAATCTTACTCTGAACCTTGTAACTCTCCAAACAACAGTGGAAAGTAGAAAATGAAGACTGTGTCGTGTTCCCAAATTAAAAGCGAGACAGGGAACATCCTTAACCCTGAAAGAAAATAGTTTTGTCTTGAGAGGACCAAAACTTTAATCAGTTGCCCAAAGTCCTAAGAAACACGAATGGTGTTGCAGTGGACATCTTCAAAAGAAGATTAGACGCCTGGCTCAGAACAATCTCCGATGAGCCGGGCGTAACCTGGCTATGTGAGGTGGAGAGTACAAGAAACCAACTCACTACTTCACCAGGCCAACTCGAGAGGAGGGGCGACAAGCTTGACCTTCGTGAAATGAGGAATCATCGCGCGGAACCTTTGAAAGGCTGAAAGTAAAGGTATATATATATATATATATATATATTATATATATATATACAGAGTGTCCCAAAACAACGTATACATTTTAAAAAACTTATAACAGGCGAACCCACTAACGGATTCAGATGATTTTTATTTCTTTTTGTAGGTAAAATATACAACTTCGAAATAATAGATAGTTTAATTTGTTTTAAACACGTAAGTGTTCGAAATGTCGACCATTGACATCAATGCACCACTGCGCTCTTTGATTCACTGATTGGCAGACTTCAACAAAAATGTTTGTAGGGATATTTCTACACGCTTCTTCAACTTTGCTCTTTAGTTGTTCAAGTGATGTAGGTCTTCTACTGTATACTTCATTTTTCAAATGACCCCATAAAAAAAAAGTCAAGTGGGTTCATATCTGGTGAACGTGGTGGATACTCGATACTACCTCGTCGTCCGATCCACCGATAATGAAATGTTTCATCAAGGTAGTTCCTGACATCCTGATGGTAATGAGGAGGTGCTCCATCTTGTTGAAAGTAAATGTCATCATCTCCGTATAACTGTCGAATTGCAGGAAAACCTTTTCCCCGAAGCATGTTGAGGTAGCTATGGCCGGTAACTGTACCATCGAAAAAGAATGGACCAACCAAACCTTTGGAAGAAAAACCACACCAGACAGTTATACCCGGTAAATTTACATGTCGTTCCACATAAATGTGTGGATTTTCTTGTGACCAGTATGTGCAATTATGACGATTAATTATACCATTCAACTTAAATGTAGCCTCATCAGACCACACAATTTTGTCCGCAAATTGGCCATCTTCTGTGTTTTTTTACTCGAAACCATTCGCAAAACTGGATTCTGCGATCCGGATCATCCTCATTCAAGGCATGTAATAATCTCGGGATGTAAGATTTCCATTTAGCATTCTTCAGAATTCTGTGGACACTTGTCCTACTTTTCCCTGTTTCACGAGCACATTGTCTCACAGATTTTTCTTGGTGATCGGTTGAATACCTGTAGCACTTCATCAGAAGTGTTAGCATCTGTTGATGTCTTTGGACGCCCAGTCGCTTGCTTGTACACATCATGCACAGTACCGTATACTTCAAATTTCTCACAGATACGTGAAATGGTAAGTCGAGTTGGAGGATTAGTTCCAAAATTGTCTCTCCACTGTTGTTGAACCTTTGATATCTTCTCAACTTTAAAATACGACTTTAGTATCCATTTTCGTTGCTCAAATGATAAGCGCACACTTCCATTTTCCATGTTTACTGTAGGCAGGCAAGGCTATTAATAATTTCGATTTTGTATCTCCTTAGGCTAGCCAAGGCTGTTAACAATTTCGCTTTTGTATCTCCTTAGGCTATAGGCTATAAAAAGAAATAAAAATCATCTGAATCTGTTAGTGGGTTCTCCTGTTATAAATTTAAAAAAAATGTATACGTTGTTTTGGGACACTCTGTATATATTTAAATTGAGTGGATATAATTATTACCAAGGCTAATAATAGGGTTATTTTTTTTTTACGTTTTTATATTGTTTCAAAATGTCTTGAGACACACAAAGGCGCTGGAGGAGGTACCGAGTATTTAAAACATGCGTAGCCGTTCGGAAATCAGGACTTTATGATTCCAAACTAACAAAAATCTAATTACATATTTATTTTTATTTTTTTTATTGTCCAGAAAATCGGCCAAAGGTACTGAAGGGGTTAAGGTGACCGTTGCAATTTTATGCATCATGCAGGGGCTCGTCCAGGAGGGGTGTCTGAGGTGACTAGCCACCCCCCTTGCTTTAGTAAATTTACTTTTTTCAGAATGCTAACTTTTTGCAACGGAAATTTTTATGAAGAAGAGAACATTTTTATGTACAAAAGATGATATCTTTTGTTCTTTGAAAGCATGGCAAAGTGTGTAGCTCATCAATGAGCAAAATAGACACCAGAAAACGTTCTTTAGAAGCTATTTGAACCAGATTTTGATACCAGCCAACCCCCCTCACCCAAATCCTGGAGGAGCCCCTAATCATGAGGAGCCTCTGTAGGATTTAAAATGTCACTGAAAACCACTTCAGTGCAGCTTACCCTCAATCTACTCGTACGAGGTCAGAACAAATTGCACACCTCAAACTAATTTGAGTCGTTTTCAGTATATATATATATATTAGGGTGTGTCAATTTTGGAGGTGAAATGACTAAATTGAAAATCATGTGATTTGGTAGCAATTTAATGTAATCATTTGGCATACAAAATAATATCCTTGCTTCAAAAACAATAAAAAATAACTCCTACGTACATCAATTTTAATTCAAAAATTCCATTTTTTCATAAATTCGTAAAAAAATAACAAATGTGCGCAAACATCCTAGCAATATTTAAAGTGGCAATAAGATATCATTCAGAGTCTTTATTTGAAAGTAACCAATGCAGTCATGTCCTTTTTGCTGCGGTTCCTTGGCATCAGCATTCGGCTTGCTACTTGCGCTTTGATGTAGCCTTCTCGCCTCTCGTGACTGTAAACTTGACTAGCTGCTTCTGTGACCATTTTCACACATCTCTCCACACTCTGAGTGTGAGAAGGCCACTTTGGCACTTGCATTGGGGCCTCTTTAAGTTGTGTTAAATCTTTGTTTGTTATACATGTTGTCAGTGGTGGCTCCAAAACTTCCGAACTCAAGTTAACTAATTCTGACAATTTCGTGGCATTGACGTTTATCGGAGGTACCTTCCTTGTCTGAACAGAGCAGTCTCCAGCTGGTCATCATCTAGTGATGTTCCTCTAAGCTTTAGAATGATTTCCACAGCCTCAGTTCGCTCTTTGGTACATTGGCTGCAGAGTATTGCTTGCAAAACTGCCTCTGGCCTAGCATACCAAGCGGACCTTCTCACCACAGGTAACACGATGTCCACCACTACTTCCTTTGGGTTCTCAGTAGCTGTAATTGAAACAAGATGTGGTTGGGGCCCCTCCATCCACATTGGATTAAGTTTTACATTGAACCAGTGAGGAAGATAAAACCCAATAATAAATTCAACAATCAACATCAAATTCTGTAGCATTTTGCCATTCAGTGCATGTTTGGAAACCCAAATCCTGCAGAAACGAATAGCTGTAGTTAACCAACGACTGTGACTTACGGGTCCAATCTCCAAGAGAGCCAGATTTTGAGGCAACTCTCCTGATCTGATTGCTTGAACAATACGATAAGCGTAAGATTGATCCGTGCTGAGGTTTTTGATAACTTCTTCAGACAACACTGGAAGGGGAGGGCCTACTTCGACCTTTGGAAATTTTGTATTTATTTCTAATTCCGTTGCTTCATCTAGTATGTTGCCAAGGGGGCCTGACCACTTGTTGTTGTTCTTTGTAGGACCATCAAGTTCCTGGATGAGACGACGAAGAGGTAGTTCCCCTGTGTGCAAATCACATACAATCCAAACAAGCCTTCTTCTAAGTTTTTTCTCTAAATGCGTCATAACACCGCCCTGCCATCCAGTGTTCACCGCAGTTGAGTCTCCACCAACGGCCTGCAGTGAACTGTCAAGTCTTCTTTCTTGAAGCCAACATATTATTTGATCAGCAATTGCCTCTGCATGTTTCTTGCCTTCTACTTCTGCTTCAGGAACAAAGTGAAACAAATAGCGGCCACCAGGTTCGGAACACACAGAGTAGTGTTCTTCTTTGATGAGACCGGGAAACTTTCTGTCCATTCCCTCTACCTCTAGGGGAACTTTTGTGTCATCTCTTCTTCCATCAAACAAAAGGCAAGAGAGACCATCCTCCTTCAAATCTTTTTCATGCTGATCAGATATTTCCCTCATTATTTTTTCTTGTGCTCTTCTTATCTTATTATGATCTATCACTAAGGATGTATCCTCTCGGCTGATGAGGCCTGCATCTATCCAAGCGACAGTGGCAATCTCTGCAGTCTCTCGTAGCCCCGTATGGTGGCGAATACTGGCAAGGGCAATGTTTGAGATGTCTTTAGTGTTGTATTTCATTCTCTTCGGCGAAGCTTCAGATGGCATTCTGGAGCTATTATCTGATGTTGCTTCTTTCTGTTCATCTGAAGAGCTTTCAAAGAAGTGAGAAACCTCTTGATAGAGCTCTTCATCTCTTTGGGTGGCTTCTTTACTCTTCTTTTTCTTCCTTTCTTCCCTCTCTCGGATTTTCTCTTTTTTCTTAGCAATAACAATCTGTTTTTTAGTTTCTGAATAATCTGCCGAACCAATCTGCATACTTCCTTGGCCTCCTGCCTTTGTTCTCTGTGCCTTTATGAAAGCCAGCTCCAAAACAGGGATCTTCTTCTCACCAGGACAGCGACAATCAATGTGAGGATGAGGTTCTCTTCTGCATGAGGGAGAACAATTGGCTTCAGAACACAACTCTATGGGACACTGGCAGTTAAAAATGTCAAGAAGAGTATCAAGTGTGTGCAGAAATTTATTTTTCTTTGCTAGTTTTCCTTTACCAAATGATGTCTCAACTGCTTTGTGCCACAGCTTTGTTAATTTTAGCTCAATAGTTCTATACTGATTGAGTACAGGTGGTTTGAATAACACATTAGCTTTTTTCCACTGATGCAGAAGAGGGGGAATCATGCCCCTTATGAGCTCTTTCTCTGTGTAGCTCCTTCTATCCTTTGTATTTTGTTCACGAAGGAGTAGCCCTAGTCTCAGCATGTCTCGCACTGTTGGTAGTTCTGATACGGGAAGCTCCTTGCTTGTACCGACTAACAGGCTCAAGTGGCATGACGACTGACCTCTTGTCTTCAATTTTGACATCTTAGGAATATTTGAAAAGAAAGAAAAACATTTAAGTATTTTATATCAATTACGATGTTTCAAAGTTTAGTCATTCGATGTTCTAAAATTCAATAAAAAATATTTCATGGGATTACAACATAATTAGACAGAAGAATATGATAATAATAAATAATTGTAATAATCATTAATCCATACTTACAGTTAAACTGTAGTATTCGTCTAGTAGAATAACTATGAAGTAGGTACAAGAGCAATAACAGCAAACCACCGTCTATGACATCTAAGAGGCAACTGAGGACTGAGAGTGAGGGACAGTTCTATTCATGTTGTGACTTGTACATTGTACAACTATATGACCTTGAAAACACTCCATATGCGATCAGTGGGATAATTCTGTGAAAGATGACTAGTTAATCAATTTATGTCCTATTATTTAGTAAAAGAGTCAATTTCTGAAACTTTAAGGTAAAATTGATGTAGGTAAGGGTTATTTTATTTCATTTTGGTTGGCCAATTTCAAGTTTTGACATGAAAAGACTATATTTTCACTACCAAAATTGATTTGAAAAAAGTTGACAAAATTGACACACCCTAATAAATATATATATATATATATATATATATATATACACACATTTAACTGCAATGACCGCGCAGTATATTAACGTATAGAAACGACGTAAGTATAGAGGAGTGTTCTGCACACGAGGAAGAGAAATAACAAACAAATGAAAAATAAGGCACCCGCCCGGGAATAGAACCCAGGATCTTCCGATTGCCGGTCAGACGTGCTAACCACTACACTACGGAGCCACGACAGTCAGAAGTTGTAATTCTCCTACATAGGGCAGAAACCAATGCCTTGAGAGGGCACCCTCGCAAATCGTGAATATGTACATTTAACTGCAATGACCGCGCAGTATATTAACGTATAGAAACTCCTCTATACTTACGTCGTTTCTATAGGTTAATATACTGCGCGGTCATTGCAGTTAAATGTACATATTCACGATTTGCGAGGGTGCCCTCTCAAGGCATTGGTTTCTGCCCTATGTAGGAGAATTACAACTTCTGACTATCGTGGCTCCGTAGTGTAGTGGTTAGCACGTCTGACCGGCAATCGGAAGATCCTGGGTTCGATTCCCGGGCGGGTGCCTTATTTTTCATTTGTTTGTTATTTCTCTTCCTCGTGTGCAGAACACTCCTCTATACTTACGTCGTTTCTATATATATATATATATATATATATAAGGGATGTACCAAATATTCGGTATTCGGCAAAAAAATGAGGATATTCAATATTAGGCATTCAACCGAATAGTTTTTGTACGTTTTTAACCGAATACCGAATATTTGATAATTAGGGTAGATAATGTGATTTAGGAAATGGAACTTAAACTGCAATTTTTTATTTCAAATAATAATTACGAACAAATCTAATAATAATTACCACAAAAACAAAACCTAATAAGTGAAATTTCGTTCACTTCATACGCTTGTGGGTGGCGTGGAGATATTTGCAAGGAAGTACTAATAGTTTCGGAAATCTTTCGCCATTATGGCGCCACCAATCAAGAGGGTTCTTGTCGCGACTGACTCGTGGCTCCTTTGAATACAGTAGATGTCTAATTCTTTTTGACAACTTTGCTGGCTACTTTTGATAGGTGGAGACTGGAGAGACATCTGCTTGTGAAAACGTAGCAACCTCATCGAAGTAGCTCCATAAATCAAGCTTCGGCTTCTTTTTCGAAGATTCTTGATCATCTCGTGAAACAAAAGCAGTTGCTTCTAGAGGTGGAAAGAGTACCAAAACGAGCACCAGTACGTTTAAGAGTACGATATTTTTTGAGTGGTCGAGTCCGGTTTTTTTAGTGTTCGAGTACGATTACGCGTGTAAGAGTGTGGTTTCAAACTTTAACTGGTGCTTGGCTACAAGTTGTAGCCAAGCACTTTAGCCAAACACTTTAACTGGTGCTTGGCTACAAGTTGTAGCCAAGCACTTTAGCCAAACACTTTAACTGGTGCTTGGCTACAAGTTGTAGCCAAGCACTTTAGCCAAACACTTTAACTGGTGCTTGGCTACAAGTTGTAGCCAAGCACCAGTTAAAGTTTGAAACCACACTCTTACACGCGTACTCGTACTCGAACACTAAAAAAACCGTACTCGACCACTCAAAGAATACGGTAATCTTAATCGTACTGGTACTCGTTTTGGTACTCTTTCCACCTCTAGAACTTGCTTCATCGCCATAAGTTATATTAAGTTTAGGACTAGCATTAGGTGATGCAGACATAGTGATTACCTCATTATTTACAAACTTAGCCACTGTAATGCAAGCAAATTTGAAACGTTCTAAAACCTGAACAATTATGTAAGTAAATGCCTGTCTTCCACTGCTTGAAGCGATTGTGTAAATTTTCATCTGCGTCATGTTACGCAAAAATACCACGAGACCTGTTACACCGGGAGACACCATGGAAACACAAGAAGAATCAGAGAAGTCATTCGTTAATTTTTCACGTGGGCTAAGAAGCTTTACAACACGCTGAATAAGAGTCCACTAATGGTTACTGAGGGTTGGTATGTCAAAGTCCGAGTCGTATACAACAGCTGCAGTTTTTTTGTTAAAGAAGTAAATTACGTAACTTTCACTAAGTCTGTCATAGGCTAGAAATGAATGATTTAAATACGAACAGGTTCGGTGTGCAGTTGCTTAGACAATAATTCTATTCAAATTTTTAAATTGGAGCTAAGTAACCCAAATAAAACCAATCTTCGGTATTCGGCCGAATAGTTTTGCACCAAATATTCGCTATTCGGTGAATTTTAGTATTCAGTACATCCCGAATATATATATAAGGTCAGAAGGAAAAGGAGAAGAACTGGGAAGAGCATAAGTTCAGTAGAGTATACAAAGAGGAGGTGCTAAACAGAGCATACATAGAGAGGGATAAAACAGTGGGGTTCCTGGTAAGAGGAACACAAAGAGACGAGTGCTTTCTGGAAACTTAAAGATAGGATATTTTAAGCGTAACAGGCTAGTAGTAGGCTTTGCCACCAAGCGAGTGTGTGGTATACATAGAATTTTACAGCCATTTATATATTTATATATATATATGCCCACGAACTAAAGGAACTAAAGAGAATCTTTATTTAATTGGTTGCTTGTTATTTGTTTGCCCTATACTTATATTTCCTAATTGCCCTATTTTGATACTTATTCGTAAAGAGACCTTGAGATTCAACCAACTTAAAAGACAGAAAGATGCTCAATATCCACAATGTTTATACAGTATGTGCATGGTCCAAATACAGAACTGAAGAGCTCGACACGATAACGACATTATTCGATACCATTTCTAACACAGACAAACAGACAGAACATACATTAGAGGGTCGTAGATTTATACATTTGACAGTTAAGGCTCCAAATACCAATAAAACAAATTAAATAAGAATGTTTGAAGGGGTGTTTCCTATCAAGCGTCCAAACTCTTCTTCTGAAGACTCGCAAAGGCATATATGGCAGCATCAACGTTTCAGGCTCTTTTATGCCTATTTTCAAAGTTCTGTATAATGATTTTCGATCTTGCTTCAAGTGTATGAATTTCGGTATAGTATCGGCGATTCTACAGATTTCCAGCAATTCTAAATCCTGTTTTGACTTCGCCAGTTTCTTGTTCAGTTTCACATGGTGAAAATTTTAAGTGTTACGTCTCCGTTACCATTACTGAAGACGTGCTTAGAGTCGCTTCTGAAAAGTCGTTTTCATCGAATCAGTCATATGGGCGTTGTTTGCATAATAATAATAATAATAATAATAATAATAACAATAATTAGAATCAGTGAAGAGGGCCAGAAACTGGCACAGCGCTCAAGCCAGACAAATGAGGTATATTGCGCTAATCTGGATTATTATTAACCAGCAACATCCGGAGTCGAATCTCCGATCTCAGTATCTTCACTTCGCTTCTATGAGGAACTGGTGTTTCTTTTATACCTCTGTCCATTAGAACTATAAACCGATTTGTTTTGCGAATACTGAGTTAAAAAATAAGAGAAGCCGACCTTTAATACTGTCATCTCTTTGTACCTCCGACTCTGATTTCCTTCCTGGCCGACCTATAACTTCCATTGTAGATGGCCACTGTTCTTCTCCAGAAGAATGCTAAGTTTTTTTTGGGTACGCTGAGCGTATCATGCGTACCGTGACTGCACGCCACTGGTTTAAGTGGCACTTGATTGGCCTCCAAAGCTATGTTTACTACATTTTAGCAGGTACGGTATATAAAAAAGTTGATGCATCCTGATGCTGTATCTCTGCATCTCCAGTATCCGTAATTGAGGCAGAATTCGGCTTGAATTTAAGTGGGGGGGGGGGCGTTCACAAAGGAACTTTAACAAAGCTTCTTTATAATCTACAGATCTACAGAAGCTAAGGCTAACAAAGACCCTAAGATCCACTCTAAGGCTAGCCCGAGAGAAAGGAGAGAGTAGGGGGTTAAGAGAAGAGAGGAGAATAAGGGGTTAAGTAAGGAGCAACACCTATCATTCGTGGGTTAACATTCATTCAGAAAAAGAGGGAAAAAGTCTCACCATCATCATCCGCCGGCCACTGCCGACAAGTCAGAAAAATAGTCGGAGAATATAGGAGAGGGGTGAAAGATGAAAAGAAGTAAAATAAGAACGCTTACAAACCATGCAAACACAGTCTTAACTCACTGTCATACCATGCAAACTACAAACATGCAAGAAAAGAGTTAGAGACATGCAAAGTAAGGAGAAAAAAAAAAAAAAAAAAAAAAAAAAAAAAAGTAGGTAAAGTTAAACAAAAAGTGGGTTAGTTTACGCTATGAGCTACATCTACATTCGTGTTAGTTTAATTTTTTTTTTTTTTTTTTTTTTTTTTTTATTGCTGGCATCACACGCTGGCATGTCACAAGCTGGCATTCATCGTCAACAGACTCATCCTCGAGCACCACCACCAGAGCTCCTGTTGTTAACTTTCTTTTTTAATTTTAAACAACGTTAATATTTTTAAAATGTCTGTCAAGACGGTTCTTAAACACATTAACGCTGGTAGAATGAACGACTGACGCGGGAAGATTATTCCATTTATCAATTACTTTAAACGTAAAGAAGTTTTTAGCGATATTAGTAATGAAACGTCTGCCACGCAACTTGAATCCGTTATTGCGAGTATTACTATTATCGAAAGTGAACAATTTGTCAAAATTTACGTTATCGATGTTATTAACGATTTTGAAAACTTCAATAAGCTCCCCCCTTAATCTCCTAGTTTCGAGTGAATACAAGTCTAACACTTTAATCCTATCTTCATAAGGCTTATTGCGCAATGCCGGAATAAGTTTCGTGGCACGACGCTGAACCCTTTCTAACCTATCAATATCCTCACGCAAGTACGGGCACCAAAACTGAACGGCATATTCCAAATGAGGCCTGACTAGGGACTTGTAAAGGGGCAATATAATATCCTTCGATTTAAATTCGAAATTACGCGCTATGAAGCCTAACATCCTATTAGCTTTTGCGCAAGACTCCAGGCACTGGTTCCTAACCTTTAAATCTTTAGTTACGCGTACGCCTAAATCTACTTCCTCGTCAACGCTCGCTAAATCCCTATCATCCATCGTGTACACGTAATTATTGTTGCGAGAACCTATATGCAAAACTTTACATTTATCTACGTTAAATTGCATCTGCCACTTATCCGTCCACTCCATAATCCTATCTACATCGTCTTGGATCCTATTTCTATCGTCCTCGTTAACAACCTTACCGCCTATTTTAGTATCGTCCGCGAATTTTGACACGTTACTAATCAATCCTACATCTATGTCGTTAATGTAAATTACGAATAACAATGGGCCTAACACTGAACCCTGTGGGACACCACTACCTACCTCTAACCACCCCGATTCACTACCATTAACTACGACCCTCTGCCTCCTAGCACGAAGCCATTCTTCTAACCAGTTAGCTACCTGACCGCGGATACCGTGCGCTTTAACCTTCGCAATTAGTCTCCTATGCGGAACTGTATCGAACGCCTTTTTAAAATCTAAATAAATAACGTCAGCTGCCCTATGCCTATCGTATTCGCGCACTATTTCGTTATAAAATTCTAACAAATTTGTTAAACAAGACCTATGGCGTCGAAACCGTGCTGACTACTATTAATCAAACCCCTACTTTCTAAGTGATCGATAATACGATCCCTAACTACGGATTCCAAAAGTTTACCGACAATTGACGTTAAGCTAATGGGCCTATAATTGCTAGCTACCGCGCGGTCGCCTTTTTTAAAAATAGGCGTGACGTTAGCTAATTTGAAGTCTTCAGGAATAATCCCCGTTTCGAGTGACTGATTAAAAATCTTCGCTAAGGGGCCTACGATAACGTCTTTCAAATCTTTCAAATGTCTAGGATAAAAAGCGTCAGGGCCTGGAGCCTTGCTAACTTTTAGCCTATCGATATAATGCGCAATCTCAGCCTCGTAAACAGTTATTTCATCTAAAATAGTCTCGCTACTAAATGGAACGATATCGTCAACGTCGGGGACATTATTTACGTCCTCTACGGTAAAAACTGTCGCAAAAAAGTTATTGAAAATACCCGCCATCGCCTGAGCGTCAGAAGCCAAAGCGCCATTTACATCCAATAGAGGGCCTATGTTATCCTTTACCGGCTTACGATTATTTACGTATTCAAAAAACTTTTTTGGATTATGTTTACTATCCGCAGCTATAACTATAACTATCTCTAATTTATCTCATTTCCAAATTTATTTTATGATCATTTCACTCAAAATGATATTTGTTACAGTTCGCAATTCGATATTTATGTACTGTTGATGGAACAATATGTTGATAAAATAAAGTGCCATCAATCAGCATTTCCCAAATATATTTTCCTAAAGGGTGCGGATAATACATTGGTTTTGTGTTTACTGAATAATGAAATTACATTAATTTTCGTTCAAAATCAACAATAGTTTCTGTTTTAAGGTAAATGCGTGAATTATAGAATACAGCGTAAAAAGAAGATGCTTTTCATTTGCGAAGAGTAACTATTGTATAAGGAAAATAGCAATTACTTGCAGATGCATCACTGGCAGTTAGCCCAAAGCTCCCTTTTTTGTTATAATTCTCGTATAAAAATTCCTTCCAGTCCGCTCTTATCACACAAATGAGCAATAATTATTAATTCCTTTTACGTAAGTTTACGAAACACCATAAAAACAAACTAATATTTAAATGAATCTTTGAGCTAGCTGTAAGTTTCATTTCTAGATTTTCCACATTCTAAATTCATTGTTCATTTTTTGTGCTTCAAAACATTTTTAAATTTTTATAAAGACGATGACCCTTTGAGGTTGATACATAGAATAATAATGATAGAAAAGGGAAGAGTTAGTTATTTGAAGGGATACTGCATGGACACAGTTCCTGGTTCGAAGGTATACTGCATAGACACAATTGCTAATTTGGAGATATATTATATGGACACAGTTGCTAAAAAGTAATATTACATTCTTAACACATTTTATGCGGTCTGACGCACCGGTGGGATGGAATGTGTTAAAAATTATTCAATGATTTTAACCTAAATTGTGTCAGATACTTTGCAACCCATTAATAATAATCAGTTAAAATTACTACATCATTTGAGTGATTCTTAAAATAAGAATAAATAAATTTCCTTATTGACAAAATTACCAAAGAAATGTAATTTTAACAATTTACACACACACACACCACACACACACACACACATATATATATATACACATACATACACACTCAATGAAGGTCATATAAAAGCAGAAACATGCATTTTCCGATGAGAAGAGAGAGTAACTTGGAGCATTCCTTTTATAAAAGATGGAGCAAGTGTCAGACAAAATAACTTTATCACCACTGAAAATTACCACAACTTGATATATGAAACTCGAATGAGTGGTTCAGTCCATTACTCTTTCACGTGCGATAGTTGTTAGTTTATATTGCGGATACTCTTGAATTTATGGACTCGGGTGCATGATTCCTTAGGAGCAAGATGCACCTCAGGCTCGTGTTTCCTCCCCCGAGTCAACACAAATGCACCCATTTTTATCACAGACGGATTCACATCACCTCAGGTTTGCTCTACACAAAATGGACCAAGAATGTTAAAGCTTGCGCATGTGCGTTATTTGGTTGATTGAAATTACCTTTATTTCCTTATAATATAAAATAATCCAAACTATTTATAGCATAATATTTATTAATTTCTATAAACTGATACATGTTTTGTTGATAACACTGCCCAACACCAATTTTGCTGATTTAATTCTAACACCTGTTTTAAGGTAACTTTGGTGTGCTGATTTAAAAAATCACCTTAGTTTTTGCCTATCACGTCAGGTTTTTGAGCAATCAAATACGGATATTTTGGAGATATCGCATTTTGGCAGGGTTATGCCCAAATTTTTTTCTTTTCAAAAAATAAGTTTTTACATACTCAGAATCAGCATGGAAAAGTAAACAATTGTGCAGGGAGTGAACTTTAATATACAATGGTAATATTGACACATAAAGTGATTAAAAGTGTTTAAATAAGCAAAAAATGAATCCATGATCATGACGTCACGCTCACACCTGGGGAAATCACAGATACCCAAGATTTTAATATGTTGTACATGACCTTTAGATTTAATGCACAGATTTGCGTATTCCACAGATAAAATTTTAACAGCAAAACAGCTGTTAACAGGTCTCAAAAATCATCAATTTTGATAAGCGCCCTTCATGGTTCACCCAAAATAGGCATATTGCATTGCACGAAAACCTGATGTGATGGACAAACTCTAAGGTGATTTTTTTAAATCAGCACATCAATATTATCCAGAAACAGGTCTTAGAATTAAATCAGCAGCAAAAAATGTTTTTTTTGTTGGGCAGTGTAATATAAATGCGAAGGCAAATCCTATAAGGCAGTGGTTCTTAATCTTTTTAGGCTGCGACCCAAATCCTGATCGCGGGGATAGCTCGGCGACCCATGCCTTCAAACAGTTCACTCGTAATAGATAATAATTAATGGTAAAATTATTAGGGATAATATAAATAAATGTTAAACGACAATTTAATGACCCAATCAAAATGACTTGGAGACCCAATTTTGGGTCGCGATCCAGGGGGTTAAGAACCACTGCTATAAGGAGCTTAAGTGTTATGATGTAGTTTAACCTAACAAACCTAGCGTGATTGATCCTTCGCTTATAGCTAAATAGACATATAATAATTGAGTTTTGTAATGCGAGGCAAAAGAAGATGGCAAACCTTCTTAGCATATTGGACCTAAAACCATTTATTTGACCCTTTATGGACGACCGGTACAAATTGGTAATGTTTCAGATACACGCATTTATAATTTAACCCTACTAAAAATCCGGCGTTAAAGGGTTAATACCTACCGAAAGAACTGCCTAATTGGTATCATCTCACTCCACGTTATTTCCATTGCATTCCGCGCACAAGAGTGGTAAAGTTGAGACTGAGGATTTCAAAGGTGTCATTTTCAAATCGGTTCATCCCCCAATTCATACCATTCTCATTCTCATCCACGGATTTCTTATTTTGGTCCAGGTTAGGTTAGGTTAGGTTTGGTTAGGTTAATGTTAGGTTATGTTAGGTTAAATTAACACATTCACCGCGAAAGCTGAGAACTCTTGTCTTTTGATACGGATCAGTTGACCGTCAAAGACGAGAAATCTCGTCTTGAACGTCTGCATTATAAGTTCTATTTTGGTATATTTTGTTTGGAAATATCTTTAGTTTTAATTCTTGTTTAATTTTTTGGTGAGACCCTGTAGTTGGGTAAAAACTTGCAAAAATGCTGGCGGTGAATGTGTTAAGTCACAGTCTGTTAAGAAATATTAGCCATTCCCATTTAGTACCTTTACCGCGAATGGGAATGAGTGACATTGTTTCTCAAATTAAGAAACAACCTTCTTCAAATGTGGATTTTTCGCTTTTGTGCATTTTCATTTATGGACCATGGATGGGAATGGGAATGGGAATGGGAATAGGAATGGGAATGACACTAGTGGGAAGAAATCTGCCTAATTGACAAAATATTCAGTTTATAACATTAAAAATTTTTACTTTACATATTTCTAAGGGAAGTCTCCGATCAACCTTTTGGGATAGGTTACGAGGGCAGGATGAGGGTATAACATAACCCTTCCCTTTATCAAATCCCACAAATGAAGTGATGCTGCAGTAGGATCTGTCACAGGATAATCCTAAACATTTGCGCGAAACCGGAAAGTTTTAATCTAATCCAACCGAATTAAATCCATGTTCTTGTAACCTCTACACTTTGTCTGTCCGTCAACTTCTGTTTTGGATTGACTTCAGACTAAGGTAACGTTTACCTTCCCCCCAACCCCTTGGAACTCTTGTTTAATGTGAAATCCGAACCACGACCCCACCAAGGAAACACACACACACACACACACACACACACACACACACACAAGCAGGAAACACCTTCATTGCTCACCTCTAAACTAATAAAATTCAAGGCAGGACTCGAATCGAACCGGCGTCCTTTATATTCACATCCCAACGTGTTAACCATTAATAGACTACTCATGAAAAGCGTTTTAACTGATTACTAAACCTTCAGTTAATTTATTTTTTATAATTAAAAACTTATGTTCGTCTAGTCTTCGGCCATTATTCATTCTTAATTTGCATCTTTGTTCACGCATTTTCATGGTATGTTAAAAGAGAATCGGGAAACACTTTAAATATGACGCTTAATTATATCATTCCTGTTAGATTTGATGTTTGTGCCATTTTTTAACTTGTCAACTCACGTCTTCGATCGTAGGATAAAAAAAAGGTGCTACTTTAGTATGCGGTCTACCTACGATTCGGCGGTCTACCTTTTAATTATATCTTATTATTTTGTTTACTAATTGCTTGTTTACATCCCGATGTCAATCGCCCTTGACGATTGGTTAGGTTTAGTCATGATATTTTCGTTAGTTTTAACGAAAATATCATGACTAAACCTAACCAACCGTAGGTAGACCGCATACTAAAGTAGCACCAAAAAAAATATAAAAAATTGTGCCCATTTGATCCAACAAGAAACAACTAAAACATCCGGAATAGTCTGGGTCGAATATAGGCTTTACGTCATATTTTCAGTTGAACTAATCGTAAATCCTTTTGTATTACGTTCTACCCAACGCTCACCTATCCTTCAGCATACGTTCATCCTCTCCATGTGTTCGTGCCCTTTTCATTTTCCTTTGTTTGTGATTTATCTTCGGCATGTCTTGGTGTGGCCATCGAACATCGAATTTTATTTATTCATTACCCAGACTGGGTACGTATACCATCCAAATGCATACGAATAAATCCAAATGAACAAAAGAACTCAACATTCCTCAAATTTACATTATTTATCCTTACAGTCCTTATTTACCATGTATCGGGAATCACTGAAAAGGAAAAAAAAATTATGTGCGCATATATACTCGTATGTATACACACACATATGCGCCTCGGTGGTGCAGTGGTTACCATCGCTGACTACGAATCCATCGGCTGTGGGTTCAATTCCCGTCGCGGGCAGGCGGCGCGCAGCTCTACCAGCTGTTCATCCTTCATTTGTTTGGTAGATGAATACTTGAACAGGTACCATAAAACACCCGCAAATGAAGCAGATACTTCATAGGAGTCGAACACGGGTCAATCTTGAACATTTGTTCCAAATCCAATATAATATGCGCGTGCGTTTGTGTGTATGTGTTTGTTCCAGCCATAACTCCAAAATGGAAGCAGTTGCAAACATGAAACTTCACACACATATTGATTAGGTCCCAAGGTTGTGCACCTGGGTGTTAATAAATTAAATAATTAAAATTACTGGGCCCGAAGGCGCCAGCACCGCGATAAAACTACAGAAAAGAATGCAGCCATGAAAATCTTGAGCTTTACATTGTGTCAAGATTTGTGAATCTTAAGATTTTCATGACTATAGTTTTACTGACCAAATAATTGAACCCCAATTAAATGCAAAAAACCACTTTTTTCTAAGTGAAGGTCAAAATATGAAAATAAAAACCCACTCTAATAGACAGAGTTTATTTCCACGACAGTTTCGTGTTTCTGTATCCACCCGAGGAGGATGCCAGTGGGCGTCGAAACTGTCGTGGAAATAAACTCTGTCTATTAGAGTGGGTTTTTATTTTCATATTTTGAACCCCAATTACTGTCGGTTCAATTATTTGGTCAATAAAACTATAAAAAAGAACGCAGTCATAAAAATCTTGAGCTTCACATTGCCGACCGTAATCTATCTATAATAATAAAAGGAAGTGTGTGTGTGTGTGTGTGGTGTGTGTGTGTGTGTGTGTGTGTGTGTTCTAGCCATAACTCCAAAAGGGAAGCAGTTACAAACATGAAACTTCACACACACATATTGATTAGGTCCCGAGGTTGTGCACCTGGGTGTTGAATGCCCGGTTAGGTTAACTGAATGCCCGGTTAGGTCAACTGTACGCCCTTAACGATTGATTAGGTTAAGTCGTGATATTTTCGTTAGCTTTAACGAAAATATCACGACTTAACCTAACCAATCGTCAAGGGCGTACAATTAACCTAATCGGGCATTCAATTAACCTAACCGGACATTCAATTAACTAATAACAGCTAATAACAGCCTTCGAACTACAAAAAATATTCCGCCCCCGAAATGTAATTGGAAATTGGAAAACCGATATTTTATTCAGTTCAGGGATTCGCTTCAAATGCTCCAACAAAGGAAATGACATCAGAAAAGAGACTCGGAATCGTTGTTGTGTGCGAGCTAAGTCAAAAAATGAGAGGAACAACAACAACACAAATGTTGATGTTTTACTATTGGCAGTAGATGAAGAAACATATTGAAACAAGGAGAATCAAGATGAAAAACAGGAAAACAAAAAATGCTTTGTGTTTACCAAACAAACCCAATAGAATGGAAAGCATTGTTAATATAATTGCAGCGTCGTCAGTATATTAAACCTCTGTTTGCTTGGCAATGCTTCTACGTGCTGCTCGTATCCTGAAATAGGAGTATGTGCAGAATGATGCTCTATGTGAAAAACTGTTCAACTTTTACATCCTTTTACTTAAGCTATGAATGCATCGATTAACATGATATATATATATATATATATATATATATATATATATATATATATTATATATATAATATCCAGGATCAGCCTGCGAGTGATACTTATGCAGAATCCCTCTTTATTTCTAAGATTTGATGAAGGGGAGAGTTGCTTTCTTCTCTCATCCTGCCTTCGTAACCTGCCATGGCCCATGCATGGCTGGTCAAGGAATGCTTTGGCATTGGTGCAGTCAGTTTCTTAATGTTAACTGAATATTTTGCAGCTAAAGACATTTAACACTTTTGGGCCTCATATGCAAAGTGAATTTTTCATGTTTGTTCTCAAGGAGCCTTGTCCTGTTGCCTTTGGGGCGATGTAAAACCGTTCTCTATGATCTTTGCAATGTGTGTTTATTTGCTATATACAATTAACAACAGATAATAAAAGTTAATAATAGTGAACAATTATTTTGCTTTATTCTTAAAAAATAAAATGCTCAATAAATTCCAAATAGCCTTTCATGCCATGAATAAGTGATTTGGGTAAATAAAAATTGTATAAATAATGGTTAAACATGGGACTAGTTGGTGTAGCGTATAGGTTTTCACCTCACTTAAGCGAGGTGGATATGTATTCCAAATCGTAAGACCTAGGCTAGTTAAGTGCTATTACGGAAGATGTCAATATGTCGTTTGAAAATGTGAAAAATTTTGTAGACGTCATAAAATTATGAGAAAAAACAGAATTTAATTAATGAATTGCTGAAGATAAATGTACTAAACGATCATATTTTGTGCCAAAGATCTTGTAGAAAGAAAAATTTGAGAACATTTTTAATTATCGACAATGCGTGCAATGCAAAAGGCGAAAATTCTAAGGTAATTACTCTAACCTAGCGTAACCTAACCTACCTTACGAAAAAAACATTTACATGTGGTTGTATGCTCTATTAAAACAAAAAAGAAATGTTCACAATTGTTAAATTTAACCGCAACAGATATTTCAAGTATTTTCCTTATTATCACTGTGGGTTCACAGCGCCTTCCGTTTTAGGGATTTCAGGCGCGACCACAGTAATCTTAATTCTTAGTTTCTATAATTTTGGACGTAAGAGATTCTTTGAAGGATATCAACATCTGCAATATCTCGTTTGTTGCGCGGACATGTGAGAATAGAGCATTATTTTCTTAAGGGTAGAACTATACTCTTCCATAATTTGAGCGTGATGCGAGATCTCCTATGAAAACTTCCCCAAATGATTCCAATTCATTGTTTTTTTTCTGTAGCTGCAGTTATATTAGTGTAATGATCCTTGAACTGTGCGTCAATTGAGATTCTTCCACCTTGATCGTTGACTGACATTTTGATGGAATTTCTTTGTTGCTTCTTGTTTCGGAGGTATTTTGTTGTGATGCTGTGATGCCATATCTAAGAAGTTAGAAAAGTTGGAATTTATCGTCAATAAATTTCGTAGTTTACAATTACTTCTTTTAAGTACAATAACCGCACTTAAATACGATGGAAAGGAAAAATACAGTAAAGTGAGAAGCTAGGAGATAATGGGAATCGAAACCGCGTCTCGTGGTTTCAGAGTCAGCGTTCCTACTGACTACACAATCCAGGACCACCAAAATTCAAGCGAAGCTAGTAGTATTTACGCTGTCTCACAATGCTCCCTTCAATTTCCTTGACTTTATAGAACTGCACTTGAACCTTTTTGGGGGATCTGGATGACGTGGTGGTAGGAGAGCTGACTCTGACGCGGGTTCGAGTCCCACTAGCCGCTATTTTTCCACATTCGTGTCTTTTGCCTTACCATTTTGATAACCTTTTCTTCAACGCATCATCTTCATGATCATGATCATACCAATACCATAATTCACCGCTGTCCAGCTGTCCGTCTATCTGTCCGTCTGTCTCCTATTCAGGTCCAAAAGACTGGACCGATTTTCATGAAACTTGGTGACAACACTCTCTGAAATCCCTAGAGTGTTTATAGCCACTTTTTTTAGATCGGGTGTCCCTCCAAAAAAAAAAAAATTATCCCACTTTATCTCCCCAGAACTGTGCTAAAACACGAAGCACTTAAATGTCAATATTTTAGCCCACTGGTCTTGGGATGTGAAACTCAAAATTTTGATGGTTGCTTTCTTTCGTGAATTTGTTGATCTGTTTTTTTAGCTATTAGAAAAATATAAAATTTTATAAAAGCGTGGACTGGTGGCTTCCCTATCATTAAAAAGTCTACAAGTAAACCAAGTCCAGACACACTTCTACAGAGTTTCATACACTTTCGTGGAATGAAAAAAAAATCAAGTTGGTGAATAAATTTAGAAAAGAATGTAATCATCAAAATTTTTACCTACACATTGGAAATTATGATAAATAAAAAAAATATGAAAAGTTGTATTTGAAATTTAAATGCTTCGTAAGCTTCAAATAAAATCCGTGAAGCTGCATTTAAAATTTAAGTGATTCGTGAGCTAATTTTAAATGTTAAATTCTAATTCGCTTAAAAAAAAATTAAATAATTTTCATTGCATTTTATTGCTTGACTCTTGTGTAAAAAAAATAAATGTTTTGAAAACTTAATCCAGACGAAGAATCTTAGGAATTGAACTTGACAAGGAAAAGGAAGTTATCACTTGGAAGAATTACAGTAAATATGCGTTGCCCGAAGGGTAATAACAACCTTCACAGCAACAAGCAAAAATATCCAGCCCGTAGGGCTGTTTTTTTTTTTTTTTTCTAGTTTAAATAATATGTTGTTGTTGTTGTTGTTGTTGTTTAGCCGATCAGCCCACCCTGATCGAGCAAGCCGGCGGCACGCAGGTAACCGATCGCCCTCTCCGGAGTGGACCAGAGGTTCAGCGCACTAGTGATGTTGTGTTGTGTTCGTTGTTGTGCTAGAGCGGTACAGTCCGTCATAATGTGTTCAATTGTTTGTGGTGTGTCTTGGCACAGGTGGCAGGTGTCGTCTATGGAGTTGTCTAGTCTGTGTTTATATGTCCGTAAGTTTGGGTGATGTCCACATCGGAATCGTGCTAAGTTAACTCGATCCGATCTGCTCAGGCTGATCTCTGACCTGTTAATGGGTGGCGGCTTCGCACCTAGGACCGCATTCGGACCGAGTCGTGTCAGTGCTTTGTGGGTTAGATGTGTGTGTATGTGTTTTCTGTACTGTGTGATGTCTGTGGGGCGTGGTATGGAATGGAGTATTTCGTTATAATATCTCTCTGGTGTTACCTTAATGGTGCGAGGTGTTGGTGCATGATTGTACATGTAGTGGCAAGGGTGTTGTGGGTTAGTTGTCGCTGCTGCCATGAATTGTGTTCCCCTCATGTCTAAATGTTCCCTAACTTTTAGTATTTTTGTTTCAGTGTGCAGGTGTTCTATTGGTGTTGTTTGAGTGCATCCTGTAATGATACGAAGTGCGTTGTTTTGTATTGTTTGTAAGGTGTTTATGTGTGTGTTTGAGATAATGGGTGCCCAGCATGGGCTAGCATAGTCCATAACTGAGCGAATATATTGTTTGTATATGAGTGATGTTGTTTCCTGCTGGTGTCCAAAGTTTGTGCCTGTTAGTACCCTAAGCGTGTTAAGTCTTGACGTACATTTGGTTTTAATGTCCTGAATGTGGTTTGCAAAAAATAATGATGTGTTGTATGTGACACCAAGTATTTTGGTTCTGTGAGTGTGTGGAATGTTGATGTTGTTTAGTGTAAGCTGTGGAATTACCTGGTGTTCTTTTGTGTTGCTTGTAAGCAAGGTGATGGTTGATTTTGTGGGCGCTACTTTGAGTCTATTGTGTGTGAGCCAGTCTTGTATACACTGATGCTACCCAAAACATTACAAACACAACCCAAGAAGATAACACGATAGAAATACAGGCAGTTAACATTAAAACACGCGCAAAACACAACACCACACTAATCAACATTTACATCCCACCAGATAGTTCACCTCAGGTGCCAGCCAATTACAATCCACAGTTACACAATCTTGCATCTCTCACTAATGTCATCTTAGGAGGAGACTTCAACGCCAAAGACACTAGTTGGTACCTGCACAACCAAAACAACACCAGAGGCGCCAACATAGCCACACAACTAAACAGCCTCTTCATTCTTAACAATACAGAAGAACATACACACATACCACATCAAGCAGGATACTCAAACTCCTCCCCAGACATAACGTTCTGTTCCCCCTCACTAGCAACACATACACAATGGAGAACAGAAAAACAACTGTCATCAGACCACCTGCCCATCATCATTACAACACATTCTACACTCTGCCCCAACAGCCTTAGGCACACTTACAGAAATTACAAGAAAGCTGATTGGGAACAGTTCAAAATACAGACTGAGGAACAATTCACCACATTAAACAGCACACCCATCATAAACATCGATACAACACTCAAGACATTTAATCAGATTATCAATAATGCAAACAAATACATACCCAAGGGTAACATTAGGAAATACAACCCAAATTACACTAGAGAAATAGCCCACCTCATAAGGCAACGTAACAACCTCAAATATAACACACAAACACCACACACAGAAGCCATAAAACAGCAGATACAACAGCTCAACACAGAAATAAACAACAAACTCAAAGAAAAACAAACAGAAACATTCAGGGAATTCATAACAACACTAAACCACTCTACAGATACATACAGGCTATACAAGACTATAAACAGCATTACCCACTCTAACAGCGGCATTCACACCTCACACGCGGCTATCTGTCGCAGCCAAAATAATATCCCAACATACACACAACAAGCTAACATTCTAGTTAATCACTACGCAAAGATAAGTCACTTAAACAGAGACAACAACCAGAAACATGCAGACAGACAAACAGCCAGACACAAGAAAACCTACAGACTCGACATGACCATTACACCCTTCAATACAGACCAGACCACCAAGATCATCAAAAACATTAAGAATTCGAAGGCTACTGGACCAGACAACATATCTAACATACACCTTAAACACTTGGGCCCACAAGGAATATTAGCTCTCACAAATATCAGCACATATTCATACCAACACTGTATTATTCCTGACATATGGAAACAAGGTAAAATTATTACACTACTCAAACCAAACAAAAATCCAACAGAACCAGCTTCCTATAGACCCATTACTTTACTATGCACACCTTCCAAAGTAACAGAAAGACTAATCTTACAAATCACCAACCCACACATACCACTATCGCCTACTCAACATGGATTCAGACCTCACCACTCAACCACGACATTACTCACTAACCTCACGCAGCACATCATGGATGGCATCAACTCCAGAAGACCAGCTCAACGTACACTATTAGCAACAATAGACATTAGTAAAGCATTTGATGCTATCCCACGCTTCCCTCTCATAAACAAAATACTCAACACAAACATGCACAATAACACCAAAAGGTGGCTGAGCAACTATCTCTCAGGAAGATACTCACATGTCACATTTAATGGCAAGTCATCCAAAACAAGCTTTTTCCGAACGGGGTCCCTCAAGGCTCTGTTCTCTCACCAACACTCTTCAACTTATACATGCATGACATTCCAACACCCATAGATAACAAGCTTACCTTATCATCATATGCAGATGATATCACTCTAACATCCACCCACAACAACATCGACACCGCTACAAATATGTTGTTGTTGTTGTTGTTTATCCGATCAGCCCACCCTGATCGAGCAAGCCGGCGGCACGCAGGTAACCGATCGCCCTCTACGGAGTGGACCAGAGGTTCAGCGCACTAGTGATGTTGTCTTGTGTTCGTTGTTGTGCTAGAGCGGCACAGTCTGTCATAATGTGTTCAATTATTTGTGTTGTCCCCTGGCACAGGTGGCAGGTGTCGTCTATGGAGTTGTCTAGTCTGTGTTTATATGTCCGTAAGTTGGGGTGATGTCCACATCGGAATCGTGCTAAGTTAACTTGATCCGATCTGCTCAGGCTGATCTCTGACCTGTTAATGGGTGGCGGCTTCGCACCTAGGACCGCATTCGGACCGAGTCGTGTCAGTGCTTTGTGGGTTAGGTGTGTGTGTATGTGTTTTCTGTACTGTGTGATGTCTGTGGGGCGTGGCATGGAATGGAGTATTTCGTTATAATGTCTCTCTGGTGTTACCTTAATGGTGCGAGGTGTCGGTGCATGATTGTACATGTAGTGGCAAGGGTGTTGTGGGTTAGTTGTCGCTGCTGCCATGAATTGTGTTCCCCTCATGTCTAAATGTTCCCTAACTTTCAGTATTTTTGTTTCTGTGTGCAGGTGTTCTATTGGTGTTGTCTGAGTGCATCCTGTAATGATACGAAGTGCGTTGTTTTGTATTGTCTGTAAGGTGTTTATGTGTGTGTTTGAGATAATGGGTGCCCAGCATGGGCTAGCATAGTCCATAACTGAACGAATATATTGTTTGTATATGAGTGATATTGTTTCCTTCTGGTGCCCGAAGTTTGTGCCTGTTAGTATCCTAAGCGTGTTAAGTCTTGACGTACATTTGTTTTTAATGTCCTGAATGTGGTTTGCAAAAGATAATGATGTGTTGTATGTGACCCCAAGTATTTTGGTCCTGTGAGTGTGTGTAATGTTGATGTTGTTTAGTGTAAGCTGAGGAATTACCTGGTGTTCTTTTGTGTTGCTTGTAAGCAAGGTGATGGTTGATTTTGTGGGCGCTACTTTGAGTCTATTGTGTGTGAGCCAGTCTTGTATACTGTTTATGTATGTTTGTAGGTTATTTGTAGCGGTGTCGATGTTGTTGTGGATGGATGTTAGAGTGATGTCATCTGCATATGATGATAAGGTAAGCTTGTTATCTATTGGTGTTGGAATGTCATGCATGTATAAGTTAAAGAGTGTTGGTGAGAGAACAGAGCCTTGAGGAACCCAGTTCGGAAAAAGCTTGTTTTTGGATGACTTGCCATTAAATGTGACATGTGAGTATCTTCCTGAAAGATAGTTGCTCAGCCACCTTTTGGTGTTATTGTGCATGTTTGTGTTGAGTATTTTGTTTATAAGAGGGAATCGTGGGATAGCATCAAATGCTTTACTAATGTCTATTGTTGTTAATAGTGTACGTTGAGCTGGTCGTCTGGAGTTGATGCCATCCATGATGTGCTGCGTGAGGTTAGTGAGTAATGTCGTGGTTGAGTGGTGAGGTCTGAATCTATGTTGAGTAGGCGATAATGGAATGTGTGGGTTGGTGATTTGTAAGATTAGCCTTTCTGTTACTTTGGAAGGTGTGCATAGTAAAGTAATGGGTCTATAGGAAGCTGGTTCTGTTGGATTTTTGTTTGGTTTGAGTAGTGTAATAATTTTACCTTGTTTCCATATATCAGGAATAATACAGTGTTGGTATGAATATGTGCTGATATTTGTGAGAGCTAGTATTCCTTGTGGAACCAAGTGTTTAAGATGTATGTTAGATATGTTGTCTGGTCCAGTAGCCTTCGAATTTTTAATGTTTTTGATGATCTTGGTGGTCTGGTCTGTATTGAAGGGTGTAATGGTCGTGTCGAGTCTGTAGGTTTTCTTGTGTCTGGCTGTTTGTCTGTCTGCGTGTTTCTGGTTGTTGTCTCTGTTTAAGTGACTTATCTTTGCGTAGTGATTAACTAGAATGTTAGCTTGTTGTGTGTATGTTGGGATATTATTCTGGCTGCGACAGATAGCCGCGTGTGAGGTGTGAATGCCGCTGTTAGAGTGTGTAATGCTGTTTATAGTCTTGTATAGTTTGGATGTATATGTGGAGTGGTTTAGTGTTGTTATGAATTCCCTGAATGTTTCTGTTTGTTTTTCTTTGAGTTTGTTGTTTATTTCTGTGTTGAGCTGTTGTATCTGTTGTTTTATGGCTTCTGTGTGTGGTGTTTGTGTGTTATATTTGAGGTTGTTACGTTGCCTTATGAGGTGGGCTATTTCTCTAGTGTAATTTGGGTTGTATTTCCTAATGTTACCCTTGGGTATGTATTTGTTTGCATTATTGATGATCTGATTAAATGTCTTGAGTGTTGTATTGATGTTTATGATGGGTGTGCTGTTTAATGTGGTGAATTGTTCCTCAGTCTGTATTTTGAACTGTTCCCAATCAGCTTTCTTGTAATTTCTGTAAGTGTGCCTAAGGCTGTTGGGGCAGAGTGTAGAATGTGTTGTAATGATGATGGGCAGGTGGTCTGATGACAGTTGTTTTTCTGTTCTCCATTGTGTATGTGTTGAGTGAGGGGGAACAGAACGTTATGTCTGGGGAGGAGTTTGAGTATCCTGCTTGATGTGGTATGTGTGTATATTCTTCTGTATTGTTAAGAATGAAGAGGCTGTTTAGTTGTGTGGCTATGTTGGCGCCTCTGGTGTTGTTTTGGTTGTGCAGGTACCAACTAGTGTCTTTGGCGTTGAAGTCTCCTCCTAAGATGACATTAGTGAGAGAGGCCAGATTGTGTAACTGTGGATTGTAATTGGCTGGCACCTGAGGTGAACTATCTGGTGGGATGTAAATGTTGATTAGTGTGGTGTTGTGTTTTGCGCGTGTTTTAATGTTAACTGCCTGTATTTCTATCGTGTTATCTGCTTGGATTGTGTTTGTAATGTTTTGGGTAGCATCAGTGTAGCTAATGCTTTTACGTATGTAAGTGATGAGTCCACCCCCGTTACCCCAGTACGATCATGACGGATCGCCGTGAAGTCAGGGATGGTTGGTGTTTTGTGTGTGCGTTTTAGTTTTGTTTCTTGTATAAGTGCTATGTGAATGTTTTGTTTGTGTACGAATTCCCTAAGCTGCATGATTTTGTTTGTGAGGCCAGCTACGTTGTACTGCAATATGTTAATATTATACTTCTGTATGTGTCTCATGGTGCTATTGTGTCTATGTCTTTGTGTATGGTGACATGTGTAAGTTGTAGTGGGGCCTGGATTAGTCTTAATGTCGCCAGAGAGTAAGAGTAGTTCGGGGAGCACGCAATTGCTCCCTGTAATTGAAAAAATAGCACGCTGAGAATAGGTCCGGCCCCGGGAGCCGATCGGCACTCTGACCGTGCTACGCAACAGGCCGTCGACTGCCAGTCTGACCAACCGTAGACAGCCCGCTGCACGGAGATTTGAGGAAGTTTGGCCACCAGCGCGTTGATGTTTTGGTTTGACGTCGCCTCTTCTTCGCGTTGACGTGTCCCGCGCTGGAGGATGCAGCCACTGTTAGAAGCTTCCTCGTCAGCTGCTAACACTTTTTCACTTTGTTCTAGCTACCTGTTCAGAGGTTTATTATAAACAAATCTCAGTTTTCTGCTTAAAACGGCTCTTTCTAATTTTAAAATTGATTAGTCAAGGAAGGAAGATGTTGACTTCTATTTTGCAGCAACAGTTGATGATATTTATGTTACTTTACTGATTAATGAAAATGATTAGGCTCTTCAAGTTATAAAAGATTTCTTTCGTAATAATTGATAAATACGAAACACAAAACGTATATGCAAACAGGATGATGATGCTTAGACTCTAAATAATATGTTGATTTGTTTTTATAATTTCGTACATCCTCACGAATGTTTGTTTTCGTTTTGTCTCTTATTTCATTCATT
Source organism: Bathynomus jamesi (assembly GCA_023014485.1). Lineage (NCBI taxonomy): Eukaryota > Metazoa > Arthropoda > Malacostraca > Isopoda > Cirolanidae > Bathynomus > Bathynomus jamesi. The sequence continues at coordinate 1,047,060 of JAJOZX010001008.1, forward strand.
ATCACGATGATGATGATGATGAAATGTCGGAGGTCTAGCCTTTTTAACGGCACTTCCTGATGTCTTCACCCTCTGTGCTGTGCTTTAACCGTTTGATATTGTATTTTCCAGAATTTATATATTGTCTGTTTTTTGTGGTCTATAGTTTCCTTCCTAAAGATAAACCCTCCAATAATCTTCTGTTTGTCTGCCATAAAAGGCTGCTGTAATTCGATGGCCTTTACTCTCTCCTCCCTGTAGGCACTACAGTCCAACAAGAAATGCTCCAGATCTTCTTTTTCGTATGCACACATAGGGCATTTGGTGTCCCCTCCTATAAATCAATTTTTGTCATTAAGTTCTAAATTATTTGTCCTACATCTGTACAATATGGTTGAGGCTGGGGTGATATCATATATATCTTCTGTTTCTCCAATGTTTCCTTTCCATTTCCTATATATTTTTAAACTTTCCTTTCCAGCCATATCTTTCCTCCAGTTGTCCACATCCCAGCTACGTAGTTTGTTCGCCAGTTCCTCTTTTTTGCAGTCTTTTAGGTATCCCTCAACCTCCTCCATCCACTTCCCTCTTGTTTCTTCTTTTACTTTTCTGAATATTTCACCTACCAACCTGCCTGTGTCATTTTTCAAAATACTTTATACATAGTTGAGCTTTCCTTTTATTATCCTTGTTCTCGTCATTCATGCCCCTATTTCTCCCCTCAGACCACTCACAGCCACACTTCTTCCTGCTGATAGTATCGTTCTGTATACTCCATTCTTATATATTTGTAGCTGTTGATTTATGTTTTGTTTGGGTGTATAATAGTTGTTCCATATAATATTGATGGCAGCGCCAAGCCTTTCCAGAATGCCTTTCCCACAACCAGTTTATTACAACTCTTTTCTATTACTGAGTAGGTTATATTTGCCATTTTCTGTGCTTTTTTGTAACATCAGTTCTTTTTGCTTTTGGAAACAATTCCGCGTATTATTAATTGTTATGCCCAAATATTTTATTGAGTCTACCACTTTAATTCCCTCTATCTGCTCTGGTGCATCTTTTTTGTTAAATATCATAAAATTACTCTAATTTTTGTTAATCTCTATCCAGGCCATATGTACTCCCTATTTCTATTACTTTCTTAATATTTTCACTCGCCTCATCTACTGACATTGATAGCTGCAATCCTTTTTTCACCTTTTTTACCTTTTACCTTTTTTATCTTTTTTTTACCTTCTTTTTGTTTCTCATCTCATTTGTTTCGCATTCAATGATACGTTTAACAGTCTTTTATCTTGGGAAAGAAAGATGACTCTCATCTTTCTTTCTATTTTAATTGTCTTTTCTTTTCTGAAGCCTTTTTTATATGTATTCCAATAATATATATTTAGCTGTGTTTAGTTTTTATGATCGAGAGCCATTGTTTTGACGTTTTATCCTCGCGTAGAAAGAGCTTTTGATCTAATTTTTACATCGAATTTCACAGTTATGTAAATGTGTCTCTGATAAACAAATTATTCTCATATTTATCGTTATTAAAATTTAAATATTGTAAATACTGGAAATTGTAATTTATCCTTTGGCTTTAAAATCCATTTATATTTACATATGTTAATGAGAAAGGATCAATAGTACAATATTTTTAATAATTCATTTCTCTGATGTTCTTCTTTGACATTAATTCCTTCCTCTTTCATGTGTTGACCTTCCTTTGTATTTCAATGTGGCATCAATAGTTTGTGTGTTGTGTATTTAGTGTTTGTGTTTGTTTTTGGCATTTGTGAAATTAATGATGCGTCTAGGGTTGAAAGTGTTGTGGGCGGATTGTAAGGTCCCACCGTTGCTGGTTTATATTTTGTTGTTGGGTATGGTAGAGGGAATTTTTATATAATATCGTACAATACGCTGATAATGAGGGTTACGTTCCAACCCCCCAACCCCCCCGATATCGCGGTTCGCTTTATCAATTGTTAAAGAGCTTACCGGAAAAATAGTAGTGATGTACCGATCCCAAAATTTAGCCGATGCTGATTCCATGAAAAAATTACCAATGCCGATACCGATGCCGATTCTTTGCCTAGATTTAAAAAAATCAATTCCCTTCATAAATATTACTAATCTAATGTGAAAACTTTCATTTTCATATTTTTAAATTTCAAATTTGTTTAAATGCCTTTCTTTAGCTCACTCCACAATATACAGTGATGTTAAAAACTTAAAAAGTAAAATTATAAAATAATTTTAATTTAGTTTCATAAACTGAAGAGTAATATTTAAAGTAATTATTTTTGCTTATGTTGAAGGTATTTTCTTTCTTCAACAATGTAAACAGCAACAAATTTTTTTATTAAAATTTCACGGCCCTGGTGGACTATTTGAATAAATAAAAAAAATGGATATAAAAATTGAGTTTATAAAATTATTAAAATAGTTAAAATAAAGTCAATATAATAAGATGGTTTAATATAAAATTTATAAAGTACAACTTAATATAGAATTATTATTAATATGGAGATTACAATAGTTTATAATATTTAGAGATTAGCTACTTAGAGAAAATGTAAATTTTCTTTAACTTGTTAAGGTTTGCTTTTTCGTGAGTGTAAAATATTTTATATAATTACATTTTGAAATGAGTATAAATTATCATAAATAGTGTTTTTTTGTATATTCATTTTTCTATAAATATAGCTTTTGTTTTGTATTTAAAATTTCGAAGAATCGGTAAGAGAATCGGCTAAATTTGACCGATGCCGATGCCAAAATATGGCCGATTCTTCGATGCCGATTAATCGGTACACCACTAAAAATAGGTTAGGTTCCGAAGACCCCAAAATATAATAATTTTTACCTAAATATTACAGTAATATTACGCTGAAATATATTGTCCAGTAAGTAAAATTTACAAATAATTAAACACAACAGACATGTAAATACAAATAAAATAATAAAATATAAAACGACACTTACTATTCACGTCACACATCAATCACTAATCGGCTTGCGTCTGCCCGCGCGATTGCTGGACACCTGGCTTGAATTTTGATCGTTTAACTTAAAAAATAACTGTTATTCGCGTCTCGGCCCACCTAATCAAAGTAATTTTCCTGTATTTTTTTTGCCGTGTTGTTCGTGTACCGCATTATGGTCTGGGCCCACATAATCAAAATAATTTTTCTATATTTTTTGCCGTGTTGTTCGTGTACTGCATTATCAAACGCCGTGTTATTAACGTATTCTACTCAGTTTGATAAGAAACAGGACCAACAAAGACAAACATATTCCCTATTTATTTCACCAACGTTTCCGGCACTTCGCTCTTTCTTAACTTAGCTGCGTTCTCTTTGAAACAGGCCTTGAGAATGGGTGAAGTTTCTCAAACATTGCTGAAATAAGCAGGGAATATGTTTGCGCTTTTGGTGGCCTGTTTCTTGTCAAACTAAGAGTACGACACTTCAGAAGTAATCCTATATTCAACTAACTAACTAACTAACTAACTAACTAATATATATATATATATATATATATATATATATATATATATATATATATAAATGGAATAAACTAGTGTGAGAAAGATTATTACATTTTAAAATTAGAAAACAAAAAATATAATAGATTTTTTGTCAAAAGTGTGTCGAGAAATATTCTATTCAATTTTTTACAGTCCAAAAAATTTCAAAGAGTAATTTTTGTAGACGTAGGTTAAGTATAGTTCGGATAGGCTAGGCTTGGCTTCGTTAGGTTAGTTAAGGTTAGGCTAATCTAGGCTAGTCTAGGAAAGGGCAGGCAAAGTTAAATTAGGTTAGATTAGAGAATATTTGGATAGGTTAGATTAGATCATTTTATGTTTCGTAGTCTTTGTTAGTGGAGTCCAGACACTACTTTTGTCGAGGAATTTTTCAATCGAGAAATACTGTATTTCTCGACTTGTCGAGAATTTGTCGAATCGGTCAAAATTTTGTCATGCAAAAAGTCAAAACTTCGTCTCTGGGATATCTGTTTGTATGGTAAAAGAAATATTCAGTGCTATAATCGTTCTTCTGAGTGTTCCCGAATGTTTGGCTCAACCTTAGTCATATTTATTCACTGGTATTCACTGCTAATCTACGTTATACGAGGCGCTCCGTGCGACAGTGACGAAAACGCCAAATTTAAGTTTTGAGAAAAAGCGCCGTTAAAGTTTTCAAAATGTTAAATAGCCATAAAATCATCAAATATTCATCGATTATTATGAACTTGGTTTCATTTTGAAGGCATTTTGTCGTAGATTATATTTAAATTGTGTTTAAATACAAAATTGGAGGAAAAATCACACTCTTGAGAAATATAAACAAAAGCGAAATTCAAAGAAATTTTACAGTAGCAAAACACTAATTCTATGAACAAACGCGCACTTCGTTAAAATACTGTAAATAATAACTTCCAAACAATCCTATCATTACACTTTGATAATAAACAAAGATGCTTTTCACCATTATAAAAGTAATTGCATTAGTAATTAACATAATGAAAGTGAAAAGCCACTGATCGAAATGAAGTTTCATTGAATAAATATAAAATCTGTAGAAAAACTTTCATTTTTTCTTTTAACTTTCGAATCAAAAACAAGTTAAGCTTTTCCGCAATTCTTTTATGTCTACATTTCAGTTACGTCATTGTCTTCACACGAATGATTAAGCTCGCTGAAGGACGTTAAAAGACTTTGAAATGGTTTTCAGTGTGAGCGTCTATCATCACCTCCAAGTTCTCTCTAATCATTTTTATAAGCTTTTAATGAACACCTTCTACAGTCATCATATTGTGACGTATCTTATACATATCCTGTACTTATCTCTGCAACAAACACACAAACACTCTCTCTCTCTTTCTCTCTCTTATATATATAATATATAAAGAGAGAGAGAGAGAGAGAGAGAGAGAGAGAGAGAGAGAGAGAGAGAGAGAGAGAGAGAGAGAGAGAGAATGTATGTATGTATGTAACTATGTACGTCTATGATCATCTGAAACTCGCACTGACATGCATATGAAGCATTTATTAGTAAAGAAGCTGAATAACTTATGAAATCAAGTTGAGAAAGTCCAAATGTTTCCCATATGCAATAGAGAAACCTATAGAAAATGACCTTGAGGAACAACAACCAATTATGTTTGGTATAAAACCTGATTTTTAAAGATGTTATCTCTGACATGATTTCATATATTATTTAAGATAACCAGATTTGAAATTAAAGGCGAAATAATGCAGAAAAAATTGCTGGCTTTAGGGTGGAGACTGCCGCCATCTATTTATTTACCAATATACAGTATTCCTCAGTAGAGAAAAGTGACATGAAATCTATAGTCTTGTGTAGTGTCTCTCTCTCTCTCTCTCTCTCTCTCTCTCTCTATATATATATATATATATATATATATATATATGTTAACCTAATGTTAGGTTAAATTCAGCAAGGTTAGGAAATATTAACCATTATCATTTGGCGCCTTTACCACGAATACAAATGGAAATGACACTGAGTGGGAAGAAATATATTCTGTATATACAAGTTGCTCGTACCCTGAAATGGGGGTATGGGCAGAATGATGCTCTATCGGTATGTGAAAAGATGTTTATCTTTTCATACTTCTACTTAAACTATGAATGCATCAATGAATAATATGTATTGCCTATATATATATATATATATATATATATATATATATATATAACAAATTTTGGAAATTTGTTAAGAATCAAACGGGTGTCAAAAAGTCCTCCCTCCGACAATCGATGGGGTGTCGGGGGAGGATGAAATTGCAAAGCTGTGGAAAAACCACTATTCTAACATCCTTAATAGTGTGAGTAGGGATAATCTTAAGATAGATTGCAGAGAAACGATTGTGGGAGGGACAAGGGAAAATACTTTGATATCATTTTCTGAAGTAAAGAGGTTAATTAAAGAGTTAAAGACTGGTTCTGCGTCAGGGGTAGATGACTTATCGAATGAGCAATTAAAATATGCAAATGACGTAGTATGTCTGCATATATCATTGCTCCTATCAGCCATGCTTGCTCATAGCTATATCCCTGCAGAGTTCATGAAGGTATATATCTTGCCCCTGGTCAAAAATAAGTACGGAGACATTCTGTCCAGCAATAATTACAGGTCTATTGCTGTCGCTTCCTGCTCTTCGAAACTACTAGAAAAACTCTTGTTACTCCGATTAAATGATTTCCTATGGATATCTCCTAATCAGTTTGGCTTTAAAAGGTCCCACTCAACTGACCTGTGTATCTATGTACTTAAAGAAACAATATCTAAATACATTGACAGTAATTCAACTATTTATAGCTGTTTCCTAGATATAAGTAAGGCATATGATAGGGTGAACCACAATATTTTATTTGCAAAACTAGAAGACAGGAAGGTTCCCATGTACATATTAAATTTATTAAAATTTTGGTATTCCCACCAATCTTTCACTGTTAGGTGGGGCAGTGTACTATCCGAGTGTTTTGGCTCCTCTTGCGGGGTGAGACAAGGCTCCTTGTTCTCCCATATGCTGTTTAATGTGTATATTGACGGATTAATTGCTTCACTTAATGAGGCAACAGTGGGATGTTGTATAGATAACACAAGGATAAATAATTTAGTTTATGCCGATGATATGGTGTTAATAAGTCCCTCTGTTAAAGGTCTGGATCGGCTACTAAAAGTCTGCGAAGAGTATTCGCAGAAACATGATATTCTTTTTAATGTTACAAAAACTAAGGTTATGCAATTTCATCCTAAAAGCTGTAATCAGCCAGCTGATATAAGGTTCAAAATGAATGGTGAGGTAATTGAGGAAGTACAAGAGTTTAAGTATTTGGGTCAAACTATTACCAGCTCCTTGAGTGATGACTCGGATATAAGAAAACAATCTCGAAGCCTGTGTGCTAAAGCGAATATGACCATAAGGAACGTTCGATTCTGTACAAGTGAAGCTAAAGACACTCTTTCGTACTTTCTGCAGTAATATATATGGACAGCAACTGTGGGTGAATTATAAAAAAGGTTCTGGCAGAACCCTAAATTTGCTGTACAACAGGTCTTTTAGACTCTTACATAAATCACCCCCGAGATGCTCAGCTTCGCAAATGTTTGCTACCCGCAATGTCCCGAGCTTCCCGGAGGTAAGAAGACGTGCTGAATACAGTCTAATGCAAAGAATTAAAAAATCAACCAACCCGATCATTCAAGCTATCCATGAGTCCTGCCATTTATCCTCTAAGCTATGGACTTCTTGGCACGAAAACGTCTGTCTGTAGCTCCACTTAACTTCGACATTACAGTATTATTTCTAATCAATTGTATATAATTCTATCCTTAGTATATGAACTGCCATTGTATTAATAATATTTGTCATATGGACTATAGTCTGCCAATAAACCTCTTCATTTTCATTTTCATATATATATATATATATATATATATATATATATATATATATATATATATATGTATATATATATATGAAGAGCTCATTTCCAAACGGTGCCAAGTCCATTTTTGGTCAAAGTTGAGTTTGTACCACTAAAAAATAGTTCGTACCCATGTGCATCAAGATGTGTTATCGATTAGTTTAAAAAAGCATTATATCCCTTTCAAAACGGACATAATAATATGGCTTTGTTTCCAAAAAGGTCTAAATCCACAAATCCACCAACTACAATGTTAGTATAATTGTTCGTACAGCTACAGTGAGAGATAAATGAGGATGTGTGGTGAACATTATGTATGCTGTGTCCAACACATGCTTGACACGGCATAGGCTTAACAGTGGTGTGTGACTCATCGTCAGGATAACATTTTGGCTTCATATAATTTGATATGACTGATTGAACTGGTATAGAGATATTGAAATAAATGATGCTGGTTTTGTACGGCTCGTTTTTGGTGTTTGTTTCGGTGTAATCCGGAAGTCTTTTGGACAACATGTCTTTGATTGTGTTCCAAAAGGTGCTGAGTCCACCACAAATTACAAACATAAAACGTATTTACAAATTAACCACGTGCACTAAATTTTATTCAGACATCTTTATTTGCTTAATGGCATTCACTCCTAATATTAATGTGAAAAAACTACTTTCAGGACAGACTATAGTGAAAAAATATAAAATGTGCCAATATCTTAGAAACTGGTTCTATAAACTTAGCACCTTTTGGAAATCAGCTCTTCACACACACACACACACACACACACATATATATATATATATATATATATATATATATACTGTTGCATTAAATACTTTCTTTATCACATTTGAAATAAAAAAAATTCAGAACAAAAGTAACCGCAAGCAATTTTGATAATTTATTTATATAATCTCAAAGAACTTGGAGAATGATTTTTTTAATGAGTATTTAAGGTTAGTAACTCTGACCCAAATGTTTCCAGGAGAGAGACTTACATAATACAGATCCTCAAGACAAAAAAGCGTGTTTTAAATGTTCTATATATGCTTCGTTAGATTTATTTTTCTTTTTTTTTATATTTTAGTTTGTAAGGTATTCATTTTCTTAGTGTCTATTAGCGTTTATTAATTGTCGAGAAGTTGCGTTTTAGGTAACGTTGGTTAAAAATGTTTTTACAGCGGCGCTCATAAGTATTCGTACAGAGGAATATTTCGGTTATATTGTTCGTCCTTTGCCTTTTGTACATTCATAAGATAGTTAAGAACAGTTTACTGTTCGTTTGGAAAAATTTAACGAATAAAAACATTAGTTTAACTCCAACATATAATGTAAAAACATCAAAGAATTTGAGGAAACTAAAAAAGTTAAAATGCAAAAGTTTTCGTACATTTATTTACAAAATTATTTAATACTTTGTGTGTCCGCCTTAGGCTTGAAAAATTTTAAAAATTTATTAGTAATTACCTGTTTACTGATTAGTAGCGTGTAGCGTCATGAGCGATCTGGAGGCACATTTCAGGTTTTGTACAATCAACCTTGCTGATTTCAGAAAAGAAATAAAAAATTTTCTGCGACAAGCAGAACACCTCCTTTTTCGCATGTAAAAAATACAAAATTCTTGTTAATTACAGTTGGCAACACTGACTGACATGGTACTTCTGGCAGCTTTCTAATTATTCTCAGTGAGTCAGCCCCTGGAATTTCTTAGTTCTACGCTAGCTCGCTTGAGAGAAACAAGTGTTTTTTCTGTGGATGGGGTGTTCAAAAACCCCAAGGCACTGACGAAAGGTGCGTTTTGTGATATATACATTATACACATTTTTTGTTTTGTTGTGTTTTACATTGTTTATAAGTTTGTTATATGTCTTAGGGTATATATATACCTATGGATATTTATATACATAATACATATGTGTGTGCAGTATATTTTTATATATATATTGGTAAACTTATTGTTTACCAATAAACCAAGCCTTATATATATATACTCATAATCATATATATTTTTTATTTATACGTTTGTGTTTTTGTTTCAGTGTTTCTGTGTGATACTTGTTGAGTTTTGCTGGTACAATGAGCACGCAAAGAACACGGGGATCTGCCAGCCACATTGTCTTTGGTTCCTCACTATCAGAGCTTCCTGTGTCTGAACTTCCAACCCGTATACAAGTTGCAAGGCATTTCCTCTTCTTGAAGGAGAACAAGTGTACCAGCAACAGGGAGATTCTTCCGGAGGTATGCCAAACACTCATTGACCTTTGGAATCGTGCTAACATTCCATCACAGCCAATCAAGAATGTGAAGACCAAGCTGCTCCGATTGATGGAAAAAGGCTCACAAGCATCGAAGCAAGGCAAGCAGGCCACAAAAACCAAGAAGTTCGAGCAAAGCCTGAATCAATTGTTTGACATAGCTGTCTGCCAATGCGATGATCTGTCTGCATGCCACTGTGAAAAAGAAATGAAAGTTCCACGACGAGAGCATGCCTTTCTGATCGACCAGAGAACCACGCGGATCATGCAGATCAGTCGGGTCGATACGAATGTGACTCAGATGATGGAGAGAAGGAAGTCAAGAGAGGATCGGATGCAAGAAAGACAAGAAGAAGAGAATAGAAGAAAAACGGAACGGCAAGAGGTAGCATCCTCTGCAGATGTGGTCGAATCAGCAGAAGCAGACTCCAGTAATGAAAGTGTTGGTGATGAGTGGATGGGTGATAGTGCCCAGGAGGACAGGAACATCACACCGATTCCCACTGTTGCTTTGGAAGCTGACCGGTATGGTGTATCGAACAGGGCTGCTGCAGCTATCAGCACTGCAACATTGGTTGACTATGGCATCATTAGTTCTGATGATCAGATAAACGTAATTGACCACCACAAAGTATGGAGAGCACGGCAGAACGTACGGAGGGATCTAAAGGAAGCAGTAACTTACCACGATGTGGAAGTCACTGCTTTATTTTTTGATGGGCGGAAAGACATGACACTTGTCAAAGAGAAAAAGGGGAACAAATGGTACAGCACAAAGAAAGTTGAGGACCACTATGTGCTGGTCGGAGAGCCTGGAACCTTCTATCTAAGCCATCTGACACTGGAACGAGGAACTGGCACTGTCATTCGGATGGACTTCAAAATGCTATTGAAGAAATGGGTATTGCAGACAAGATAACTGCAGTGGGAACCGACAGCACAGCCACAAACACAGGGCACAGAAGTGGAGCAATACACCTGCTAGAGTGCCGCCTGGGTCGCCCTTTGCACTGGTTCATCTGTAGTCTGCATTTAAATGAATTCCCATTGCGCCACTTGTGCAAGGAACTCATCGGCCCAACAGAATCTGCAACTCAATGGAAAGGACCAATTGGCAAAGCTTTGGCCACATGTGAAAGTTTGCCACTTTCCTCTAGAGGAATTCAATGTATTGCTGATGGCCACACTCTCCCTGATGTTGACCTTACTGAATTGAGTCGTGACCAAGCCTACCTCAACAGAATGATGAAAGCGATAAGGACTGGTGTCATTAATGAAGATCTTCTACGAGAGAAGCCTGGACCAATCTCCCATGCAAGATGGGTTACAACTGCCAGCAGAATTTGTCGGCTATATGTAGCGATGGCGCAGCCAAGTGATGAACTGTATTCACTCACACAGTTTGTCGTGTGGCACTATGGACCCATGTGGTTTAGCATCAAGTGCCATCCAAGGTGCACAGATGGCCCAAAACATTTCCTGGAGCAAATCAAGCTGCTACGATTACTGCCACCAGCTAGCAAGACTGTCACATGGCCTGTGATCCAAAGAAATGCATATTGGGCTCACCCTGAAAATGTTCTACTGGCAATGCTTGCAGATGCAGATCAAGCAAACCGGAAATTGGCCATCGATGTAATCAAGACCAGTCGACGAGCTCCCAAACCTGCTCAACAGCAAGTCAGAGAATTTCGGTCACCAAAGATCAAACAAAGTGCTCAAAATTTGTAAGATTTACTTCCACCAGTGGAGGAGTGCACAATGGAACCACCACTCACGAAGCAGTTCCCTGTCGAACAACTCGATAAGATCAGTGAAGAGCCCCTTGTTGTCCGGATACCATGTCACTCCCAAGGTGTAGAACGCTGTGTTAGGATGGTAACTGAAGCGTCTGGGGCAGTGTATGGAAAGGATTCAAGAGATGGTTACATTAGAGCAGTACTTAAATCCCGTGACTTTATGCCGTCATTCAAAACTAAACCAGATTTTAATGTATCATTTACTAAATAAAACTATCTAGTCTACCTACCTACCTACCTACCTACAGTGTATGTTTATTCCAAAAATAAATTTTTCTATTTTTCCTGAAAAGCAGTACATTGTAAGCGGTCAAATGATAGCTCAAACCCTAGGAAAGCAAATGTCCAAAAGTTATGGGTAACTAGCAATTTTCACGATTTTCACATGCGAAAAAGGTGTACTTGTCACAAAAAAAATTTGTTTTCAGTTTTGAATTTAGGGAGGTCAATTGTACAAAACCTGAAATGGGCCTCTTGATCCGTTACACTTTGCCCAATGACGCTACACGCTACTGCCTACAGATCTTAAAAGATCTTTTATTGCCGCACACGAATCTGGAAAGACTCGTAAGAAGATGGGAGAAGAACTTCGAATTCCATTTATGCCAGTTGCTGCAGTTATAAAGAAATGGAAAAACTTTGGAACAATCAAAACTCTACCAGGGTATGGACGACCTTGTAAGATTTCAGGACATACAGTTTGACGGATTGAAAGAATGGCTACTGCGAATCCACGAGTGACTGCAGGTGATATTCAACAAACATTAGCACTGTCTAAGACCGATGTCCATCCCTCTACTGAGTACTGTACGTCGTACATTGAGAAAAGGTCTGCATGAAAGAGTTGCACGAAAAAACCTCTGCTACGAAAAGCGCAGAAAGAAACTCGTTTAAAGTACACCAAGGATCATCAAAATGATAGATTTGCATTCTGGAAGAAAGTTCTCTGGACAGACGAGACCAAAATTGAATTTTTGGGGGAATAACGAGGAATGGCATGTTTGGCGAAAATTAAATACTACATTAGAGGAAAAAACACCCTTCCCGTGTTAAACATGAAATGATTTCAACAAAAGAATTTCAAGCTTCTCAAGTGGCTCAGTCAAAGCCCAGATCTCAATTTAGTCGAGAATGTATGGTTTGATTTGAAAAAGGCTGTCCGCGAGAGAAACCCTTCGAATCGGAATGAATTGCAACAATCTTTTTTAGAAGAATGAGCTAAAATTTCTACTGAGAGATGTCGAAACCTAGTAAAAAAATACCCAAAATGAATCACTGGTCATTCAAGCAAAAGGTGGACACACAAAGTATTAAGTAATTTTGTAAAAAATGTAGGAAAACTTTTGCATTTTAACTTTTCTTAAAATTTTTCGATGTTTTACATTATATGTTGCAATTAAACTAATTTTATTTGTTAATTAAACTTTCCCAAACGAATGGTAAACTTTTCCTAACTCTCCAACGCATGGTACAAAAGATAAAGACGAATATAATTGAAATATTACTCTGTACGAATACTTATGAGCGCCACTGTATATACTGTAATTATACACCTGTAAATATTTTTACATTTTTTGTTATTCACAAAACAGATTTGATGAAGTTCACTGAACGAATAGTAACTTTCTATATAATTTTGCAATCATACAAATGTTAATATTATTATTATTATCATTATTATTATTATTGCATTTGTACCATTATAATGCATTCAAGGAACGCTTGGTAACAATAAAATACTATACTAAGTAAACATTAAATAAACACTAAAGTAGTTTCTTACCTTTACAAAATAAAACTCAATTAAGAAACACAAAGTAACACCAGACCGTTAAATAACAGTGTAAATCACTTATTTGAGTAACATTACGAGGCAAATTGTTATTTTTAAACACTGTGTATGTAACATACATTCATCAAAAATTTCACTGATCGTCTTATGAAGAGAGATTGACCACACCTGCCTACTATTCTTTCTTTTTACAACTAACCGCTGCAATCGCAGTCATGCGACTTATTAAGCTCGCAAATACAAAAAAATTCAGCGTAAACGACCTTGTGGTTACCTCGGCGACCATTTCAGTTTTGTTCCTTCTCAGCAAGGTCAAACTGTAAAGGAACGCATACTGCAGTTTGATTGCTGGGGGGACGCACGCTTTCAGAGTTAATCCGTCCGTTGCTAAAGATAACGAATCTCGGACGAGAGGAAGATATTGTGTTTCAAACATTATATAGAGAGGAAAACCTTTCGTGGGGGGGGGGTAGGGGGTGGGTGGAGGCGAGTATAACCATAGAAAAAGTTTCAAAGGTAATTTTAGGTTCTGAAAATTCATCACTTGACTTTGAGGTCAATGAGAAATTAAAAAAAATAAAAAATTAGCTTTTTATATGTAATTTGCGGAGAAAGTCCTGCTCGCGCGTACCGTAATTACATATTCCGTATAATTACCGATTTATATATATATATATATATATATATATATATATATATATATATATATATATATATAAAACACCACAACCTTTATCAAGGATAAACTGTGGACTGAAAAGGGAAGCTGTGATGCTGCCGAAACGTAAAGATCGCTAATAACACTGATTAACATAAGTCTTTCATCGTTTCCTCGGTCTGTTTATTATAACAATTAACTTTAAACTCATCCGAGTGTTAACAAGTTAACAATGAAGCGACACGGAACTCCAATCACCAATAGTGAATTGCATAAACACACGCACACCAATTCGGCTCACTAAAAAAAACCATACACACACTATACAGTGTATATATATATATATATATATATATATATATATATAATATATATATATATATATATATATATTATCTTTACTTAACCCAATTCAACTTAACCTGCAAGTTAGGTGAAAGATAAGTTATCGTGTTAATATATGCAATTTAAAATAGTATAATATATAATTAACTATAACTAAACCTATGGCATAAGTTACAGGTATATTATAGTATATATTAGAATATAGTATAGTATAATACATTATAGTATATTGGTTAACTTAGCATAACTTTCACTCTCGAAAACCCAATATATATATATATATATATATATATATATATTATATATAATTATATATATATATATATACACACCACACACACGTTCTGCAATGATTTTACACAAATTACATAAATATTGAGCTTTGGTTGAATTAACACCAAAAAAATTTAACTTATTATTAGGTTACGAATAGAAGACACGCAATATATAATCATAGGTTAATTTTATGGTAAATTTGAGAGTGCCTCTTAATGCCATTAAAACGGAATAGGTGCCAAATTATCGGCACTTAAAAAAATAATTTTTCGTTCTATACTGAAACGTGACGAATCTGCTTTTCATTTGCAGCCGTTGATTACGAATGAAATGCGAAGGGGGGGGTGGGGGGAAGAGTCATTCATTCATTCATTGATGAAGAAAATGAAAGCTTAGCTTTTCATTTCTCAAAGTTGAATTTCAACCCTTGGTTTTACGCGGTGAAATTTTTATAAGAAAAATATAAAAAACGTTTTTTATTAAAAATTTTAAAAATATTCCATTATACAGGGTGGGCCGTAAGTTTCCATACATAGGAAAATTTAAATTATGGTCTTCACGTGCGTCGGTATTTGGATCAGCAGTTTCCGGATGCTTGGATTGGTCGGCGTGGTCCTGTGGAGTGGCCTCCCAGATCTCCAGATCTCACCCCCCTTGATTTCTATCTTTGGGGGCACTTGAAGGCCATGGTGTATCAGGAAAAGATACGAGACATAAATCATCTCTGAAGGAACGTATCACCAACGCCATTACAAGCATAACGTCAACTGTGCTAATGCGTGTTCATCAACAGTGGGGAAACGTATTGAAATGTGTTTTCAAAACAATGGCAACCATGTAGAGCATATATTATAAATAAAAATGGTTGTCCATAAAAAAATGTTTATTTTCCTATGTATGGAAACTTACGGCCCACCCTGTACATATATATATATATATATAAAATTAAAAATTTCAACTGAAATTCTATTATATATATATATATATATATATAATAAATAATTCTTCTCTCATACGCCTATTTAATAGCAGCAAAGTCTGGTTTAAGGCCACACCTTGTACAACAAAGGGTTAGGCGTGTTCGAATACGGCCAGATCATGAGAGAATTTACTGCGTACACAATTACATAATACGTACACAGTTATTGTTGATTAAATATGTGGATGCAAACAGCGTGTTTTCGAATGAACTGTACGCTCTACTTTCAGAGTTATTTCGAGTTCTCTGGCTCTGAACCGGTTCGAAATGCAGTCATATACAAGGTGTGGCAAAAGTCAGAAGCCATATGTACTGAGAACGTTTCCATCACTGTTTCATATTTTGTCTCAAACACTTCAAAAGAATATGAGAATAAAAACCCACTCTAATAGACAGAGTTTATTTCCACGACAGTTTCGACGCCCACTGGCATCCTCCTCGGGTGGATACAGAAACACAAATGAAACAAAACAAGAGGGAAAAACAGTTCAGGGATCGACCGTTAAGAAATTCGCAACATGTAACGTAGAACTAGGCATGCCCACATCTGTATTTTTAGAACTGATAAACTCTGTGTCACCAATAATGCCTTCTCCTTCGGTGAAGAATTTTATTTGCAACGTTTTGGTATGGGAATGGGGTCCCCTTTATCCCCCAATACTGAGTACATTATATATGGAGTATTATGAGTCGGAATTGTTGCAAACAATATGTCCAGGAATCTATTTGGTTTCGTTATGTAGATGATATTTTCTCATTTTGGCCTGACCACTGGAACAACTTTGACACTTTCTTTCAGTCATTAAATAATCTTGTTCCCTCTATTAAATTTAAATATGAATGGGAGAACGACAAACAATTACCTTTTCTAGATGTTTTGGTCATTAACGAAAGCGGAAAGCCCAATTTCACGGTCTATAGAAAACCTACTCATTGTAATTCGTACATTCATTATTTTCATATCATGATGAAGGGGTTAAAAGCTCAATATTTCTTCCATGTTTCTAAGAGCACTCAGGATTTGTAGCCCACATTTGCTGGATCCGGAAAATTCAAAGATTTGGAACATTTTTAAGGATTTAAAATATCCTGAGTGGTTTATCGGAAAGGCGTATTTTAAAGCCAGAAAATCTTTTTATGCCCTCGGGAACCTTCAGTTAACCAAAAACAATATGTGAGTTTGCCTTACATTGCCGGCTTAGAAAGAGTAAAACCGTTGACGAAAGAATTTAAGTTTGCTTTGGCGTTCAAATATTCGTCTACCGTGAAAAGTAAATTGGTTAGGAATAACGTTGCAAAAGAGGAACAAGCTGTGTCTACAGCATTCCCTGTAAAAGTTGTGATTTAGTATACGTGGGAGAAACTGGAAGAAATATTGAAACCCGTATCAAAGAACACAAATATGCCTTCAGAAGTTGTAATACTAATAATGCCATTTTTTTATCACGCTAGCCAAAATAATCATGCTATAGATTGGGAATCAAGTAAGGTACTTTATAAATGTAATAATTATGTCAAAGAAAAATAATAGAATCTGTGTGTATAGAAAAAGTAGATAATTTAATTTGTGCGAAGGTACTTATAAGTTAGACCCTTTAATGAGATTCTTGGTCAATAAATCCCTTACGGAGTCGTGGGAACGTGTTCGAACCTAAGTGTGAATTTCTTAAATGTCTCTGGATTGGAATGTTTCCTTACTCGCTTTTAGTAAATGTAATAATGGAAGTAATTAATGTGGAAATAAATATATGCAGTAATTATGTTCAAAACATTAGGATCTGTATGTATAGAACAAGAAGATATTTTTAATTTGTGGAAATGTAGTTATAAGCTGACCCTGTAATAAAATGCCCTTCTGGTTTCGGGAGAACGATATCTAACCTAGGTGCGAATTTCTCAATGGTCTCTGGATTATTTCCTAATCGCCTTTTTTCATTCGTTTTTCGGTTTATAATTTCTGTATAATAAACAACAATGTAATAACCAATGTAATAATAAATTTATAATTTCTGTAATTAATAATTATGCAATATTAAATGTAATAAATTTAATTATAAATGTAATAATTATGTAAAAAATAATAGAATCTGTATGTTTAGAACAGGAAGATAGTTTTAAAATTTGTGCGAATGTACTTAATGAAAATGCCCCTCCTGTCTCGAGAGAATGGAATCGAACCTAGGTGCGAATTTCTTAACGGTCGATCCCTGAACTGTTTTTCCCTCTTGTTTTGTTTCATTTGTGTTTCTGTATCCACCCGAGGAGGATGCCAGTGGGCGTCGAAACTGTCGTGGAAATAAACTCTGTCTATTAGAGTGGGTTTTTATTCTCATATTTTGACCTTCACGTAAAAAAGTGAAGTTTTTTGCATTTACTTCAAAAGAAGTTGAACATAATTGTGTGAAACGTATTGAAATATGTTCATAAGTTAACGATGCTCATTTTGAACATTTATTATAAATCCATTTCATAAACTATTAATTGTTTTCCTGATTTTTGCCAAAACCCGCTCACGTGTATAGAGATTGTGATATTCAAAAACCTCAGAAATAGCGAAATCACGTGATCTTAAATGAAAATGATAACCACTATTTAATGCTTAATGTAGGATAAGTTTATGGGGGTTTGAAACTTGTTGTTGGAACTTGGTAGGTTAACTTGGAGTTTACGAAGGTTAGGAATATATATATACACGGTGAACCAAAAGTAGTGGACAGTAGGTTGAATACGGTTTGTGTATTATATTATAACTATGGTGTTCATTATAACTATGGTGTTTGTGTTTTATTATATTAAATATTATAACTAAATTTATTTAAATTTTATTTTGTATTATAGTATACAAAAAAATTAAATATGTATTCTCAAAATAAACGTTATCATTTACTGTCCACCTACATTTGGTTCACCCTATATATATATATATATATATATATATATATATATACGTAAAGAACGACGCTTGTATAGGAGAACATCTCGCGCAAGATGAGGAGGGAGCACGAACATAATATATATATATAATATTATATATATATATATTATATATATATATATAATATATATATGGATGAATTTCACAATATGACACGTGAAATGAATGAATGCTGCAACCCACAAGGAAAAAGAAAAACGATTAAGGCCTTTCGTGTATTCAGAGCTACACCTCGACAGGGAATGAAGATAAAAGGCGAGATGCCCATAAATATATACAAGTACAGGAAAAACAAAACAATTTAGCACATACTTAAGCTTCGATGTATGCTCGCTATTCACAAAAGTCCCTGTTGATGACCTACTTGATTTTTTAAAAGATAAGATCTCTGAATATTCTTTCCCTGTTCAACACAACACTCTTATTGAGTTAATTAAGCTTTGTGTCAAAGATTGTAAATTTCAGTTTGAAAATAAGTTTTATGCTATGTCGTTTGGATTGGCTATGGGAAATCCCCTTTCACCTGTACTAGCTAATTTATATATGGAATTTTTTGAAAGTAGAATTTTGACTACGATTGTTAATTTTAACCTGGTTTGGTACAGGTATATAGATGATATTTTATGCCTTTAGCCTAATAATTTGGATGTGGACTTATTTCTTGGTAGGCTCAACAATTTAGTCCCATCTATTAAGTTTACAGTTGAAAAAGAAAATGATGGAAGCCTATCTTTTCTTGATCTAAAAATTTGGAGATGCTCTAATCATTTCAAATATGAAGTCTACCGTAAGCCTACTAATAATAACTCTTATGTGCATTTTTATTCTGATCATCATCCTTCGATTAAATCCTCTATTTTCTCTGCTATGTTTCTTCGAGCATTGAGAGTTGTCAGTCCTGAATTTTTAGATTCCGAGTTATGCAATATCATGAATATTGGTACTAAATTATGTTATCCTATTTCATTTTTAGATAACTGTCTTAAGAAAGCCAAGAATAGGTATTATACTAATGTAATTGTAAAGGAATTTCAGCGTAAAAATATCCTTAGCCTACCTTACCATGTTAATTTTCAATACCTTCCAACTGTACTTAAAGCAATTGGCATTAATGTAATCTTTAAGTATAATAATACTGTTAAATCACGCCTAATAAAGAATAGCCCTGATAATGTTGTTGGTTGTGTGTATTCGATCGGATGTACACAATGTAACTCAGTATATATAGGCCAAACCGGTAAAACGTTAGATATTAGGGTAAAACAGCATAAATATGCTTGTAGAACAGCTAATAATTCCAATGCTTTATTTAACCATATGTATAGATGTAACCATAGTATCAAGTGGGATAGTTCTAAAGTGCTTGTTAAAAAACAGAGATATAATAGAAAGAAATATTCTAGAATGTGCATTTATTCATTTTAAAAACAATTTCAATAACAGTGCGGGGACGTATAAAATTGACGATATCATGTTAAAATTTCTTTTGCCTCTCATTAACCCTTGTTAAGTATGTGCTAATTGTTTTGTTTTTCCTGTACGTTGTATATATTTATGGGCATCTCGCCTTTTATCTTCATTCCCTGACGAGGTGTAGCTTTGAATACACGAAAGGCCTTGGAATCGTTTTTCTTTTTCCTTGTGAGTTTGCAGCATTCATTCATTTCACGTGTTTTATTGTGAAATTCATCCCATAAATATATATAATATATATATATATATATTTGTGTTTTTTTTTTGTAGACACGAACATACCTTTAGGTCTCCGCATATCATCCAATTGTGATGTTTGTACTTCAAAGCAGTTAGCAAAAGCTCCATGTTACTATAACTTTCAGTCATCTGCACCGAGTGACCCACCGGAACAGACGCGACCTTGTTACCATTGTAGAGTAGTATTGCTTTCAAGCTTCTGCTTGAGGAGTCGATGAAGAGCCGCCATTCTGTAGGGTCATACGCTAAACCCATAGCTGCAATGAGGCCGTTGACGTTGTTACAGTAAACCAGCGAAGCTTCTTCGTCAAAAGTGAAATATTCTCGAAACTCTTCTTCGCGGCTGCGATACCAGAAGAATGTTGTTTCTGGAGCTAACAAACGATTTTCTCGAAGACTTGACCCTAGCAACTGAGCAGATTCTTTGGACAAGCACAAATCTCTTGTCAAATCGTTCAACTCAGCTTGGCTCAAGAGTTTGGGTTGACTTGTCTCGGCAGTAGTTTGGTAGGTACCAGCTATGTCACCGTCATCCATTTCTTCATCTGAGTCGGACGACGAATCAAAGTTGTCGGGCGGTGTTGGAATTAGAATTTCTGGTCCATGAGGCACTGGCTCTATGGCAGATGGCACGTCTGGATACTTTACGTGTTGCTTGTTTTTTCGATTTATGCCTAAAAGGAAACAGATAAAGACAGATAAAGATGAGATAAAGACATATCTCTTATACCAAAAGGTAGACACTCTACATTCTTGTGGCTCCAGCGCCGCAGACTTTCAACGCACGTTTTGCAGCATATGTGAGGGGCAAAGGCTTTGTCCTGGTCACCAAGTTTAACTCCAAAGTAGGCGTGATAGCTTTTCCTCACAAAATGTGTGATGTTTGACTGCCGGTCTGACATAGTGACTTTACCACAGATGTAGCAGAACCTGTTTGGGTCACTCTTGCACATTCTATTAATGCTGAAAAACAGTAATGACAATCGTAATTAGAAATAAGTTGTGTCTGTTTATTATACAGGGTGTACATAAAGTCAGGATCTATTTTTGTGAAATAATTATTTTTTCTATTTTTCTTTTCAGAAGCCCTTAGAATGAATACAGAAGAGCGTGTGGCAATAGTAATTTGGCGAATCGAGGGAAAGAAATACAATGACATCAGAGAGAAGTTTAGAAGGAGATTTCATAAGCCGGGGCCAATAGACAAGACAATACGAAAATTGGTGAACAAATTTAAACGAACGGGATCTGTAAATGATGAAGCAAGATCAGGACGACCGTGTATGTCAGATCTTACCGTGAATGCAGTACGCGGAATTATCACTGAGGAGCCACGTACGTCCGTTCGTGCTGCATCACACAGACTCGGCCTCCCGACGTCATCTGTGCACAAAATTCTGAAAGTTAATTTGCAGAAGAAAAGCTATCATTTGCAGGTTTTACATGAGTTACATGAGGAAGATTTCCCTCGACGAAGTGCTGTGTGTGCTGATCTCGTAGAACAAATCTGGAGTGATAATTTAATGGACAACATTCCCTTTAGTGATGAAGCCACTTTCCATACGTGTGGAAAAGTAAATCGCCATAACTGTCGAATTTGGGCAGATGAAAGACTGAATGATTTCGTCCAAAATTGGGAAAGAGACTCACCTAAAGTTAATGTCTGGATGGGTTTAACAAAATCTAAGGTTTATGGTCCTTTTTTCTTTGCTGAAGCTACAGTTACGGGGCTTATTTATCTGGACATGTTGCAGCAATTCCTTGAACCTCAGCTGATTGGGGATAGGATTGTTAGTACCGTCGTCTATCAACATGATGGTGCTCCTTGTCACTATGCCAAAATTGTTCAGGATTATCTAAATGGACGTTTTCCAAATCGCTGGATCGGACGCGGAAGCAACAGACCTTGTGTCGCGAGATGACCAGATTTAACCCCTTTAGATTTCTTTGCATGGGGCTTTATCGAGTCGCACGTCTATCAGACGAAGATTACGAGTCTTGAAAACTTACGTACACGTATACGAACTGCTGCAGATAACATAACCCCGCAAATGCTCCAGAATGTGTTTAGAAATGCTGCGGAATGATTTGAGCTGTGCAGGGATACTGATGGGCGTCACGTCGAATCCTACTCTTAATTATTTAATAAATGTTACCACTTTATCATTTTATGATTGAATTCCATATAATTAACAAGTGCTTCACAAAAATAGATCCTGACTTTATGTACACCCTGTATAGAGCTTGGCTAACACTTGGCTAAAATGTAAGTCTGTTTTAAAAAAATAAACTTCTCATTTCATAACGATTATCTAATTTTTTTTAAATTGAGATAGCATAAAAACCTGACCTGATTGAGCAAAATGAGTTACATTTTTGAATTCAGCATGCAAAACTTATAAAAGAACAACTAAAAAAACCTTGACCTCAAAAATGACGCAGACCAGTGTAATCATTTGAGGGATTTGATGGAGGAGGAAATTGGCTTCTGCTCTACTTCCGCCCTCATAGCAAGCAATGCATTGTTGGTGATAGACTTTGCAGAGAATCTGTCCAGCTGGTTCTTGAAATTATTCAGGTTGGTGTGCTGGAGGTTCCTCAATTCTTTGGTTTTAATTCTTTTAGTTATATGGGATATATGGAATCCGGTCCGGTGATTTTAGCATTTTCATTTTACAAATATAGTGCAGTACCTCCCTTTCACTCACCACAATATTATCTAAAGTATTACCATTATCAAAAGGTATTACGTCTATGACCGTAGGGATAGTCGTTACATCTTCTCTCGAAAAAACTGACGTAAAAAATTCATTTAGCAGAGTAGCCATTTGCTTGTTTTCAAAAACTAACTCACCGACAGAATTTCTCAACGGTCCCAACACGCTCTTTACTGGCTTCCCATTATTGACATATTGAAAAAATCGCTTGTGGGTTTCTTTTGCCGTCACAAGAAATGGAAATTTCAAACCGCGCTTGGTTTTTTTATTACGCTTTTCGCTCCACGCCTTAGAGATATATACTTCTTTCGTAACCACAAATTGTCTTTATCGCACTTATGTAGCCTATAAGCCATATCTCTACTCCTTATGATATCCCCTACTCTAGAAGTAAGCCACAAGGGCTTGTTATTTACTTTGGCACGCTTAATCTTGTACGGTATACATTCCTCATTTATAGTCCTAAATACTGTTTCAAACGATTCCCACATTATTTTTTGCGTTGGAGGTCCCCATTACGTTTTCTCAATTGACGTGTGACAATTCATTTTTAAATTTACAAAAGTCTGCGCGCTGGAAGTTAGGAATTTTAGTCGAGTTAGCTGGTTTCGAGTGACTTATTGAGGGGACAAAACTGTACCATATTGTGATTACTATTGCTTAACGGTTCTCTTAGTTGAAGATCAGTGATAAGCCTATCATCCGTAGTTATTACTAATTCTAAACTACTGTCCAAACTCGTATACTATAAGTGGTGAAAAGATATTAATTCGAGTGTACTCTGTTGTACAAAGCAATGAAGATATAATTGTAGCAATGGCGGATTATCACTGAGGCTATTGAGGCTGAAGCCTCAGGCTCCCATGCTTGAGGGGGCCCCCCCAAATCAACTGAGTTTCGATGATATAATTCGAGATTTCGCAAACTTCTTTGATTAAATATGACAGAGTACACAAACTGACAAATTCCCTGTTTTATTTTATGTTTTATAGGCCTTAAAGCAGGGCCGGATTAACCATTAAGCAAAATAAGCCCGTGCTTAGGGCATCAAGGGAAGGGGGGCACCACAGAAATATAAATGAAGTGGAAGTATACAAAAATAAACATTATTTTCCATCTTACTGTAAGTTTTGTTTCATTTCAAAAATTAAAATTTTATTTTATGGTTTATTTTTGTTTATATTTTGAATTACATATATATGGGGCACCAAAATCTTTTAAGTGCTTAGGGCCTCTAAAGGTCTTAATCCGGCCCTGCCTTAAAGTAAAGTTTGTTTGATACTGTTTGGTTTTGGCAAATGGCAAAATACACTGTGTTAAGGTTCTTTTAAGTTTGTTTCTCATTTAGCCTGAACACCGTACATATAATTCGTGTAAATGTACTCTGTACTGTACATGTACATGTATTGTTAATAAAAAGCTATAGAAAAGGGGCCTCATTTTCTTATTGCCCCGGGGCCCCGAGGTGTTTTAATTCTCCTCTGAATTGTAAATGTGGGGGCTGGGTTCAAATACATCGTGAAGGCAAACTATGCAAGCTGACAGATCGTTAACTTTAGTTCGCCCAAAGATTGCTAATTTTGTTAACTTGTGTGACGGTGTAGGCAGTGTATTTCAAGGTTTAAGTAGTACACGGTAAATAATTCCAAACCCATGAGCGAAATTAGTTACCCATAAATTTACATTTTCTCTGAATGGTATATTCATTTTTCAAATATACAGTCAGGGACTTGAAATTTTAATGAAAAATACATTCAGCATTAATAAAGGGAGACAATTAAATATTGGTATTCAATTTATGAAAACGCAGAATTAGATGGGTAATAACTGATATTAAACTTTACAAACATATTCTGAAAAGCCCGGTCTATAATCTCTTTCACTAAATACTGTATGTACAGAAATAGCCTGGATTCCTGTTTTCCTTTAGCATCATCGCTTTTGTAGCTTTAGGTACCTTTTCAGGCGATTTATTATTTTTAAGAAGTATTAGCCGCAAGTATCTAGAGAACACAACGCTTGTAAATAGAATGCAAGAATTGAGTAAGTAATAGGGTAATGTACGTTTAATCCTAACTTATTATCAGTATTCTATTATTAATTGAGATTTCATCTTGATTTTAGGCACGATTACTTCCGCAATATTTTTTTTTATATGTATTTAAATCATTCCAAAGATTCAGCCGGATGAAAATGCTTGATGTTGAGTGAGTACGGGGTTAGATTGCTGAATAACACGTTTTGATCTATTTCCGATCTTATATGATATGGCTTCTTGACGAGTTATATTTGTTTGGTCGTTGTAAATTAATAATCTACTCTTACACTCGTAAATAAAATGTACCAGTTTGTAGCATTCTACTAAAGATATTAAAAAAAGTATAATTAGACATGTTTTTATCATATATACCTTTCAACCTTTCAAATGTTCCGCGCGATGATTCCTCATTTTACAAAAGTTCAAGCTTGTCGCCCCTCCTCTCGAGTTGGCCTGGTAAAGTAGTGAGTTGGTTTCTTGTACTTGCCGCCGCTCATTAAGTAAATTATATATCCATTTCCCTACTTTTCCTGTTATTCCCATATACTTCAGTTTATGTATTATGATTCCATGGTCACACTTTTCGAACGCTTTGGCAAAGTCTGTGTATATTACATCATCGAAACCCATATTGGTTATCATTTAATTTTTTCTGAGTTTCCAAACAGTCATCGATTTCTGTCTAACTATTCTTTCAAATATTTTAGTGAGATGAGATGTAAGCGACACTGGCCTATAGTTTTTGGCCTCGGATCGATCTCCTCTTTTATATATTGGGAATATATTCGCGCTCTTCAGGATGCCGCCCGGTATTTCTCCTGTGTCTAGTGATCGTCTCCATATCCAATATAGGGGCTCAGGGATTGCATTCTTGCAGTTTTGATCAGTGTTGCATTCCATTTGTCCGGTCCTGCCGCTGAATGTGCTTTTTGTTTCCCTATAGCTTGTGCAGTGGTGGGCACCGTTAACCAAAGAGTTTAACTTCGATAACGATAATCCGTTATCCCCAATTTTTAACTCCGATAACGATAATCCGATAATTTTACTACAAAGTTAACGGAAATTAACGATAATCCGTTAAAGATAACTATTTCTTTACTAACATTTAAAAAAATCAAAGAAAAAAGCTTTAAAACCCATAGAAAATGTTTATTTATGCAAAATCAAACAATAAATAGGTATTTAACTGTATTTTTATCAAGTTTTGCAACTTTTTTGCTTAATAACTTTTTTTTTATTTTTAATAAAAAATGTACTGATTACATGTTTTGAAACCCGTTACCCTTGTAACCACTAACCATTAACTAAATTTTAATTTACCAGAGAATTATTATGGCGGGAACTGAAAGGTAAAATTAAATTTTAGGCACATTTATTAAAGACTATGACACAATGTGCTGGTTGCCCTTCAGAAAGACCAACTCTCAAAGTTAGGCCCAACTGCCAGTCTTGACCTCTTGGGCCTCAGGATGTCCTTGCCGAGAGAGAAGAGCCGTGAATGACTCCTCGCAGTTAACGTGTTAACGGACTTTAACAGACTAAATATCGAGTTATCGGAAGTTAACTGGTCCGATAACGATAAATGGAAATTAACTTCCGTTAATAGTCCGTTAAAAAAGTTAACTTCGTTAATTAACTGTTATCGGATTAACGCTTTAGTGCCCAACACTGAGCTTGTGTAATATCATTTGTCGTAAAGTCGAATTCCGTTATACTTTCCCCTTGTAGTTGTTCTTCAAAGAAGACGTTTCTATCGCATATCAGTTTGTCAGTTTTTGGTTTACTGAAAGATGATTCGAACTGAGCTCTTAATATTTCAGATACTTTTGTAAGATCATCAGATAAAGCACTGTCTTCGTTTATTAAAGTTCCAATAGTCGCATGGTTTTTCGACTTCCTTTTTGCAAATTTATAGAAGTACTTTGAGCTAAACTTTAGCACCTATATAGCGTCGCCTTCTTTTTCTCTATGTTTCTCAATTAGTTCCTGTATAACGCAATCGAT